>CM051032.1:25169388-25769388 GCA_027627225.1 Congeria kusceri | reverse complement strand
TCGATCCTCGCGGTAGTCGCAACGGTGTCTTGTTGTTGTTGTTGTCAAAATTCCTTTACGCATCTCTTGGAATAATAAACAAAAGATCTTTTATTAAATAATTGTACGCAAGCTTACAAATGAATAAAATCGCAGTTGCAACATTACCTTTTTAATTTAATATCCGAATTTTGTTACGAGTAATTATGTTTCAAACTGTGAAATCGTACACAAAAAGTCAAAGGCAATAGAACTCATCTCGCGAAAAACGCAACCTGTTTGAAGTAACAGTTTGAAGTCATCAAATTGTAGCCGATCGCTTTGAAGGTGCTGTCAATTACAAGCCATAAATAACACTTAACGCTTCGGTTGAATTGGCTTCCTTTGTCTACAGCAATTATCCAATGACAAGGTAAACCAATCAGGCATTTATTACTCTAGTGGCAATCATCCAATCATGTAACAGAACGTCTTTAGCTCTGCCTTTCGATCGTTTACAGAACACGAAGGTGGAGTTAACGGCCTCTAGATTATGTCAAACATTGTTATAAAAATCGCATTTGTTACTACGTGTTTAATTGTTTTGAAAGTCAGATTAAAACCTAATGAGTGGATTACTGTAACCAAATTGTTTGATCGCAATTAAAAGTGTACTTCTGAAGTATAATAGCTGTGGGATAATAATCGTGTGGATTTAGGTGCAAAGTAATTTCTGGATTATTTAACTCGGATATAAATACATTAAACAGGACATAGCGAAATTTGTAAAGTGCCTGGCAAACGCAAATGTCAGGCGTATGACAATGCTTTTAAAATACGTGTGATCGAATATGCAGAGAATTCGAACAACAGTACTGCTATAGTAAATAGCCCCCCCCAACCCCCCGACGTATGAGCGGATAGACTTATGGCTGAGTATTTACGGTAATTAACCTTTTTTCATCATCTAAATTTCAGGGGTTTTTTTATGAAACAAATTTTCCTTATCAAAATATTTTATTTTGAAGTCATGTATAAAGACCTGAAGGTACCATTAATGACAGTAAATGTAAGTTAAAAACCTTCTAATGCTGTAACAATCAAGGCCCATATTCACCAACCCATTCTTAGACTTTAGAATAAAGAAACTTATATAGATTCAAGAATAAACACTTCTGCCTTTACAAATATGTTGGGTACCAATGTCACTTATGTAATGAAATTAAAGTTCTAAGTAGAAACTTGTAATTAAAGTTGGTGAATACCAAGGAAGATTTAAAACAAGAAACAAAAATTCCACAAAAACCAAATTGTTTGAATGCAATGCCTAAAAGTTAGTACTTTAATAAAACTAGAAACGTGGCCATGCCACTGAACGAGGTTTTCAATCTGATCTGATCTGAATCTCGATCTGATTAAGTATGGTTTCATATGAATGAAAGAATTATTTATAGAAACTATGTATATAACAAGGTTGAAGCCAAATGTTATGAATGAACATTTACTGCAACAGTTGAAATGACAATCTTCTCTTGACCACTACCAACCCATACGAATCCCAAGTGAGGTTTCAATATAAGGTATCTTTATATGAAAATTCATTGAAATATCTCAGATAGTTTTCTATTTTTAGTTTCATTACAATATCTTAATTTTTCTGGAGTTATTGAGGGAAAACCATATTTCTATTTTAGCAACAGTGACCTTGACCTTGACCACATCCACCCCATATGCAATCCCAAGTGAGGTCTTGATAAGTATCTGTATATGAAGTTTCATTACAATATCTCAATTCATTATCGAGTTATTGAGCGCTAACCATTTTTCTATTTTTAGTAACATTGACCTTGATCTTGACTTAACCAACCCCATATGCAATCCCAAGCAAGGTCTCAATATACGGTATCTATGTATTAAGTTTCAATACAACAGCTCCATTCGTTCTCAAGCTATTGAGCGGAAACCACAGTTTGATTCCGCCCGCCCGTGTGACCAACGACAAACCCTAATTTAATATACAATTAGTTTTTTTTAATTGATTAATTAACAGTGTTCTTGAAACAAAGCAGTTTCAAGAATATTCTTTATTATTTAGTCCCAAGTCTAAGATTGGTGAATACAGGCTTAGATCATAAAAACTTCGCACCGAGCTGCAGACAGAACAAGAACCAGTCCTCTAGTAGGTCAGCGTAAACGTGATTCAGAGTCCCGAGCTCCCCGATCTCATATTGGGCTATCAGGAAATGCTGGTGTACAGACCGGGGACTCCCGACTACTACAGCAGGGGAACCGATCCTAGACGTGGACCCAGAGTCGGCACTTGTAAGGTCAAACGTCTGAAATGGGATTGATGTATGACAGATCGCTATATATAAATATGCTAAATTTACAGAAAATGATGGAATGTTTTGGTTGTTTGATAGGTTCTATCTGACTGTGAAGTATGTTCTGGTTTTATTATCTATTCGTAATAAAATCTAAGTTAAAAAGGGAGCATAACTCTGTTAAAATAAAAAACACAGTTATGGGGATTGCACATATTGTAAGTTTTGTCATGTTAGACATTGAAAGGACAACTCAAGGTCAAATATTTTCTTCCAAGCCTGAATTAAAATACTGGTAATAAGGAACAATTTTTGTATGACAACATTATTTGCCCTTAGACAGCAATCAAGGTTTCTATAATAATTTTTTTTTAAACTAAAACATGTTTGTTTTGCAGCAAATGTGTGCACGTAAATACACAAACCTTGTTTCCATCCATAGCAGGGGAGGCAACTCGCTTCTTGTTAGACTGTGTGATTACTTCCCATATTGCCTGAAACCTGGCCTGGTTCTGTAGTGAAGATCGTCGAGAGAGGCTCGTGTGTGATCCTGTGCTTTTAGTATGAGACAGGGACAACTTCCTTTCACCGGAATCATCACCTAGTATTTGCATAAATGTATCGATTACTATAGGATTTTAATAACCTTTTTTTTCAATCAATGTTTTTTTCTTCCAATTTTCGGATGATAGCAGATTAGATACAATTATTGCTTCTTTTTCCTAATAAGTGATACTTTAGGACATGATTTACCTAAGACAGCAAAGAATATTGATTTTTCATGATCAGCTAGAATATATGTTGAAAGTAGTTTGAAATTTAATGGAATTTAATAGACTGGCATTAGGTTACATTTCCGTGAGTCCGTGTCCCTATCCGGGTCCATATCCGCAAATTTTCAATTCGGAAAGCACAGTTCCATGAATGCGATTGCGTGCATTTAGTATTGACTTTCTTTTTGATTCTGAATTTCAAAATGTCAGGATTAAACAAGATACCCATTTTAATGATAGTTGCTGTGGTGAAATCTAACAAATTCCTACCATTTACAAGCCTTTAACCAATCCCAACAAATCCCTACATTTGCCAGCATTTGTTAAAATCCAACAAACTCCCTTCCATTTATGAGCATTTAACTGAATACCCTACTATTTAGAATAAATTTTCTCCCAGGGGGAGGAGCGGCGGGCATATACGGGACGTTAGACTGAAAGCAATTCCTGACAGGTGGGAATTTGGGAATTTGACACGCCCAATTATTACGGGTCCCGGGAAATAGACTTTGTTCGGATTTTAGATCCCGGGAATATTGGCCCTCAGGCCATTCGATACACCAATTAAGCATCCCCCATTGAGGGGATATAGACAAAAATGCTTGGCTCCAGGGTGGGGAATTAGATCCCCCAAAATATAATTAGTCAAATTCCCCTGGGATTGCCCGCCGCTCGCCCCCTGGGGGAAAATATTTATAGGTGCATAAATGTTGTCCACATCTGCATAAACTCGCTCAGTGAGCAATTCTATATGGGCACACAATATGCACAGGGATATGCAGATACAGACACAGAGATATGGAACCGGACCAACAATTTTCAATGTGCATGATTTTTATATGTATACAGATATACTGATATGGATACCGACTCATCGAAACACTGCCTTAATATGCTATCAAAATGTTGCAACTAGTACATGATTGCAGACAAATGTATATTTCAAATACAATTTGTGTTCACTCTATTATAAGGCTTGAATGGGATAATGAAGCAAAGAATGAAGCATTATTTGAATGATAATGGTAAAATCGAATGGTTAAAGCAACAATGAGAATGGAAAATGTGCTTGAACAGACAATGGCAAATTGGAATAATTTATGATCTGAAAAAAAGTACTTAAATGATAAAATGAAATGTGCTCAAATAGCATAGTCCTACGAATTTTGTTTGCACACATGGAAAAGAATATTACCAATATTAAATAGTATATGCATAACAGCTGATAAAATAAAATGTGCTTGTACACTTATAAATTCTGGAAAAAAAAAAAAGTATCAGGATTGGACGCACAATAAGATATAAATGCACAACATAGGACAGAAATCTAGAATATAGAAATTTGATCACCAGGGATCATGTTTTTCATGAAATTGTGTAAAGATTGCAAGTCCAGTACACACAGAAAATTTCATGTACACAAAATTAAAAAACAAATGGTGCATAGAGTTAACACAAACAACATGAAGGCTATGATGGCCTTATTTTGTTTGTTTGTTTTTATGATGGCCTTAAAAATGGGGCTTCTTGCATATACAACTTGAGTTAACACAACCACTGGAACTTTCATAAAAACTTTCAATTGTCAGAGAACACTGCTTAACATATTACAATTACAAAGAAAAATAACTATGATTCCTGTCAGGTGAACGAAAATGCAGAACAGCAGTGTTTTTTGTTTAATTTTACTTACATTTTATAGACAAAAATGATAACACAGTGTTGGCCATAGGCATTTAAGACACTAGTAATTGGTGTTACATTCTTATTCTGTGTGTGATCCACAAGCCCGAGAGATAACGTCATGATCCCTGGTTATCGCAACATTTCATCTTTGCCATTGTATCAACTTAAAATTACACAAATCAATTACAGTTCTGCAACTAGGTCATACATATAAAAATATATATCAGTCAACTAAGTGCAAAAGTGAGATTGGGTGATATAGTTGGATAGGGAATGGTCATAAGCAACAACTGTGTAAGTATCCAAGTGTTGTAGTAAGCGGGGTTGGTGCCAGACGAAACGGTAAAATCTACTTAACTTGTCACGGACGGAAGTTCTAACAAATGAATTCTTATGTGACTATTTCATGACTAACCCTAATGCCATTTTAGCCCCCTAAGGGACTAATTTAGCCACCTAAGGAAGTTTTTACTTACAGAGGGATACTTATGTGACTATTTTAGTCACCTAAGTATCCATTTGTGTGTACGGACAGGCAGACGAAGGACGGACGGACAGGACAATCACTATATGCCTCCCACATCAAGATGCCAGGGGCATAAAAAAGCATTAAGTTTAAAGCTACCACAATAAAGTATGAAATAAATGAATGCTTATGCACAAATTGACCAACAGATTTAATTCACATTGCACCTGGCCATTCAGAATATCAGGATTTCATAGTTTTGTCAGACATGGATTGTACAACTAACTGTAAACAGCATGGGTGAAAGTTAGTAAAAATGAAATCCGGAAATAATGGCTGGGGGCCAGATGGCCGCTAGGGCCCCCGGAAGTGCTAAACTAAGTGGTTATCCTTATTTTCTTCATTAAATTCCATGTACACTGTATACATGTCAAATTCACGTCATATTACCGTAAAACTGTATAATAATATTTGAAATGTACAAACCACAATCGACAAACTACAATAGCAGAGCGCTTATTCCTGCGATTAAAAAAAAAAAAATTCAACTGTGAATCTTACCACGGAAATCGATTAAAACAAATTAATTGATTTGTGATCTCAACTCAAAGGAACTAAAATAATTTATTTCCGAATATAAAATGTATAACAGCAATTTCCTTAGCGAATAAAATGCACAGAAATATAATCCAGAACTGCATCCATATTACGGCACAAGTACACTAACAGCCAGCATAATCGTAACAGGAACGCTGACATCACCTTTGACAGTTTGAGCTGTAACACATCGAACGGTTGTCGGCAACACTTCAAAGGCCTTTGTCCCGGTAATGATCAAGCACAACATGATTAAAAGAAATTTGGCACTTATCAAAATAGTTTGTCGGCGTTCTGTTTATGAAGATACTAGGGCGTTACGATTGTGCTAAGTAATCAAAATGTAAAAATACCCCAAAAAATGTAAGAACCATTTAACAATTTTCGGCCGTCGATGTATGTATTGAAATTTCCCACTCAAAATTTAAAAATTATTTCAAGAATAAATAAGAAGTTTGATATACGTTTTTCATTTTGATGTTTCATTCCGTTTCAATCGAAATTTATGTTGACTATTATTTAATATTTACCCAGATTACCCGTACTCATAGTGTATACCGGTACGTACTCAGAAAATATATATAACAATCGTTTCAGCAAATTTAGCAACTGAAAATAATTGGTACTCGTCATATTTATCGCATGTGAAGAAGCAATGTTTAAAGCAATACTACACGCATATGCATTCATGATAGGCCTACAAGTGGGGTTTTCATATTCATAATGCAAATACGATCACAATATGAAAACAATAAACGCATCTCAAACGATTTGGCATACACACATTGTGATCCCAGTTAATGAATGCAGTTATCTATTGAACAATATTAAGGAGAATAGTCGCATTTTAGTATTTAAAGCTATTCAGCGAGTTAAGTAACATACCAAGGATGAACAGCAAAATAAATGTTCAGTAAATTCAATAACACCACGATTTACGAAAGACATCAAGCACAATTACGTTTAATAAATGTAATGGATTTCCATATAGCTGTGCGTATAAGTCAGAATCTGTGTTTTTAATCCTGCTTTACAAAGACTTATTTTCTTAAACTATTAAACGAATTACAAACAAGAGATGTTTGTAAAACAGGTATGCCCCCCGACTTGCAGCCAAGTTGTGAATATGTGCAATTGTTAAGATTTTTTTTAATATGCAATCCCAAGCGAGGATTCAATATAAGGTATATATGTATGAAGTTTCATTAAAATATCTCGATGCGTTCTCAAGTTATTGAGCAGAAACCGTACTTTTAGTAACTGTCACATTGATCTTGACCACACCCACCACATATGCAATCTCAAGCAAGGCTTTGATATAAGGTATATATGTATGTTTCATTTAAATATCTCGATGCATTCTCAAGTTATTGAGCAGAAACCGTTTTTCTATTTTTAGTTATGGTGACCTTGATCTTGACCCCACCAACCCATATGCAATCCCAAGCCAGGTCTCGATATATGGTATCTACGTATGAAATTCATTAAAATATCTTTATGGATTCTAAAGTTATTGAGCGGAAACCGTTTTTCTATTTTTAGTAATGGTGACCTTGACCCACCCAACCCATATGCAATTCCAAGCCAGGTCTCGATATAAGGTATATATGTATGAAGTTTCATTAAAATATCTCGATGCGTTCTCAAGTTATTGAGCGGAAACCGTTTTTTCTATTTTTAGTAATGGTGACCTTGACCCCACCCACCCTATATGCAATCCCAAGAGAGGTCTCAATATAAGGTATATATGTATGAAGTTTCATTAAAATATCTCGATGCAATCTCAAGTTATTGAGCAGACACCGTTTTTCTATTTTTAGTAATGGTGACCTTGACCTTGACCACACCCATCACATATGCAATCCCAAGCGAGGTCTCAATATAAGGTATCTATGTATGAAGTTTCATTAAAATATCTCTATGCGTTCTCAAGTTATTGAGCGGAAACCGTTTTTTCTATTTTTAGTAACGTGACCTTGACCCCACCCACCCCATATGCATTTCCAAGTGAGGTCTTGATATAAGGTATCTATGTGTACAGTTTCATTAAAATATCTCGATGCGTTCTCAAGTTATAGAGCAGAAACCGTTTTTCTATTTTTAGCAACGGTTACCTTGACCTTTGACCTGTTGACCTCAAAATGTACAGGCGTCTTCCTTTCCTCCCAAGTAACCAGCATACCAACTTTCATGATCGTAGGTCAAAGCATTCTCTAGATATCGTGCGGAAACGAAATGGTCTACGGTCAGACTGACCATCCGACCAACCGACCAACCGACCGACATACCGACCGACGGACAGGTGGAAAGCAAGATACCCCCTCTTCTTGGAAGGGGGGCATAAATATCATAGAGACTGTTTAGTAAAGTTTATGTTTAATATACAAAAACATGAGCGTCTGTTCAGGTTTTAAAAACTTTCAAATACTTAAAAGTTTAAATGCTAATATGCAGTGCTTGACATAAGAAGCTTGGTACGTACGAACGTAGAAACAATGACTGAAGCATAATATTTAGAAAATTTATAACATCTGCCCTTCCGTAATGTGTAAGGTACATGAAGTTGGAAATCTGCTCTCAAAATGCCGTTTGCTAATTCGGATGTTTAATAGACAACAAAACAAGTGAATATTGTATATAGTCTAATAAAATTGTGTATAATATATACCTTACATTTGAGCTCTGATGGAATTAGGACTAGTTTCCAACGTATTTATTGGCACTTTCGGTCGGTGCCTTCAGGTGACATGCCGGCTTCGGGGTCATTTTGGGGCATCGACCAGGTGCTGGTTATATTTTAAGATTTGAATTAATTAAATCTATCCATATATCTGTCCGGCCTTAAATAATCCGCCAGATTCAGGCGAGAAATTTCCTGGAAAATCGGCAGATGGCCGGCAGGACACCACCTGGCCCAGTAATGGCCTTATAGTATAGGGTATCGGGAAAGTATCTACGATATGTACGTGCCCAACAATGCCTAGAAATCTGACATAGCAGTCTCTCAACATTATAACATCGAGAAACATAACGTACCGTCCCGTTGTCTGCGTAAGTCTGAAGTTAATGCGTGTACTTGTACATTATTAGCTAATTTATATAGCCGAAAAAGTATTAATGTGCGTTCCCATTCTTTCGATTATTTTTTATATGGAAAAAAATATTAATCACTTAAATTTACAGTATTAATCCAGCCTCACAGATCCCCGTGCTGTCTCTAGTTAAGAGCTCTTGCCGACGTCATCGATTCATTCCGGAGAAGATCGATGCACTGGGACTGGTTATGGGAATTCGGTGAATTTCATAATCGTCGGTTTAATTTGCCAAAAATAATCGGCTACCTCCGTACATGGTATAGGTTATTCTCCACTAAATGTTAAAATCGTTGTTCCTGGTTCGCGGAATATTCCGTACGAACAACAGATTTATATTGAACGTTAATTACCTGTTTTAGGTCATTTGGCTGGTTGTTTGGATCAATCATCCCTACCCCCTACCCCCCCCCCTAAAAAAACTCAACGGATTTACACGATTTGGGAAAATGACCTCCCCAAATCCGGAAATTCTGGCATATTCCGGAAAACTTTCACCCATGAAACAGTAAATTGTATTTGTGTCTGATTTCAAACTGAGTATCGTATGTCATCTATTTTTTCTGACACTCTCTAAATCAGCCAAAATAATCATTTTTGTGTCCCTAAGTTTTCGAACACTTTCAGAAAATAAATAAATTTGCTATCTATCTTTTTGGACAGATAATAATTGGCCATTAGCACCCATTATAATTAGAGGTTTTAATTGGAGCGACAGCTGTTTTCTTCCGTATTGTTTGTCAATTTTGAATGCCAATTAACTAGTACTTAACTGCTCTAATATAGCATCTCGTGCCAAAAATTAGTTAACGCTTTCAGTACAGTAATAAATGTAGACCAGAATCGCATATAACTATGCCTACAAACGTGTCCTTTATTTGCAACTTCTACAACCTTCAACTTTTTCAGGCTCTAGGTTTTCAGACAGATCAAACAAATATTGTTTGTGATTCTAAATATTCAGACATTGAAAACAAATAATTATTTTTAAGTGTTCAAAAACATAGATCAAATACAGTGTGGTTATAAAATCAAAAGTGATTGGTCAATTCGTCATTGTCCAATTGGAGATTAGGTAAAAAAAGGCTTAATAATATTACAGGATTCTGTAAAGTGTGATGAATTAATAGGTACTGTATGACATATACTTACAAAAAGGAGAATATCAACAGAGAAATCAAAAAGAAAACAAGGCGTTTTAACTAAACAATGTTGTATCATAATGAACTTCACGGTGTTATCCATAAAACATAGAAGAACTTTTGACATAGAAAAATTGAACAAAATTGGGATCAAAGTGCCAACAAACAGAAACTGTAGGACTCATTTAAAAGTAATATACGCAGTATGGCAGTATATGGGTGAACGTAAGCAAATACAGGTAAATTAAAGGTTCTAGAATAAGACATACGGCGTTTTGCTTCAAATTCCATTAAAATGTCTGAAAAAGAGCACATAAGGTTGTGTTTTTTCTGCATTATTATATATCTCAGTATTTACATTATTATAAAACTGCGATGAAAACTGATTACAATGGTTACATAATAAGCGCCATATGCTGAAAGCTAACCAGTACGCTTCTCGCAAAAATGAATTATTTTTTTTAAAGACTCAATAAGGAAACATGCAGAATATTTTCAGTGAAACAATTTACGAAAGAATATATAAATGAAATCCAACTAGCAGTTTATAATCTGCATAATAAATGAGAACACAGCGCTGTTGTTGCTGTTAATTGTTGTTGTGGTATATATTATTGTGATATGTTGTTTTTTATCATAATTATCAAATCACAATTCCTTTACCAAACGTATGGTTAAATCAACAGACAAAACATGTTATAGCTATATTTTTGTAATGCTACAATAGGTGACATGGGTAGACAACGAAATGACGGTAATTTTATATGCGACACAGTTTTGTGAATTTCATACAGCCTGTTAAAAGCAGGGATTATAATTTTACAGTTCATGGATTTTTCCAGATGCCTCAAATACAAATATATGAGGCGAGTCGTGGGAAAACCGGGCTTAATGCATGTGCGTAAATTGGCGTCCCCGATTAACCTGTGCAGTCCGGACAGGCTGATCCAGGAAGACACTTTAAGCATGAAAATTAAGCTCGGTTTTCCCACGAAATTCCTAATATATATGTCAATTGTCCAGAAAAAGCTTTACATATGCGACAAAACAATTATCACATTTATACATATCATTTCATATTATCACTGCTTAGATTCTGATTAATGAATTATTATTACGATTCTTCTGTACTTCTTTGAAACCATTTATATAAGCTGGGAATTGTTTATCTATATCACATAATTTCATGCAATTAGTGTGTTTCAACAGGTGAACACATTTTTCATGATTTATGATAATATATAAAGTATAAATCACATGAGTAAAAGTTTGCTTGATACGAACCAGAAACTTTTACATTACTTACTTACTTCATTATATTCACCCAATCCAAACAAATGATTCCTAAGATATATCAATATAACAAAATCTGGTGAGCAAATTGTAAAAAACCACACTCCCTGTAAAGAAACAGACAACAAAGCATGATTATTTTCTATGGTCACATAAAATTGATTCCCACTTATAGTAAATATAGGAATAATAAAACTCCAGAGACATCATCAGGAGAGAAACCCTTATTACCACCAGTTAAAGATCTTTACCATCCGTAAAGAATTCTTCATACCGTTTCAATATAAAATACAGGTTTTCAAAAGTGATTCAATGTAATAGTGCAAGAAAATATATTGTAACAGCATTTATTAATTGAAGCATATTTATTTCAACTTGATTATATGAAAACTCTGATGCTTTTCGGGTTACTGTAAAGTAACACTTTCAATTAGAGTGTGTTTTCAGTGGTGAAATATGATGTTGCAGCAACTACAGTTGCTTCAGTAACTGATTTATTTAGAATAGTTTTTTAAACGGAACAGACTATTGAAAGTATTACATTGTTTTAAAATAACCCATTATTGAAAAATGCCGCCAACATTCCCCCAAAACAGAAAGAGGGCCCTATGTTAAACATGTTATGTGCATATGTTTTGTTGGCAAAGGAAGCCATGTGTGAATATTAAAATACCAATACTTAGATGATCATGTAAATTCAAAAGAGGGTTACATTATTAAATACAAAATATATATAAGAGGTTACATTATTAAATGCAAAATATATAGAAGTCATTCAACTTCATTATGAATTAATTTATATTTCAAATTTCTACTTTTGCAAATGTTTAATATGTTAGGTTAACTTCAATGCAACCGATAGCAGGCCTGTTTGAATAAACATGATCTCAACAATGAGTTTACATGAACTTTGTCCAATATAACTCAAATATTGAAAATAAGAAGCCAAACAAAATGCTCAAATTCTTATCCTATTACTTGAGAGCAAGAATATGTTACAAGCCCACCTCTATAAAACTGAGAACCTGAGCAAGCCCAGGTGTCATATTCCAGAACATCTTAAGTTTATCGAAAACTATTTTCACTGAAGTTCCAATTTTTGTAAGGTTATATTTTTAAAAATACATATATATTAATGAATCCAATTACAGTTTAGTAAAATAGTAGTTAACAATAATTTATAATTAGTAAATATTTAGCAGAATTTGGTGTATACAATGAAACAAGAGGGCCAAATGGCCCTGGGTTGCTCACCTGAGTTTCATTAGTCAAACAATTTTCCATGTGTTAGATTTTTATACAGATATAGCTATACTGATACAGACTGATGGAAATGTGGCCTTAATCATCATGGTTTCAAAAAATTAAGTGACAACAGACATTCAAATTTTGGGAAGTACATATTGAAATTGAAGCTTTTTCTTCAATTTGACCTAGTGACCTAGTTTTTGACCCCACATGACCCAGATTCAAACTCAGCCGAGATACCATTAAGTTTCATGAAGATTGGGCAAAAAATGTGGCTTCTAGAGTGTTAACAAGCTTTTTCTTTAATTTGACCTAGTGACCTAGTTTTTGACCCCACATGACCCGGATTCGAACTGGCCCAAGATATCATTGGGACATATGTTCTGACCAAGATTCATGAAGATTGGGCAAAAATGTGACTTCTAGAGTGTTAACAAGCTTTTTCTCCAATTTGACGTAGTGACCTAGTTTTTCACCCTACATAACCCAGATTCAAACTTGGCTGAGACATCATTAAGACAAATGTTCTGACCAGGTTTCATGAAGATTGGAAAAAAATGTGACTTCTAGAATGTTAACAAGCTTTTTCTTCAATATGACCGTGACCTAGCTTTTGACCCCACATGACCCAGATTCAAACTCGGCCGAGATATAATTGGGACAAATGTTCTGACCAAGTTCCAAGAAGATTGGACAAAAAATGTGACTTCTAGAATGTTAACAAGCTTTTTCTTCAATTTGACCTAGTGACCTAGTTTTTGACCCCACATGACCCAGATTCGAACTCGGCCAAGTATCACTGGGACAAATGTTCTGACCAAGTTTCATGAAGATTGGGCAAAAAATGTGACTTCTAGAGGGTTACCAAGCTTTTTCTTCAATTTGACCTAGTGACCTAGTTTTTCACTGCACATGACCCAGATTCAAAATCGGCCGAGGTATCATTTAGACAAATGTTCTGACCAAGTTTCATGAAGATTGGGCAAAAAATGTGACTTCTAGAGTGTTAACAAGCTTTTTCTTCAATTTGACCTAGTGACCTAGTTTTTGACCCCACATGACCCAGATTCCAACTCGGCCGAGATATCATTGGGACAAATGTTCTGACCAAGTTTCATGAAGATTGGCCAATAAATGTGACCTCTAGAGTGTTAACGAGGTAAATGTTGACGACACAAGCTTTTTCTTCAATTTGACCCTAGTGACCTAGTTCTTGACCCCCATGACCCAGAATTGAACTTGGCCGAACTATAATTGGGACAAATTTTCTGACCAAGTTTCACGAAGATTGTTAAAAAATGTGACTTCTAGAGTGTTAACAAGCTTTTTTTTCAATTTGACCTAGTGACCAAATTCTTGACCCCATGTGACCCAGATTCTAACTCGGCGGAGATATCATTGGGCCAAATGTTCTGACCAAGTTTCATGAAGATTGGACGAAAAAGGTGACCTCTAGAATGTTAACAAGCTTTTTCTTCAATTTGACCTAGTGTCCTAGTTTTTGACCTCACATGACCCAGATTTGAAATCGGCCGAACTATCTAGAATGTTAACAAGCTTTTTCTTCAATTTGACCTAGTGTCCTAGTTTTTGACCTCACATGACCCAGATTTGAAATCGGCCGAACTATCATTGGGACAAATGTTCTTAACAAGTTTCATGAAGATTGGGCAAAAAATGTGACTTCTAGAGTGTTAACAAGCTTTATACAGTTTCAATATAGCCTTAAAAGGAAAACTGCCCCGCCCCCTGGTGGCCATGTTTTTCAACGGAGGGCAACCACTTGCAAACTCGGCTGAGATATCATTAGAACAAATGTTCAGCGCAAGTTTCATGAAGATTCGGCAAAAAATGTGACTTCTAGTGTTAACAAGCTTTTTCTTCAATTTGACCTAGTGACCTAGTTTTTTACCCCACATGACCCAGATTCGCATTCGGCGGAGATATCACTGGGACAAATGTTCTGACCAAGTTTCATTAAGATTGGGCAAAAATGTGACTTCTAGAGTGTTAAAAACTTTATACAGTTTCAATATAGCCATAAAAGGAAAACTGCCCCGCCGCCTGGCGGCCATGTTTTTCAACGGAGGGCAACCATTTTCTAACTTGGCTGAGAAATCATTAGAACAAATGTTCAGGGCAAGTTTTATGAATATTCGGCAAAAATGTGACTTCTAGTGTTAACAAGCTTTTTCTTCAATTTGACCTAGTGACCTAGTTTTTGATCCCACATGATCCAGATTCGAACTCGGCGGAGATATCATTGGGACAAATGTTCTGACCAAGTTTCATGAAGATTGGGCAAAAAATGTGACTTCTAGAGTGTTAACAAGCTTTTTCTTCAATTTGACCTAGTGACCTAGTTTTTCACCGCACATGACCCAGATTCGAACTGGGCCGAGATATCATTGGGACAAATGTTCTGACCAAGTTTCATGAAGATTGGCCAATAAATGTGTCCTCTAGAGTGTTAACGAGATATATGTTGACGACATACGACGAACGACGGACAAAGGGCGATCACAAAAGCTCACCATGAGCACATTGTGCTCAGTTGAGCTAAAAATGCTTACGAAAACTGAATTTTAAGGCTAAGGATAAGATTTTACTAAAGATGTTTCTGGAATACGACCCCAGTTCAAAATGTACCTGCGCAGGGCTTACAGACTTGTGCATATTTCAACCAATGTAATAGTACTTCAAGTTACTCATAAAATGTTTAATGAAATTGCCCCTGGATCTTTTCATCAATCTCCAACGACATTGTGTTAAAAGACTTCAAACAGTGTTACCTGGCATGCTATAAAACGGGGAGCAAGGGGCAGACATGGTTGGAGGGGAGGCTAACAAATCCAGCATGTGTTTGGGTATCGTACACAGTGGCGCCGTGAGCACGTGATACTCCATCACGACGTCGCAGAGCGCGTGCTTCAACGTCTGTGTCAGCTTCTCTTGTAGCGTCTTTAAGCTGACGTCGCCGTTGACCCAGATGTGAAACTGCACTAGAGCTGTGGGTCCTGAAATGATCAGCAAGAAAATAGGTTACATTGCACTACCACAGTTTTTGTGTCTTTACTTTACTTTTACTTTCTTATTTATTTATCAAGAAATATCTGCCAAATGATATACGTAATTAATGCGTTATTAATGTGTATGTTATTTGTAACTCTGTGTGCACACGACATACTGATCCAAGTTTCTTTTTTTTATACTTTCATTTATTTCTGTTGTGTTCAGAACATCTATAACTACAAACATTTCTCATGTACTCTATCTACTCCACATTAAACACACCACAAATTTTTTTGTAAGTAATTTTCAGTTTTACTCCACCTATACATTTAAAGTAAATTATAGTATATTTTAAACAGATTTGCAAGCATCAGAATGCTACCCTTGTCTAATAAGCTCAATGAACTGCGGTATTGGCACCTTTTTTTTCTGCATTAAATGCGCATTAAATACACTTAGTACACACAGTGTATTTTTTCTGCATTTTTTACCAAAAAAGTGTATTAATGCACTAGAAAATACACTTATAATACACTTATATGTATTTTTTGAAGATATAGTGTATTTGTCAAGGAGAAAAAGACACTTTAAATGCAATTAAGTGTGTTCATGCAGGAAAAATGCTGAAAAAATACACTTGTTCCTGTTAGAAAGTGTATTTTTTCTGCATTTTCAAGTGTATTAAACAATTATTAAAGGCAGAAAAAATATGGTGCCAATACCGCAGCGTTTAATACGCGTTAAATGCGTATTAAATACACTTTTTCGAGAAGTGTAAATTTCAGGACCCAAACTTCAACCAGCATGTCTTAAGGAATAAAATTTCCATTTAGAAGAAAGCATACCATGGAATACTGCCCAAGCTCAGAACACAAATGATTTATTCTGTTTATTCTCTAGAATATAGATTTTCTTTTACAGGAACACTTAGGTATTTACCATATTATCCAGCAGTCCCATATTAGTCCATGCCTGAAGTTTAAATTTGAAACTTATGTTTCCCAATTAATATGTTGGCTACAGAATATCGCAGATGAAGTGATGATATTTGTTATAAATATAGTTACTATGAAAACAATTCACGTTTCAGCATCAAAACATAGGCCAAAAAAAAAAAAAGTTCCGTTTCTGGTCTCCTGGCCAAAAAAATAAGGGTCGGTAGGTAGGGAGTTTTATTTTATTTTGTTTTATTTTTTTATGATGGGAGAATGGTTTGTGTTGTACACGGTAACAGTCTTTTTCAGTCTTTATTATTTTTGGACCAAAAATATGTAGGGTCGGCAGCAAAAGTAAAGGGTCGGTCGGGAGACCAGAAACGGGACTATTTTTGGGGGGCCGTGCTAACTATTGGACACTGTGGACATGGTCCAATTCCTAATAGTCTACAAAAATCACGTCTGTATTTCGAATATGGTAACAACAAGAACCTGGCTGTTCATTTTTTGTACATGCATTAAACCTGGTTTTCCCACGACATGCCTCAAATATGCATTCAGTATATGCTAATACACTACATGTTACACAAATACATGCCAACAACAGGCAAACCAGCTACACAATGCCTGTTAGCCAACCACAGCAGAATTATACAACCATGAGACGATGCATTTTAGCTATCAATCAAAACTACAGATTTAACTAGATGTGTCACATACACGATGCCCCTAAGATGCATGTTTGAACACAGACAAAGGGCATGTCGCTAACATTAATTTTTGCATTCACAAATTTATTTTCATATAACTCTTCCAAACTTGGTTGCAGCCAAAATTCCTTCCTTTACAATCACGTACACATTAAGGTTCTTCAGCTGTGAAAGATTGAGCGAAATCCGCCAAGTAGTTAAAAAGGAGTTGAGACCACGAAATTTTGGGAAGTATTATTCTATAGTGGAAAAAAGGACAAAGGGCCATAATACTGGCAAAACTGGTCGCAGCCAAAATTCCTTCCGTTACAAACACCTACACATTAGGTTCTTCACATGTGAAAGTTTAAGCAAAATCAGCCCAGCAGTTAAAGAGGAGTTGAGTCCACAAAATTCTTGGATGTATTTTTTCTATAGTGGAAAAAATGACAAAGGGCCATAATTCTGTCAAGATTAGTCACAGACAAAATTCCTTCCTTAACTATCATTTACACGTTAAGGTTCTTCAGCTGGGAGTTCAGTCCACAAAATTTCGGGACGTACGGACGGACAGATGGACGGACGGACAAGTGCAACGCTTAATGCCTCCCACTTTGTGGGGGGGCATACAAATGATGAAAATGTTACAAATATCAGCAAAATATTATATATGCCAGAGTGTTGAGTATTATTATTATCATTATTACAAGGTCAAAGTGAAGGTCATGTAATATTTTATTTTTTGTATTATGAAAAAAGGAAAGATGTTCTAATTTTTATCAGGCAATTTAATGGAGAAAAAGTCAGCACAGGCTGATCCAGGACAACACTTTCCACTTTTATGGTATTTTCTGTTACAATGAAGTCTTTTCTAAACATAAATCCACTGTAGGCGGAAAGTGTTGTCCCCCATTAGCCTGTACCGACTGCACATGCTGATCCGGGACGACAGTTTACACACATGCATTAAGCCCGGTTTTCCCACAAAACGCCTCAAATCATGTTAATTCTTGTTAGAAGTCAATGTTCTGCTCTATAATTGGCATGGAAACTGTTCTGGGTGTTTTGTTTGGAAATATTTTATATGCACACTACTCAAAAATCAAGTGAACAACATTTAAACAACTACTAAAACTTCAGTTGTACTGGTAAGCATAATAACACACATATAACTATTAGCTAGCTTAGTTGGTAGACTACAAATCCGAGGATCGCGAGTTCGATTCCCAGCCCGGCCACATAACTTGTGTGGGGATTGGTCATGAAATTATTTCTAAGGCCATTCTCCCCCTACCTCTGATTCAAGTAGGGCAGTTGTCAGTTACTGGCATAAGTACGTGCACTTAGTACTGGTAAACCAGCTTACCCAGGAAAAGTGTGAGTAGGTTAACTGACTGCCGTTATATGACTGAAATACTGTTGAATACAGCGAAAAATCCAAACAAACATATAACTATATACAACTTCATGATAACTCATGATTACTAGACAGTGACATTCCAGGCTGCAAACAGAACACCTGTCTTACCTGAGGGCATAATCCGCACTGAAATTCAAACACGTTCTTTGCCAAATTCACGATAAGGAGCTTAGAATTTAACCTATTAAAACGTCTATACAGACGCTTTACATAAAACTTCAGTGTTGTCAGTACTTGAAAGGCATTGGGTCGGCTTTGAATTAACACTACTTCGAAAACAATAAAATTCAGCATTGAAGTACAAAATAATAGTATTCTATGCCTAATGGTACAGTAAGCAATTTTTATACAAAGTTTTCATGTAGTTAAAATGTATGAGGCATGTCATGGGAAAACCAGGCTTAATGCATATGTGTAAAGTGTCGTTCTGGATCAGCCTGTGCAGTCTGCACAGGCTTATCCGGGATGGCACTTTCCGTATTTATGGTATTTTCTGTTTCAAAAAAGTCTCTTCTAAACATAAATCCACTCTAGGCGGAAAGTGCCGTCCAGGATTAGCCTGTGCGGACTGCACAAGCTAATCCGGGACAACACTTTACGCACATGCATTAAGCCCAGTTCTCCCACGACATGCCTCATATATGTGTTGATATATTGAATAACCTTGACACTGAATTTAAACCTTGATTTAGTGGAAAATATCCAAATATTTTTGTTTTAAAGCATCAGTATGCGTTACTGCTGAATTATTTAACCTTACATGTTATAAAACACCACATGCAATACATGTCTTTTCCTTTTTGAACAGTTCAACATGATTGAACACTATATGTATTTTCCTTTTCGACCAGTTTAGCATGATTTAACTATAGTGTCTATATGTAAAAAGACTACAGTTTACATGGTTGACCATATTTTTTTCAGATTAAGAAAACATGAAATCTACTGATATAAGTAACGGAATTGTTTTATTCAATTGTTTACTTTGTTCAAAGAAGATGCGTCTTTGGAGGCTTTGAAGTATACACTGATCTATGCTAGTGAAAAAAGAATCACAAAGTCTAAAAGTTATACTTCCAAGAAACATAGACTTCATTGAGACATCAAAGCTAATTTTGTATTGTTGGTACAATACAACCTCATACTATCCCTTGTTCTGTTCCTAAAAGACCTTCTTATAAATACATGTATTATAGCTATCTTGGTTTAAACAGTATTTATTCATATGAAAAACATTTAATGTCCCACAAAAAGACATTTTATACACAAATAAATGTTTCATGGATTGGAAAACAAGCTTTGAAAAAACTGCTATAAATTCTTTTCCATAAGCTATTATCGGTATATTCAACAACAACAACAACAACAACCGTGTGTTCCGTGCACAGGCTGGTAATGTACCACAACATATGGAATGCATATTGTCACTTGTTTGTGTCAATATAACACAAATGCAAGGTAATCTAAGTTATATATCAATAATATCTGCTATGTGGTATGTGTATCATACATTGTAAAAATATGATAAATGCATAAACCGTAAAGTAATGCACATAGTTGCAAAAAAAGAAAAACATTGACTAAAAGAAACACAGTAAAATGCCTCCAAGTATACTATACCTGGTCTTTTGCTATGTGGATTAACCTCATATGCCTGGGTCTGGACAAAGGCCTCAAGGTCACTCTGATTCTCAAGGTCAAGATAGGACATGCACGAAGGTAGTGAACTCTGTAACAGCTTCACCTGATTTCCATGGCCATCTACCAGGCTTATACTCAGCACAGCAATGCCTGAAAAGGATACTTATTGCTTCATTCAGAGCTCATAATATTATGTCAAAATGGCACAAGACAGTCATAGCCCTGTCTGATATGGCAGTTCTACCAGACTAGTTTAATCTACATTTTATGAGGTCGCGGTGACATAGTGGATATAGTGTCCACTTAGCGATGGGGGGTCCCGGGTTCGATCCCCACTCTGGCAGCGTACTCAAAATCTCCCCCAAAGACACCAAGTACTGGTTCTCCCCAGAAAACAGACTCGAGAGTGTCTCAATAAGCCTTAGGCTTTCGATGCAATCGAGCTAAAATAAATAGGTTTAAACTAAACTTAACATTTTAATGTACAACAAGAGGGCCATGATGGCCCTAGGTCGCTCACCTGAGTGAAAAGCATCATAATGGCTTTTAAGAAGAAGATTGTTTGAGATTTTAATAAAGCCATATGAGGAAAACTGTCCCGCCCCCTGGCAGCCATGTTTTTTAACAAATCGCAAAAAGAGGCTAGTGTATATGTACATGAATGGTCTGGAAAGTTATATTGCGATCTGGCTATATCGCGATCGCGATCGCGATCCATGGACCCCGCGAATTGCGATATAATGATTTGCAGTGTACCAAAAGAAATACTGTCACGGTATCGTTAAACTTGTGAAACACATGCATGGACTAAAATGAGTGTAAACACAGAAAACAGTTTGAGTGCCTAATTTGTGCTCATACAGGTGACTTTTGACTTTTTTCTATGATTTTTTTTTAATCCACTGAAGTCCAACAAATTAAAGTTTTAGCATAATACCTGCTTATGTGCAATTTTCAACACTTTTTCCTGATGCAAAAAACAACAACAATTAATTAAAATGCAATATCTTACCATTGCCCTTTATAACAACACAAAGTTTCATGAACCTAGCTTTTGTATTTATTGAGTTATTGCAGGACCCAAATGTTATTGCACAAACAGACATACAGACAGAAACATAGATGGAGGGTGTTTCATCTGATCATGCAACCACCAGTGGGCAAATAACTTTCAAAACAAACTCTTTATTAATGTCAGTGACATATAAATATTAAATTTCTAGGCCCATGACTAACTTGTGAAAAACTGAAAATATTTCTCGGAAACAGACCTATCCAACACGGCACCCAGTTTATATTACACCTTGGAAGAATCATGTGCAAATATTCCATTGTTATTGATAGTGCAGTTTACTGAATTGTCTAGGGAGCTGCTTAACCACAGGCCAAGTTCATTGTGCAACATGAGGATAAATAGGTCAGTTGAAGAAAGTTATACAATTCCTGACATAACATGTACATAGGATAGGAGGTCAAAGAAGATTCAAGT
This sequence comes from Congeria kusceri, assembly GCA_027627225.1. NCBI lineage: Eukaryota > Metazoa > Mollusca > Bivalvia > Myida > Dreissenidae > Congeria > Congeria kusceri. Next base: position 25,747,623 of record CM051032.1, on the reverse strand, counting down.
AAACAGTTGCTCTGGTTTTTGTGTTCCTCCCTGATGTGATTTTCTGGAGATTGTCCTAATTACCAGAAGTATTGGGAATATTAAATTTGAATATTCAAATATTATTTAATATTGGGTTGTTGTGTTCATTCCTCATAACCACTACATCATCATCATCATCATCATCATCGTCAACATCACTATCATCATCATCATCACCATCATCATCACCATCATCATCATTGTCATCATCATCATCATCATCGTCATCATCATCAGTGTCATCATCATCATCATCATAATCACCACCATCATCATCATCACCATCATCATCATCATCATCACCATCATCATCATCAGTGTCATCATCATCATCATCATCATAATCACCATCATCATCATCATCATCATCATCATTGTCATCATCATCATCATCATCATCACCATCATCATCCTTGTTATCATCATTATCATCATCATCACCATCATCATCATCATCACCATCATCATCATCATCATCATCATCATCACCATCATCATCATCATCAAAAACACCAAAATCACAGTATCATAAGCATCATAGCCTTCATCATTTTAATATGTATAATCATCTTCAAAAATAAGCAACATCAACAGCAGCTTTAGCAATTTAAACCGAAGTCTTATAGGTTACATTTATAAACATTTACCTGACTTACCCTAAAAAATGCCCAGACCATAGAACATTTTTATTAAGATATTTTTTTTAATAATTTATTTGTTTTGGTTAATTAAGTGTTTTGTTTTGATAGCACCCACTTTACAACAAATTTGGTAGAGGGTCACCAAAGGAACATTTATGTGAAATTAGTTTGAAATCCAGCCAGTGGTGTTAGATTTGAAGATTTTTAAAGATTTCAATATATCCATAAAAAAAAAACTGACCCGCCCCTTGGAGACCAAGTTTGTTCAAGAATCAAAATGATTTCGAGGACTTTGGTAGAGGGTCACCCAAGGAACATTTCTGTGAAATTATTTTTAAATCCAGCCAGTGGTCTCAGACGAGAAGATTTTTAAAAAGTTTTCAGTAAAACCATATAAGGAAAACTGCCCTGCCCCCTAGCGGCCATGTTTTTTTTCACGAATCAAAATGATTTCAAGAAATTTGGTAGAGGGTCACCAAGGAACATTTCTGTGAAACTATTTTGAAATCCAGCCAGTGGTTTCAGACTAGAAGATTTTTAAAAATTACAATATAACCATATAAGAAAAACTGCCCCGCCCGCTGGCAGCCATGTTTTTTAACCAATCAAAATGATTTGAAGGAATTTGGTAGAGGGTCACCCAAGGAGCATTTCTGTGACAACCATTTTCAAATCCAGCCAGTGGTTTCTGACAAGAAGATTTTTTAAGTTTCCCAGTTTTTAAGCTTTTGGTTGCCATGACAACCAGAGTTTTCAATATATTTTAATAATTTGAAGGAATTTGGTAAAGGACCATCCCAGGAACCTTCGGTTAAAACCTTAGGTTAAAATCCACCCAGTAGTTTCAGAGAAGAAGTTGTTTGAAGTAAAATGTGGACGACGGACGACGTACAACGGATGCTGGACACAGACTGACCACAATAGCTCACCCATGAGCACTTCGTGCTCAGGTGAGCTAAAAAGAGTCCCCAAACTACAAGCCCTTACTTATATATACCATACAAGCAGCAAGTAGCATGGTGCACTCTAAATAGTGTAAAAATATTTCTCAATTAAGGAGAAAATGTAAAACAGCGTAGAAGCATTTTTCAATTAAGGAGAAATAATAAATTAGCTTAAAAAATCATGTAAGATAATTACGTGAGTTTCCAAAATCCCAATTCAAATGTAAAAGTCAGTCCAAAAGTTACATGATTACATGATACTGAATAAGTTACTAACTAACCAGTCCAATCAAAACGCTGACAGCGTAGGAAGACTGTTAGCGAGAAAAGAAACTAAAAGCAAATGAATAATGAAAGTATTGTTTATCATAAGGAACATTTATTGAAGTAAGTCACCTGTCTGTTATACGTATTTTATGTATAATATAGACATAATATGACTTCACTGGTAGATGTGGACTAAAAGGATTATTATTATTGTTTATAGTGTTTTAAGTTGGATCTATTTCTTGTCATCCATTCATAGAAAGTAGCATCAATAACAGGAAGCCTCACTTCTCAGCGAGCGAAGCGCAGTAATTAATCGATTTACTGACCGAATTTGTGAATACACCTACTAAATCCTTTTGGCTTTCGCCAACAGTCTAAAAACTACATAAAATAATTAACCCTTTCAGGCACTAGATCATATGATCTAAATCCTATATTCTGATTGCTTGTTTACAACATTAATTCGAGCTATTGATTATTGTTTAAATCTTTTTCCTGACTGGATGCCAAGACAGAAAGTGGAAAATTTTATTGCTGCACACGCAGCCAAAATATATGTCAGAAGCAGGCTATCGATGGTTACTATGTGTAATGATACTGATCTCAAATAGAAGTATCATGTTGACTCAGAGTGATGTATTGATTTTACTGATAAGCAGACTCCACTATCTGGGTTATATCTGTGAATAACCTACAAAGGGAAACAACACATTTATGACACTTATCTTCCTGAAACTGCATTTACCTCCCTTTACCAGGTGAGTTATTCAGGAATAGATGTATTAGAGGGGCAAAACAAAAAAAAGGGACAATAACTCTGGTGTTCCTGGTCCGATCAGACCCATTATCGAACTCGTCCAAGATTTTATGGTTATACACAAACTGTGCAAGTTTGGTCAAGATTGAATAAAAAATGTAGTCTTTATCGCGATAACAGGCCAAATTGTTGACAGCATACGACGCAGAAGAGGTTCCCTATACCAATAGCTCACAGAGCACTTCGTGCTCAGGTGAGCTAAAAACTGTAAAGTCACAATATTGTCAAAAAGAAAATTAATATTAAAGTTGCTTAAACTTTGAAATCAAGTTCTAATACAAACACTGCAAGAACTTTAATCTTCAATTTCATGACCATGGCATTACCTGTTTTTCTAGCTGTGAGAGGAGGTATATAGAGAAAGGCTTGGTCAGCAGGAATAGGGCACAACACTCCATCAATCATGTCCTATAACAATACATTAAATGTTGTCAAGGCATGGGATATATCCATCACAAAAGGGGGGGAAATCTATTTGGACAGAAATCCTTTACATGACAGTAATAATGTGATAATTGACTTAAGTGTGTAGCAATAATTAAATCTAAATCACACATGTAAAGCTCTACAAATTGTTTTCTGATATCACCACCTTATTCCAACTGGTAAAACCACTCATTATCCTACCATGAAATGCACTTCCTCATGCTGAGACATATATTTTGCTAACATCCTAGTTGTTGCTAAACTTATTTTACTTAGTAAATATAGTTCACTAATATTTAGGGTTTTAATTGTTCACATAATGGTACAACAATGAATAAAGCACATATTTTATGAACATGAAAATTATCAAGCTGTGACATATATTTCGGTGATACAAGCACCCAAAATGCTACCACGAAATGCACTTCCTCAAGCTGTGACATATATTTCGGTGATACAAGCACCCAAAATCCTACCATGAAATGCACTTCCTCAAGCTGTGACATATATTTCGGTGATACAAGCACCCAAAATCCTACCATGACATGCACTTCCTCAAGCTGTGACATATATTTCGGTGATAAAAGCACCCAAAATCCTACCATGAAATGCACTTCCTCAAGCTGTGACATATATTTCAGTGATACAAGCACCCAAAATCCTACCAAGACATGCATTTCCTCAAGCTGTGACATGTATTTCGGTGATACAAGCACCCAAAATCCTACCATGACATGCATTTCCTAAAGCTGTGACATGTATTTCGGTGATACAAGCACCCAAAATCCTACCATGACATGCATTTCCTCAAGCTGTGACATATATTTCGGTGATACAAGCACCCAAAATCCAACCATGAAATGCACTGCCTCAAGCTGTGACATGTATTTCGGTGATACAAGCACCCAAAATCCTACCATGAAATGCACTTCCTCAAGCTGTGACATGTATTTTGGTGATACAAGCACCCAAAATCCTACCACGAAATGCACTTCCTCAAGCTGTGACATGTATTTCGGTGATACAAACACCCAAAATCCTACCGTGAAATGAACTTCCTGAAGCTGTGACATGTATTTCGGTGAAACAAACACCCAAAATCCTACCACGAAATGCACTTCCTCAAGCTGTGACATATTTCGGTGATACAGCACCCAAAATCCTCAAGCTGTGACATGTATTTCGGTGATACAAGCATCCAAAATCCTACCATGAAATGCACTTCCTCAAGCTGTGACATATATTTCGGTGACATAAGCCCCCAAAACCCTACCATGACATACACTTCCTCAAGCTGTGACATATATTTCGGTGATACAAGCACCCAAAATCCTACCATGAAATGCACTTCCTCGAGCTGTGACATATATTTTGGTGATACAAGCACCCAAAATCCTACCATGACATGCACTTCCTCAAGCTGTGACATATATTCCAGTGATACAAGCACCCAAAATCCTACCACGAAATGCACTTCCTCAAGCTGTGACATATACAAGCACCCAAAATCCTACCACGAAATGCACTTTTTCAAGCTGTGACATGTATTTCGGTGATACAAGCACCCAAAATCCTACCATGACATGCACTTTATCAAGCTGTGACATATATTTTGGTGATACAAGCACCCAAAATCCAACCATGAAATGTACTTCCTCAAGCTGTGACATACATTTCAGTGATACAAGCACCCAAAATCCAACCATGACATGCATTTCCTCAAGCTGTGACATGTATTTCGGTGATACAAGCACCCAAAATCCTACCATGAAATTCACTTCCTCAAGCTGTGACATGTATTTCGTTGATACAAGCACCAAAAATCCTACCATGAAATGCACTTCCTCAAGCTGTGACATGTATTTCGGTGATACAAGCATCCAAAATGCTACCATGAAATGCACTTCCTCAAGCTGTGACATATATTTTGGTGATACAAGCACCCAAAATCCTACCATGACATGCACTTCCTCAAGCTGTGACATATATTTCGGTGATATAAGCACCCAAAATCCTACCATGAAATGCATTTCCTCAAGCTGTGACATATATTTAGGTGATACAAGCACCCACAGTCCTACCATGATATTCACTTCCTCAAGCTGTGACATGTCTTTTGGTGATACAAGCACCCAAAATCCTACCACGAAATGCACTTCCTCAAGCTGTGACATATATTTTGGTGATACAAGCACCCAAAATCCTCAAGCTGTGACATGTATTTCGGTGATACAAGCATCCAAAATCCTACCGTGAAATGCACTTCCTCAAGCTGTGACATATATTTTGGTGATACAAGCATCCAAAATCCTACCGTGAAATGCACTTCCTCAAGCTGTGACATATATTTCGGTGATACAAGCACCCAAAATCCTACCATGAAATGCACTTCCTCAAGCTGTGACATATATTTCGGTGATACAAGCACCCAAAATCCTACCATGAAATGCACATCTTCAAGCTGTGACATGTATTTTGGTGATACAAGCACCCAAAATCCTACCATAAAATGCACTTCCTCAAGCTGTAACATGTATTTTGATTATACAAACACCCCAAATCCTACCATAAATTCCAGGGCTCATGCTGCCAAATTATCAAATGGCTACAAATTTGAATACTTGGCTAAAGAAAATTCTGTTTAGCTACACAGTTTTCTTTATAAAACATAGAAATATGGCACAATTAGCATGTTTTAAATAAAATCAGGTAAATTTTGCTAAACAAATTCAACCAATGGAAGCCCTGAATGCACTTCATTTGACTATGACTTGTATTTTGATGGCTTTACTATTGATAACTCTACCATGAAATGCACTGCTTATAGTTTGGTGATATATTCACTCATAACTCGACCATGAAATGCACTGCTTATAGTTTGGTGATATATTCACTCATAACTCTACCATGAAATGCACTGCTTATAGTTTGGTGATATATTCACTCATAATTCTACCATGAAATGCACTGCTTATAGTTTGATGATATATTCACTCATAACTCTACCATGAAATGCACTTCCGCAGGTTGTGACATGTATTTGATAGTTTAACTACTGATAACTCTACCATGAAATGCACTTCCTCAGGCTGTGACATGTATTTGGTAGTTTAACTACTGATAACTCTACCATGAAATGCACTTCCTCAGGCTGTGACATGTATTTGGTAGTTGAACAAATGATAACTCTACCATGAAATGCACTTCCTCAGGCTGTGACACGTATTTGGTAGTTTAACTGATAACTCTACCATGAAATGCACTTCCTCAGGCTGTGACATGTATTTGGTACTTTAACTACTGATAACTCTACCATGAAATGCACTTCCTCAGGCTGTGACTTGTACTTGGGAGGGTGAAGAAACTGCAGGAGGTTCTGTCGCAGGTAGAACATAATGGCTGCCAGCTGGGGACTCGCCTTATTGGACACTGTCAGGTGCAACTTGCATGCCGGGTCAGAGTTTGGCTTCTGGATGAACTGTGAAATAGAAGGTTTAAATTTAATATTAAGTGAGCAATGATATTTTGGATGACTTGCAGGCCAGGTCAAAGTTCGGCCTCTTAATGATTTTACTGTGAAACAGATGTTAGTTGTTATCCAATAATAAATTCTTACATGACACATGCAGAGTTTTCTATAGACAAAGAACCAAATTTACCGTCGTTAAATCTTCAATAAAGGAAAAATTGTTCTGAAACTGTAAAATATAGTTTGCATGCAATTGCAGAATATGTTGACAGGTCATGTCAGAATCAACAAATGCTTTTAGCAGCTAATAGACAACCATTTTTCATTCTGATGCATGTCTATTAAACCTCTCAGGCTAATGCCCTCGTGGTTTAATTCCTACACATCAGAGCTCCAAATTGTTGTTTATTAGCATATAAACAACTCTAAATCAAAAATTATTTCTTACCATTCATATATTTGGATTAACTGTGAAGCAGGAGGTTTAAATTATATTGTATATTGTACGGTAAGCATTGATACTTTTAGGACACTCTATGCCTTATGTTAGAGACACGTGTTGCAGTTCTCTATACTTGATAATATAGATATTCTGACACTGTGATTAAATGTGTAATTTCCTATATATGACATTACAAATATGAACTGTAATAACATGTATAACTTCCCATACCTGGCTATAATTTAATATCTGAGATATGTGTTAGAATCATATACCTGTAATTCCCCATGAAAATAAGAGCACATGAATAATAAATAATACGAGGCGTGTCATGGGAAAACTGGGCTTAATGCATGTGCAGTCCGCATAGGCTAATCCATGACGGCACTTTCCGCCTACAGTGGATTTATGTTTAGACGAGACTTTTTTGAAACAGAAATACCATAAAAGCGGAAAGTGTAATCCTGGATTAGCCTTTTTGAACTGCACAGGCTGATCAGGGTTGACACTTTAAGCACGTGCATTAAGCCCAGATTTCCCATGACTAGCCTTATATAATCATCACGCACCATGCCGAAATGACACCTGTTACAAAGAAAATTAAGCAAAGGAGTACTGTATAGTGACAACATAAAGCATTACTGGCACACTGTATCTGTCTAGCTGGCACTTTAGGTTCCTCCTCAACATTTCTAGAACCTATTTACCCGCACAACTTATCTGTCCAGCTGGAACTGTGGGTTACTCCTCAACATTTCTAGAACCTTCTTACCTGCACATCATATCTGTCCAGCTGGCACTGTGGGTTCCTCCTCAACATTTCTAGAACCTTCTTACCCGCACATCATATCTGTCCAGCCGGCACTGTGGGTTCCTCCTCAACATTTCTAGAACCTTCTTACCCGCACATCATATCTGTCCAGCTGGCACTGTGGGTTCCTCCTCAACATATCTAGAACCTTCTTACCTGCACATCATATCTGTCTAGCTGGCACTGTAGGTTCCTCCTCAACATTTCTAGAACCTTCTCTTACCTGCACATCATATATGTCTAGCTGGACTATTGGGGTTCCTCCTCAACATTTCTAGAACCTTCTTACCTGCACATCGTATCTGTCCAGCTGGCACTGTGGGTTCCTCCTCAACATTTCTAGAACCTTCTTACCTGCACATCATATCTGTCCAGCTGGCACTGTGGGTTCCTCCTCAACATTTCTAGAACCTACTTACCCGCCCATCATATCTGTCTAACCTGCAGTGTAGGTTCCTCCTCAAAATTTCGAAAACCTTCTCTTACCTGCACATCATATCTCTCTAGCTGGACTATTGGGGTTCCTCCTCAAAATTTCTAGAACCTTCTTACCCGCATATCATATCTGTCTAGCTGTCACTGTGGGTTCCTCCTCAACATTTCTAGAACCTTCTTACCCGCACATCATATCTGTCCAGCTGGCACTGTGGGTTCCTCCTCAACATTTCCAGATTCTTCTCTTACCTGCACATCATATCTGTCTAGCGGGCACTGCGGGTTCCTCCTCACCATTTCAAGAACCTTCTCTTACCTGCACATCATATCTGTCCAGCTGGCACTGTGGGTTCCTCCTCAACATTTCTAGAACCTTCTTACCGCCACATCGAATCTGTCCAGCTGTCTCTGTGGGTTCCTCCTCAACATTTCTAGAACCTTCTTACCCGCACATCATATCTGTCCAGCTGGCACTGTGGGTTCCTCCTCAACATTTCCAGATTCTTCTCTTACCTGCACATTATATCTGTCTAGAGGGCACTGCGGGTTCCTCCTCACCATTTCAAGAACCTTCTCTTACCTGCACATTTATCTTTCCAGCTGGCACTGTGGGTTCCTCCTCAACATTTCTAGAACCTTCTTACCCCCACATCAAATCTGCCCAGCTGGCATTGTAGGTTCCTCCTCAACATTTATAGAACCTTCTTACCTGCACATCGTATCTGTCCAGCTGGCACTGTAGGTTCGTCTTCAACATTTCTAGAAACTTCTTACCCGCACATCGCATCTGTCTAGCTGGCACTGTAGGTTCCTCCTCAACATTTCTAGAACCTTCTCTTACCTGCACATCGTATCTGTCTAGCTGGCACTGTGCGTTCCTTCTCAACATATCTAGAACCTACTTACCTGCACATCGCATCTGTCTAGCTGGCAATCTGGGTTCCTCCTCAACATTTCTAGAACTTTCTCTTACCTGCACATTGTATCATCCCAGCTGGCACTGTAGGTTCCTCCTCAACATTTTTAGAACCTTCTTACCTGCACATCGTATCTGTCCAGCTGGCACTGTGGGTTCCTCCTCCAAATTTCTAGAACCTTCTTACCTGCACATCGTATCTGTCCAGCTGGCACTGTAGGTTCCTCCTCAACATTTCCAGAACCTTCTCTTACCTGCACATCATATCTGTCTAGCTGGCACTGTGGGTTCCTCCTCAACATTTCTAGAACCTTCTCTTACCTGCACATCATATCTGTCTAGCTGGCACTGTGGGTTCCTTCTCAACATATCTAGAACCTTCTTACCTGCACATCGTATCTGTCTAGCTGGCACTGTGGGTTCAACCTCAACATTTCTAGAACCTTCTCTTACCTGCACATCGTATCTGTCTAGATGGCACTGTGGCTTCCTTCTCAACATATCTAGAACCTTCTTACCTTCACATCGTATCTGTCCAGCTGGCACTGTAGGTTCCTACTCAACATTTCCAGAACCTTCTCTTACCTGCACATCGTATCTGTCTAGCTGGCACTATGGGTTCCTCCTCAACATTTCTAGAACCTTCTTACCTGCACATCGTATCTGTCTAGCTGGCACTGTGGGTTCCTCCTCAACATTTCTAGAACTTTCTCCAAGGCTGCATCGTCTAGCCTCTTCTGCAACATCTGCACCAGGTGCTCCTTGATCTGGGTACCTAGGCAACAAGTTCAAGTTTCTATAGGTATTTTTAGGTAAAATATTATTTCTTCATTTCTTTTACAATTTAGTAATAGATAGATCTGATAAATCACATGTTATTATATAATAACATGGCGAATGTCTTAACAACTCTATCTTACTACCTAACTGTTTGTTAAAGGGTGTATACTCCATGTTACCTGGGATAATAAGTCAATTCTTAACTGACACAAACATAATCTCAGACACAGAGGTGTAATAACATACTGCTAAATCATGCATCAATCACAATGGTATTAATGATTTATTATCATGGGCCCTGATAAATGTGTCCACTTACCGACTTCATCAATGCCATGTACCGAAAGCTCGACGCAGTCAAATATGGCCCCTCTGCCAAAGGCCTGTGATAATGAAGGCATGCTGTTACACGAAGAGAGAGATACATTATCACCATCTTTGTCCTTGACCCCCGAGGCATCAGACTGCGGCCCAGGGCCCACGGGCGAGGCCCTGGCATCCGGCGTCTGCGGCGTAGTTTCATCAACTGTCACCGACAATCTTACATCGCTTGGTAGCTCTTTTAGTCTGTAAACCAGAAAAAAAAACATGTTCAAACATGTTTTGTTGTTTAAACATTGATGGAGTCTGAAATTTTTGGATGTTCGGAAAATGAGATAATCGTTAACTAGCATTTTATTAAGTTATAGCTCTAAGATTTTTATAATGACTATCGCTAAGTGTAATGGTTGGTTTCGCCAGGGAGATATATTATAAATTAATGCCATCTTTGGACTAAGTCTGTCATGACAGTATATCTTTAATACAATGAAGAAATGCCCACCTTAAATATTTTGTTTTGATCAACACATAATTATACATTTTCTTGACCAGTTGTATCATGGGCCACTGTTTGATAGTGTCAATCAGTCATTTTAACTGTACATTTCGAGGGTAGAGCATGACACTGTTGTATCTGATATGGAAAAGTAAAGCAGATACAACAGTGTCAACCCTCAATTTGTAATAATCTTCTTGATACCACACAAACAACATCTGTTACCTACCTCAGATAGAAGACATTCCCCGTATCCGTCTCCTTCATGACGAACATGTTATTCCTGTTGTTGACCGAGAACGGCTTCAGGACTGACCGCAGCGTTTTTACGCCTGACATTACAAACAAGAAAATCATTAATTATATGAACTGTGAAATATATAACTAACCAGTGGAAAATTTAGATGTCAATGACAATACAATGTGAATAAAATATAATTAAATGCAATGTGTTGCTCTCTGGTGCACCAGTGAAATGGTAATATTTGATCATTTCACTTTGGGTTATTTGGCACTACTCAGTCCTCCACTTCTTTGTGCCACTCATGAAAACAACATAATGTTTTCTTTGACCATAAATTAATGAAATATGACCTTGCACTTACAAAAATCTGCACAAAAAAGCATAACTGGTTTTAAAGTAGCACAAGACAAACTTATGATAAAAGTCATTCTCCATACGGTTATGAAACACAACAAAAACATGGTGTCAAAGTTCCTTTGGAAATACATATAGCCTGCACCAAGAAACACAGTGCTTACCAATGGGCACACATGTAAGAGACCCCGTTATGCTCTAAGAGAAATCTTGCTCATTAACGTTAAAAACACAACAAAACATCTGTGTCAAGGTTGTTTTTTTTTAAATTGTCAGAGCCTAAAAACACCAGGGCCTACCAATGGACATAAGAGATCCAGTTCTGGTTCCCCTCTTGAGCCCCGGATGTATGCAGAACACAGTCTTCCACACACAGTCACAGTCGAAGTAGCCAGGATCCAGCTCCATGGCAACTGCAAGGTACTTCCTCTCACAAGGGTCATCCTCCTCGTCTTCATCATCATCGTTCTCGGAACCTACCGTACCGTACCGTATTGGTAATTTTTGTGTATTGCTCACAAATGAGTTCAGTGTTGTATTCATGTAAGGTACCACAACAAAAATAAATTTGCTAACAATAAGTGATGTGTATTTCTTAGTCACGGTAATACTTTAAATTGTCATTTGCCTGTGTACTGTTCATGAATTTTCAGTATAAGGCTGGAGATTTGTTCATTTTAAGTGTAGGTTTTTGTTTTTTGTACTTTTTCCATGTTTGCTTTCATCTATATTTTTCTTTATTCATGGCAGGTACCATAATGTTAAAAATAAATTTTATGCTACTTTTCTATGTTCATCTCTTAGCCCCTTTCATAATTTCAGTTGTTGTGCGTGTACAATGTTGAAGATTATCATTATAACTTTATGCAAGCACCTTTATTGTGAATATTGTTGTGTTTTGTACAATATTTTCGCTACAAACAAAATTAAATGGTATTCATTGACACTAGAGCTCTGCGAGTCCGATGTGTCGCCTTACGGGCCATTGCGAGTCCGATGTGTCGTCTTACGGGCCATTGCGAGTCCGATGTGTCGTCTTACGGGCCATTGTGAGTCCGCTGTGTCGCCTTACGGGCCATTGCGAGTCCGATGTGTCGCCTTACGGGCCATTGCGAGTCCGATGTGTCGCCTTACGGGCCATTGCGAGTCCGATGTGTCGCCTTACGGGCCATTGAAAGTCCTATGTGTCACCTTACGGGTCATTGCGAGTCCGATGTGTCGCCTTACGGGCCATTGCGAGTCCTATGTGTCACCTTACGGGCCATTGCGAGCCCTATGTGTCGCCTTACGGGCCATTGCGAGTCCGATGTGTCGCCTGACGGGCCATAACTCAAGTACGATAAGAGTAATTATGCCGAAAACAAAACTTAACCTTCATTTTATGCCTACTAACACTTCCCTACAGTTTCATAATGATTGCACAAAACGTCTCAAGTTATTGTCTATGCAAGACTTATTTGAACTTTTTTTTTTAAGGGGCATACTGTAAACGTATATAAATTTGTCAGTATGAAATTTCATGGTTTCTTTAAAAACAATAATTTCGTTGGTGCTTGATTTCGTTGAATTGAAATTTTGAAAAAAAAATACATTCACAGTTTGACATCACTACTCTGTAAACTGGCAAATCCGTCATTAAGCCCAGATTACGTAATCATGGTCACCAAAAGATATCATTAGAGATGTACTGGCAGTTGTTGATCATGTACCAATTAAACAAGTCAATTAAAAGCCTTTGTTTGGCCCCAGTTTGACCGTCAGCCAGCAATATAATCAATACACATGCAGACAAATCCCATGATTTTCGTGTAAAGCATATTACTAATTAAACTGGCTGAAACCGGTTATAGAATACATCAAGACCTGTCAAAGGGGATTAGGCAGTCCCCAGTGATTTCACACTTCAAAGCATTCACCCAGACACTACCATATAAGAGTATATTATTGGCATTTTTATGATTGTGTTATGTACTTATTCTAACTGGACTGAAGAACTGGTTATTATAGGAAATACATTTCAGGAATGTATTTCTGCAGACGACTGTTGACATGTATATCGCTAACCAAATTCTCATTGATGAACTTTAGGTTAAAAATGTGCGTATGTTTTGATGCCTTATGTTTTATGTTGAAATACTTTAGATTTCCGTAACATTGGATTAAGTTGGATTAAAATATATTCTTATATGGTAAATATTTAATTTATGGTTCATTATTGCACACATGATATGCTCTTTACATAGATGTATTAATTGCTCATAGTCAGCTTAAGAAGTGGACTTGCTGGTTGGTATCAGATGCGTCATTTATTCGTCGGCACTTGAATTCGTGGTTTTGTCTATCCACGACATAACTAAAATTAGTGTCCCACAAATAATAATGATTTTACAGTAACTCAAGTACGATAAGAGCAATTACTGGTATGCCAAAAATAATTATGCCACCACCGACATAAGTAACCCATATATGTCCCTTTTTAAGGCGACACAATAAGCTAGGCATGTTTTATTACACAATATAAAATGATCTTTACTGTTCCATCCTGAAATATAGGACATAGGAGAACTTCCCATACATTACAAACCAAAGTTTCCAATTTACAAAATGTTCTACCATCGGGCTGATATTCAAAAATCTCCTAAGGATAATCTTATCTTAAGTTGTACTTAAGTGAGAATTTCAAATCAAATTTTCTATGTGAAATCAATTTTTTTTTATTACAAAAGGGTAAAATATGAAAGATCTTAGCAATAGAAAATAGTTTAAAACATTTTAATGTAAAATGGCCTATACATTAAACATCCAAAGACTTAAGGAATTTGAGAATTTGGTTAGTTTTCTCTCAGAAGCTTTGTAAATATGGGCACAGAATCTCAAAAAGGTTTTTATGTGAATTAGGACTTTTTTAGATTTCCATGACATGACATACTGCTGATGGTGTGGTGTCTCTTGTAGCGTTGCCCCTCGACCTTCCACGACACGTCCTCATCAGCCGCATCCACAAGCAAGTTGTGACACATCCGGGTGTCATTTAGGTTATTCAGCAGAAGTTGCTGCGAAAAAGTTAAAATTATACATACAGTCATTACAGATATTTTACAATTGGTTATAAACTTAAATTGTCCTTCCCTTTCCCTGTATGACACGAGCCCGAAGGGCGAATGGAATACAACTTTACACAATCAATGAGGGCGATACAACCCACCACAACACCACAGTCATGTAGTATCCCATTTATTATATACCTCCATACGATAAAACATCATCACAAACAAAATAATAACGAACTTGTACAGTTAAAGAATGCGCATGAACACATGTCATGTACATCAATGACGTCATTCAATTCAAATCAAAATGTGGTTACGCCTAACGGCGTCGTAGTGTCTATAAATAGAATAAGGTGTTCCCCAGTGTCACTCGGAATCTTACGGAAATATATGATACTCAACAAACGTAAAAGTACTCTGGTTTTTCCAGCCATTGAATACTGAAAATTATTTCACAGTGTGGAATACAGGAATTCTATCTGGCTTATTGTATTTTATACCGAAAATACACCAGTATTTGAGTTGTATTATCTATAGGTATATAATGTATCTTATTATAAAATAGCAATCCTGTAAGGAAATACTCAACTGTAAACCAATTATCATCCACTCAATTGAAAGCTTAATCAATACTAGAACTCCGCAAGTCGGATGTGTGGTCTGACCCAGGATAGCTTATGTGAATCCAAATGAAGAAGCACTTAAGGTTAATGCATTTATTGAAATCTTCAAAAGCACTGCGCTCTGGCTAATTACAAAGAAAAGACTTATTAAAACCAAAAATGCGGCACAAAAATAAGTATGAAAATTTACAAAGGGCAATAACTCCGAAAGTATGAGGTGAAGAGTAACGGTTCTTGTGCAGTGCACTTCTCCTCAATGAGATCTATCTACCTATGAAGTTTCAAGTTGATAGCTTTCATAGTCTTAGAGTTATACTCCGGACAATTAAGTATGAAAATAAACAGAGGGCAATAACTTGACAAAAGAAGTGTAATGATCCGTGTAATGTGCAACCAACTAAGACTGTGGCCAGTTGCATCTTGTCGGAAGTGTCAACACTTCAAAATAAGTATGAAAATATTAGTTGGGATAGATAACCACTTTTACATATCCAAAATGTCGAGTTAAAACTTCCATTTTCATATTATATAAAATAAGAAATGGGAAATCGGGAATTATTTTCTACTCTGACATATCCGGATCTTCGACTTAAGCAAGTTAGAGATAACAAAGTTCAGCTGAAACTGACATTTCTTGGAGTACCCATTTAATAAAATGCTTGGTTGTACATACCTGGTTAACCCTCCTACAAGTTTTTTCAACATTTGTTTTGACCGTGATCAGTAATTCCCTGAAACCCAAGGTTTCCTCATTGGTTTCCTTCCCTGTTTCTCTGAAATAGAATATCATCAACAAAGTACAATACGGTATAATATTAACACATATCAACAAGAATTAGCAACTAGGGTTTTGCTTTTTAAATAAACAACAACAACAGACAAGATGAAACTCCAGCTTCATCAGCAAAAGAGAAACTATTGCAGAAACTCCAGCTTCATCAGCAAGAGAGAAACTATTGCAGAAACTCCAGCTTCATCAGCAAGAGAGAAACTATTGCAGAAACTCCAGCTTCATCAGCAAGAGAGAAACTATTGCAGAAACTCCAGCTTCATCAGCAAAAGAGAAACTATTTCAGAAACTCAAGCTTCATCAGCAAAAGAGAAACTATTTCAGAAACTCAAGCTTCATCAGCAAGAGAGAAACTATTGTAGAAATTCAAGCTTCATCAGCAAAAGAGAAACTATTGCACAAACTCAAGCTTCATCAGCAAGAGAGAAACTATTGCAGAAACTCAAGCTTCATCAGCAAACGAGAAACTATTTCACAAACTCAAGCTTCATCAGCAAGAGAGAAACTATTGCAGAAACTCAAGCTTCATCAGCAAGAGAGAAACTATTGCACAAACTCAAGCTTCATCAGCAAAAGAGAAACTATTGCACAAACTCAAGCTTCATCAGCAAGAGAGAAACTATTGCAGAAACTCCAGCTTCATCAGCAAAAGAGAAACTATTTCAGAAACTCAAGCTTCATCAGCAAGAGAGAAACTATTGTAGAAATTCAAGCTTCATCAGCAAAAGAGAAACTATTGCACAAACTCAAGCTTCATCAGCAAGAGAGAAACTATTGCAGAAACTCAAGCTTCATCAGCAAGAGAGTAATTATTGCAGAACTCAAGCTTCATCAGCAAAAGAGAAACTATTGCAGAAACTCCAGCTTCAGCAGCAGGGAGAAACTATTATCAGCAAGAGAGAAACTATTGCAGAAACTCCAGCTTCATCAGCAAGAGAGAAACTATTGTTTGCAAAATACTTTTGAACAAACAATTCTATACATTTCTTATGGTAATAGATGGTTATAATTTTCTTCAAAAGCACCAATTTTCACAAAAAATCCTTAAATTTTCTATGTGTACGCAATAATTGTATACTCTGTGTCTGAAATATTTGCAAAAGTATGCTTATTCCATTGAATAAATTAAAACAAATTATATGTTTATGTTTTGTTACAGTTATTTAAAAAAAATATGACTGACAATAAAAGGATTAGCAAAAATATGCTTACTGAATTTAATAAATTAACACAAAATTATATATTTGTGGCATGCCGTGGGAAAACCAGGCTTAATGCATGTGCGTAAAGTGTCGTCCCGGATTAGTCTGTGCAGTCCAGGACGACACTTTCCACCTACAGTGGATTTATCTTTAGAAGAGACTACCACGAAACAGAAAATACCATAAAAGCGGAAAGTGTCGTCCCGGAATAGCCTGTGCAGACTGCACAGGCTAATCCGGGAGGACACTTTACGCACATGCAGTAAGCCTGGTTTTCCTAGACATGCCTCATTTATGTTTTGTTACAGTTTTTTTTCACAAAATATGACAGAGAATCAAAGGATAAACACACTACTATGAGTGTTGAAAAAAAGTGCCAAGATTCAGGTTTCCTAAGCATCTTTGGAAAAAAATTGCATGCCCGATAAGCCAATGTCCCTTACCTAGGATCTGGTTTAGAGGGTTGCCACTGTAGTTAAAACCTGATTAGTATTTGATTTTTGATGTATTTTCAGTAATTGTCCAAAAACTATGTCAAAAAATGAAAACATGAGCATAGAGCTTTGTTGAAAAAGATTCAACATTTTCTTAACCTCTTCCGAAAAATGTTTAGTGACTTAACACTTACCTTGCATGCTCAATAAGCCAATGTCCCTTACCTGTGTTGGAATAGGATGTTGACGCTGTCCTCGTTAATTTGCATGATGAGCCAGAAATCGGGCATCAGGCGCTGAACTGACCATGACTCGCTGAAGGTCGTGGCGCTGTCGTCCATCTCACTCAGGTCTCCGTCATATTCTGAGAAAAAAACAAACAAACTCTGAATACATATGAGGCATGTCGTAGAAAAACTGGGCTTAGTGCATGTGCGTAAAGTGCCGTCCCAGATCAGCCTGTGCAGTCCGCACAGGCAAATCCAGGACGACACTTTCCACCTACAGTGGATTTATTTTTAGAAAGGACTTCCTTGATACAGAAAATACAATAAAAGCGTAAAAAGTCATACCAAATTAGTCTGTGCGGATTGCACACACTGATCCGGGATGACACTTTAGGCACATGCATTTAGCCCGTTTCCCATGACACGCCTCATATACATGTAATAAACTCTGAGTCCATGATGACAAATGAAACAGTTCCCCGAGTATGCACAAATAATAACATTCATCAGAAGGTGCCTAGAGGAGTGGGAATATTGGTGGTGCTTAGTAAAATGTAAATCTCATCGTAACTGCAAAAATTAATTCGTCGGATCATGTTAGAATCAAAAATAATTTTCAATTGATAGATGTTTATTGGGAGATAAAACACAAATTTTCATTCTCATGTTCTAACGACCTTGTGGTTTAATTCCTGCATCAAAACTCCTAATTGTGTTTATTAGCCAATAAACAATGCTAAATTGAAAATTATTGTTGAAGTATACCATAAAAACTAAGACATTCATCCTTGGCACTTGTTTCTGAAGCATAATGTCATGAATTCTAATGACACTTGATATTAGGCTTTAACAAATCCATCTCGTGTCTGTAACAACAAAAAAAAATGAAATTAATACATTAATATGTAAGTTAAAGCTCAAAGTAAAGTTATAAAACAAAATAAAAACTAAAATTCATTTTACAATTCTGAAATTGTTATATTCGAGTATTTTCAAACAAATACAAATGGTTCATATGGGCCCAGGCCCAAAATCCACAAAGCTCCTAAGTGAAAACTTAAGTACATTTATAAAAATCATAAAAGTCCTTAAGTCTGTGGCTGTGTTATTTCAAGTTTATTTTGACTTAAATGGTTTTAGTCTTGTAGTGAATAATCAGATGCCACTTATATTAATATATATCAAACATGAAATATTGATTTTCACGTAGAAAATGTGAAATTTTCACTTAAATATGACTTAAGTCAACATTTTCCTTAGTAGCTTTGTTAATATGTTCCCTGGGGCTTTACAGCTTACCATACTCAAACAAGCTTCCTCTGGAGGATATCACAGAAGGCGTGTGAGGCAGGGTGGACACGCGACTCTTTGGGGTCCCGTGACCCGACAAAGGGGCCGAGCAGTGTCTGAGACGTCCCAGTGCCGCCGGGCCATACATGGGCCCCTTCTCCGGGGAGTGCTCGCGGGAGATGAAACTCTTCTTTTCCTGGGTGACTGTGCTACATATTTCCTCCGATCTGAAGAGTGGAGTTCATCGTTGTTATTGTTACAGAAATAACAATTTCGATAAGTATTATCTATTATCTATTTTATAATTGTACTTCTGTTTCCTTTTTGACAATGAAATACATATTTAAATTTAAATCAATTGAATTTTTAGTGAAAATTTGTATAATAAATGGCCAAATCCTTCATACAACAAATATTTCAATAATTGATACACTGATGATGATATATTCTATCATGAAAAACAGAAAAGAAAAAAGTACCTAAACCCAGCAAAACTTGAGCATCGTTTCAAAATGGACTCATGCCCCTTTCCAGTGCTATAAAAACTTTTGTTCACAATGCTTCTGTCAGTTTGATGACTGCTCACTGGGGAAAAATGAGCTTCATTATCATTAACAACCATTGTCTCCCTTTCCATAGTAGCACCAGCAGCAATAACCTCCTCTAGAGCTACTTCTGCCACTGACCCATTTACATGTGCTAATTCCTCAGAAACCCCTTCGGTACTTCTCTTACGCTCACTCCCACCCGAAACATCCTGACATCCTTTTAACTTCAGAATTCCTAAATCTTTACTTCTCTGCAGGAGACCAACATTTTCTAGACTAACAGAATCTGTCGACTGCTTCTTCTCCAATGTAATAAACTCCTTGCTATGCCTCCTGGGTAGAAACACAGTCGTCACTTCAGTTTTTCCCTCCAATTTGACAGTCAATGGGCTACTTCTGCCAATACTTACATTCGCAATATCAAACACTTTATCTTTTACAAGCGGGCTGATATTCTTGGCCACCTTCGCCTCAACATTCTCCGACGTTTCTGACTTCGGTCCACCTGTTGGTGAACATACTTTGGACACGACTGGCGTCTTGGTCTCCCAATGGTGGATTTCGTCAAGGGCTGAACAGAGACTGTTTGCGTTGACATACGAGTAGGCCATTATTCGCTTCTTCGATAGGTAGTATCTATCTTCTTCTCGGGTCAGTTGGTAATTGTGTAAATTCATCTTTTGGAATTCCTGCAATTATTATAGATACAATATGCTAGGGTCTTTTGACTTGAAGTCTTGCAAAACTGTATCTTGGAACTTATGTCAGTTGTTACCTTTAAAATGGTACTGTACTGAATAATAAAAGAAGAATTTGTGTGAAATGACAAAAGAGTAATTGTCTGGGTATTTTGTTTGTTTGTTTTTACTTCTGACCTGCAGTTGTGACCTTCTGACCTGCTAATGTGACCTTTAAACAATCTTTTATAACCATACACAGACAACGCCATATATCCATAGTGACCAACTATGTCATAGTTATAGCCAACAACAAATTCCAGACATTATTTAATTATTAAGATTCCAGTCTGATGCATGAGTGCACACACAACAGTTACATAAATATAATGCAAGTTATTTTGCTAAACTGTGAACCTTGACGAAAATACAGTGCAGCAAAAAGAGGGGCTGTCTGATTTTTATACATTTATTTCAGGTCTCTTTACTTACCCACTAACAAAAAAACATTTATATTACATAAAAAATGTCAACATCAAATACAAGAGCTGTCAGAGGACAGCGCGCTCAACTAATCAAAGTATTTCAGTTGGTACATATTTTGGAAAGTGGAAGGGGCATAAATTTGTTGAAATACAAAACTGAGTTATGGCAATTATTTCATCAAATTATTACAAATTTCAACCTTATGTAGTTAATAACTTGTGTAGTTTTGTAGTTATAAGAGTTTTGAATATAAACTTCAGCAATAAAAAATCTATGTGAAAAAGGGGCATAACTCTGTCAAAATTCAAAACAGAGTTATAGGGAGATTGCCCCTGATACTGGAGTTGATGGCAAAGGTATGTTCCTATTTTAAACTGAATAACTTATGTAGTCTTAAGTTACAAAAGTTTTGAATATAAACTTTAACCAGAAAATCTATGTGAACAAGGGGAAAAACTCTGACAAAATACACAAAATAATTATAGGGAATGCTGCAACTGACACTGGAGTTGATAACAAAGGTATATTCCAAGTTTCAAGGGAATAACTTTCGTATTTATGCAGTTACAAAACTTTTGAATATACACTATAAATAAAAATCTATGTGAAAAAGGGGCATACTCTGTCAAAATACTAAACAGAGTTATAGGGAATGTTGCCCCTGAGTTGTTGACAAAGGTATATTCCAATTTTCAAGTGAAAAACTTATGTAGTTCTGAATTTACAAAACTGCTGAATATAAACTTTAACTAGAAAATCTATGTGAAAAAGGGGCATAACTCTGTCACAATACAAAACAGAGTTATGGGGAATGTTGCCCCTGATACTGGAGATGATGGCGAAGGTATATTCCAAGTTTCAAGTGAATAACTTGTGAAGTTTTGAAGTAACAAGACTTTTGAATAAAAAATTTAACCAAATTCAGACACGGATGCCGACGCTGACACTGGGGGTAGTAGGAAAGATCACCTATTCTTCGAATAGTCCTGCTAAAAATCTATTTCTTTATCGAAAAATGCAAATATATATTTTCTGTCAATAGACTGTATCTCTCACAAATTTAGTTGCTGTCAATCAGCATCAAGCATGCAAGAGAACACACTCAGAGGCATGCAGAGGCATCTCTACCACCACTCCACTTCACAGATAAGCCAAGCAATAAAAAACATTCTGAATTCGCAACTGCATTAAATATTTGATTTCAGCTGTACATTATGTTTGCTCTAGTCTTAACCATGAAGATTCCAGTTGTATGAGATACCTGGATGTAATAAAATTCAATCCTTTTTACATAGATATCGTGTAAAACTGCGTACCTCAATGAAGATATGTCTGCTCTGGTCAGGCCCGAACACAAACTGCAGAGGCACAGAGTCCATGTTCACGTTTGCCTTGCCGAGACCGTTGCTCGTTTGGATGTGTTTGGACACGTAGGTCAGGGTGTCAGGCAGGATGGGAGAAATGTTCCGAAGGTTCGACACAATCTCGTCCTGTAGAAGCCACTTCACCTGAAATCACGTAATATAAATGTATACATGGTTGAAATCTTGAATGCAAATAAGTTTGGTATGCCAAGCCTTTATTCTGCTTATTTTTCTATACATACATTCCTCCACGACAGTAATACATCTGTCTAGAAGTTAATATTATTGTGCACTTAATTTTACCATGTACTCACTAAGAAGAAAATGTATCAAAATGAAATTATTTAAATATTAATATGGTGTCACTTGCAATATAAGGATTATAATTGAGGAAGCAAAACTAGTCTTTAATACAGCAAAGCAGTATGTTATCTCCAAGGCGTATGTTGTTAACTGATGATGTAAAGTGAGGATCACCAAACGACACTGGTCAGATTAATGGGGTACTTTTTTTAAATTATTTTTGTACTTTTGATCTGGTATTACTGATCGCAATACTGAATAGTGGGGTACCATAAAATTAGGGTCTGAAACCATAAAAATATGTGAGGCGTGTTGTGGGAAACCCGGGCTTACTGCATGTGTGTAGTGTCGTCCCGGATTAGCCTGTGCAGTCCGCACAGACTAATCCAGGATGGCACTTTCCAGCTACAGTGGATTTATGGTTAGAAGAGACTTCCATGAACCAGAAAATACCATACAAGCGGAAAGTGCCGTCCCGGATTAGTCTGTGTGGACAGCAGAGGCTAATCAAGGACGACACTTTATGCACATGCATTTAGCCCGGTTTTCCCACAACATGCCACATATAGTAATTCCATCTGCTTAAGCAGGGGGGATGTAAAG
Source organism: Congeria kusceri (assembly GCA_027627225.1). Classification (NCBI taxonomy): domain Eukaryota; kingdom Metazoa; phylum Mollusca; class Bivalvia; order Myida; family Dreissenidae; genus Congeria; species Congeria kusceri. The sequence goes on along the minus strand of CM051032.1, from coordinate 25,724,639 downwards.
TCGAGGTGGTTGTTAGGCGGGGTTTGAGTGTAGCACAATTTTGAATATGCATGTTTTTAGCAGACTATCAGGAGACTGATGAAAGTAAATACACAGTATTATGGATTGAGAACATAAGCAGTTGAAAGCAACTGTTCCTAGATGTATAATCACTATGATCAGCTGAGCCATACCTCCTCCAGACACTTGGTGATGGCGTCATGTTGTCTCTGGGGCAGGTGGCCTATAGGGTTCCTCAGGTGCTTCAGGTCCCTGAAAACATAGGCAGCAGCTGCTTTACAGGTGTATGTTACCTATAATAGGGGTATCTGGAGTGTAGCGGGCCCATATTCACCTACCTTTTCTAAGACTTTACACTAAGAAATAAGAATGTACTTGTTTTGTTTCAGAGCCCTGTCTTATCAAAGATCTTACGACAAGTTTAAGTTACGACTAAATGTTGTAGTTTAAAATAATAGACATTTAATATCAATATGTTCATAAAATAAAGGACAAGTGAAAGATACCAAGGAAATGAATTGAATTACTGAAATAAAGTAATCATAGATGTTGGTGCTTAACATTTATGCTTCTTCGAAAATTGCATCGTAATGTAAATATGCCCTACGATGTTTAATAAGACGGGTCCCTGAATCTTACTTTGTATTTATCCACACTAATTATAGCATTCTTTATAAAGAATCTTTGCAAATGCAGAGGCATTTTGTCTTGAGTCTAAGTGTGAAATTATTCTTAAGTATAAGAATGGGTTGGTGAATACAGACCCAGGACTGAATGCTATAAATGCAAAAACAAATACTGGTGTATCTACAACAAGATTTAAGCAAACAACTCCCATTTCCTATGACCACTTATCAAACAAGATTCTGTGTTTGATAAACACACATGCCCCCAGTTGGTGCTGGGTAGCCCATTTCTTAGTCCAAATTAGGTCAAGGTCAAGGTCAAAGTGAGGTTGGGTGTGGGTGGATTGGGAACTGTCATAAGTAAAAACTGTGTAAATATCCAAGTGTTGTAGTAGACAAAACAGTAAATTCTAGTTAACCAAGAAATGGCACTTTTGAACTATTATAAGTCCAAATTAGTTCAAGGTCAAGGTCAAAGTAAAGGTCAAACAGCCCATCTGAACTATTATAAGTGCAAATTAGGTCAAGGTCAAAGTAAGGTTGGGAGATATGGGTGGATTGGGAACGGTCATAAGTAACAACTGTGGAAATATCTAAGTGCTGTAGTAAGCGGTGTTGGTGCTAGACGAAACGGTAAAATCTACAGTAAATTAACCTTGTCAAGGATGGACGGAAGGACGGACAGGATGATCACTATATGCCTCCTGCATCAAAATGCCCGGGGCATAAAAGAAATCTTCTAAATTATTCCGAGACATATTTGCTTCCCATTAAAATACTCTTCAGTTCTTGCCACCAGTTTACAGATATTCTCTTAACGCACAAGCTTACTCATAAACAAACCCACACACTCTTTAGAGCAAATAAGGTGAACAATAATTACATTGGTCAGCGCAATTAACAAAACTACCCACTGACACAATCATGTCAGCTTGCGAATAAAACAACACACCGTCATTCCCCACCTCCAAGAGTTAAGGTTTTCAAAACAATTTTGTCCATGTGGGCAGAAAGACATACAAGGCCATTAGTCAGATTTTGCCCTGAACATTTTAAACTCCTCTCCAATCCATTAAAGGATTAATTTCCTATCATCAAATTTCACACACCCTCCCCAGCTTTACCATGTGCTTTTCTTCGCATACTATGTTAACAGTTGAATATGTGACATCTGACTTGAAGGATTGGATGAAACGCTAGATAAATTTGCATATGATCTGTGAAAATGTCTATGGCCTCCTGCTGTCCAATAGACCAATCCGGGGTTTGCCACAAATAAACTCCTCCCCAGCTGTTGTTAAAGGATTAATTTCCATTCATCGAAAATTACAAACAATACCATATGCTCCATTGAATATCACAAACATTACCATATGCTCCATTGAATATCACAAACATTACCATATGCTCCATTGAATATCACAAACATTACCATATGCTCCATTGAATATCACAAACATTACCATATGCTCCAATGAATATCACAAACATTATGCACATGCTCCATTGAATATCACAAACATTACCATATGCTCCATTGAATATCACAAACATTACCATATGCTCCATTGAATATCACAAACATTACCATATGCTCCATTGAATATCACAAACATTATGCACATGCTCTTTTGTAAGAAGTAGTTTAACTGCTAAATATGTGATATCCAAGTGTGATGATTGGATAATATTGCAGATTTATTTAAATATGATTGACATTTGTGGGAGGCATCTACGATCAGCGACATTCATAACTAGCTTTTAAATAAAGTAAAGTAAGTTTCTCCATCCAAATGCACTGGATTTAAGGAAATCATTCTCTTTGCATACTTGTGGTGTAAATATTTCAATATTGTAATAGAACAAAAAGAAAACCATTCGGAACAAATAAATAATTGCTAAAAATATTAAGCCATAAAAATAACAAAATATGACAATACATAACCACTCAAAGTAAAATCTGTTAAAATCGAATCATGTTACTAGCAGATTCAGTAGTTTTCAGATTGCAGAAGCAAGCAAGAAAATGTTTCAAAATTACCTTGACCTTCAAACTTTAGCACATATACCGCCGAAACGTAATTATACGAATCATGGTTTTACTAAATGATGGTGTACTACAAGACAGTCCAGGGTCCCATTCTTTTTCCTTCTATATTCAATGTAAAAACAATGTGATCATGTGAAATGTGATTATACAAAAAAATGTATATAAAGATTGCATGCGATCCTGTGACTATTTTCGACTGTACTTATAATTATTTCAAACAATGTGAATGGTTAATATTCATCTAAAAAGGAATAACAGTGACTGGCCTCAGGAAAGAGATTTATATCAATGACCACACACATTAGTTTAAAAGAGTATGAATTGGGAGGACAATCAAAATCGGAATGTAAAGAATAGAAGAAACAGATGCAGAACTAGAAATCACCCTGGTTGGCGCTGGAGAGCCCATTTGACTTATTCTAAGTGAGGTTGGTGATATGGGTGGATTGGGAATGGTCATAAGCATTAACTGTGTAACTATTCAAGTGTTGTAGTAAGCGATGTTGGTGCTAGACAAAACGGTAAAATCTAGTTAACCAAGAAATAGCCCTTTGAATTATTCTAATTCCAAATTAGGTCAAGGTCAAGGTGAGGTTCGGTGATATGGGTGGATTGGGAAAGGTCATAAGCAACAACCAGAGGCATAAAAATATCCTGGATCTAGACAGTAATCGGAATCACCAATAAAATCTAATCATTTGGTCACGATCAGGTGGACGGACAGACAGACTGGTTGACAGACCAACCTGGCAAAATCCTGACCTCCTTGGCAGAGGTAATGACTTCAAATGGGCTGTTTGACCTTTACTTCGACCTTGACCTTAGACTAATTTGGACTTATAATAGTTCAATAAAGAACTTACACTGGTGATGACAAGTATTTATAAGTGCATGTGATGGATTTACACTCTGGGAAAAAAATGATATTTCAAACTAGATAGCAAGAGACAGGACAACTTTGGGATACTTGAGGACATATAGAAAAACACTCCAGAATTTAGATATCTAGTCGGCATCTGTATTCTTGGGGTATCTCTATTTCCACGGTAACTGTTTATCTTTTGAATTTAATGCCTTATTGTCATCAACGAACATAATTTTGGTTTTCTTTCAGAAAATAATATGTTTTAAATGATTTCATTTGGAAACAATGTAGAAATATGATTTTAAATCATAAATCTAAACAACAGCCAACAGTAGACATTAGCGGGTATATGGTTTACACTTTCGTCTGCTTCAGTTAATATGATGAAAATTGTGTTTGTCAGTATTTATAAAAGGTAACAATCCCACAACTTCTCATTTATTTGAGTTTGTTTATACACTAACAGCAAACTTATTTCAAAACAAAAGATTTATTACCAATGACATACTTTTTCAAGATGGCCGCATGGTGCCTTGAATAACAAATAATTTAATAACAAATAATATACTTTAAAACAAATTTTCAGTGGTTACTTTCGTGAAAACGTTCAATTAATTGGTAAATAATAGAATGTTTTGTTTGTTGCTTTTGCTTAAAATATTTGCTTAAAGGTTCAGTACCGCGAGAATACAGATGAACAGACTAAACAATGTTAGAGAATCAGAAGGAATAACAGATTTAATACAGAAATTAGGCATCTGACCAATTCTTAGCAATTAGGAGACTTGCGTGCAAAACAGAGGCAGGAAACAACATGCACCATTTGGAAACAGTAAGTGGGCAAACTACTAATCTTATAGAACAGGAATGGTTTGTAATATATCAATCATGGGGTAGTAAATAGCTCTGCAATGCAACAATATTCTAAGGGACCTGGGGCTGGTCTGCAAGCTCATTATGGTGTTTGCAAAGCAGAAAACTGGCAGTAATGTCATATGGGAAATGAGGCGCAAAAGCTCACCAAAAACACCAAAACTTACCTGGATGACCTGAACAGAGGGAAATATATAGAGGCATGCAATATCAGAATACAAGCTATATTCAAATAACAGTAGAAGATGTAACAGTTTTGCAATTAGAGTCGATTATTTATTCGTTTCAAGCAGTACAGAGTTGCCAACCTTATGCTATTTACAGTACAGCTCAAGTGAAACTAACGAGGCGTGTAGTGGGAAAATCGGGCTTAATGCATTGGCGTAAAGTGTCGTTCCAGATTAGCCTGTGCAGTCCGCACAGGTTAATCCAGGAAGACACTTTCTGCTTTTATGTTATTTTTCTGTTTCAAGGAAGTCTCTTCTAAACAAAAATTCACTGTAGGTGGAAAGTGCCGTCCTGGATTAGCCAGTGCAGACTTCACAGGCTAATCCGGGACGACACTTTATGCACTTGGATTAAGCCCGATTTTCCCACGACACGCCTCAGATATTTCTAATGGCCATCACAGAGTCAGAATAATCGACTCGAGTAATTACTTGGCGTATCTATGCAGAGTTAGCCATAGTGGTAGCTGTTGCCCGCCACAAAATCACGTTGAGTCATTCCAAGTGGGTGTACAACTGACAGCTGATGCCGAGTGACGCGGAGACATTTCTCCACAATATTTCGCGCTAAATAAAGTTCTAATCCGTGCCGTCCTGCCTCTGACTCGATTGCCCAAACTCCGTGAATAGCGAAATATGTTTGTTTAACATGACCTGTACTGTATTTACAGTTTCTGTTTAAGACTGATCCATATGTATTCACCTATCAATATTTTTCTCCAGGGGGGGGGGAGCGGCGGGCATATACGGGACTTTAGACAGAAAGCAATTCCTGACAGTCGGGAAACTGACATGCTAAATGATCCCGGGTACCGGGAATTAGACTTTGTTCGGATTTTAGATCCCGTTAATATAGGCCTCCAGGCCATTTGATACAACAATTAAGCATCCCCCATTGAGGGTATTTAGACAAAAATGCTTGACCCTAGGGTGGGGAATAAGATCCCCAAATATACAATTTGTCAAATTCCCCTGGGTATGCCCACGGCTCCCCCGTGGGGGAAAATATTCATAGGTGCATTGTTAGGACCACAATGGAAATCAGAGTTCCCTTTTTTGTGTCATCCTTGACATCTAATGTTGATTGACACAGCTCATTTATTCGTTCATACAATATATTTTAAGTTGTGTGTAACTATGTCTTGGTAATGTTGTTTTTGCCATGCTATTGTACATGTTATGTTGAAATAAATCTATATATCTATAAGTATTTTTATGTTATATCAAAGCCTTTAAGGGCATTTTAATGCAATAGAAAATTCCAAACTTCATTTTAAAGGGGCAGAAGATTAGACAGAAAACACTTTCAGAATTCAAAGGATAAATCTGAATTTAGCTATAAATAACCGTGCTTATACATGTATACTAAAGAGATTATAAAACAGTTGATGTAGAATAGTTAGTTAACAACTATACTTCTAGGATTGACAACTGCAGAAGAAAACTTGTATATAATTGCCAATTGATGCAGAAAATTTCTTCTGAAGAAAATTAAACATGCTCAATAAATGACAGAAAGTAGTACAGACTTCAAAAAATTCATTAAAGTCGCTTTAATTGTTAAACCTTACATCCTTGAAATAAGTAAAGGATTTATAGGCAATTTACTTTTCATAACATATCTGCACTTACTTTGTTTCAAATGTATTACAGAGGATCCAGTGTTGGGACATACATAATATATCATCGTACCACCTTACTAACACCGTGGTCGAAATTTGCACAACCCCCTGCACAGATATTTTTTGAACTGAGTTTGCTCTCATTCTTAGTTTTATAAAGGCAGTATTGTAACATTTCTAGCTCTCTTAAAGGGACCTGTTCACAGATTGATGATTTGACAATTTTTGAACTGTTTGTCACCGATTCCAAAAATAAAAGAACAGTGTATACAAAAGAGAAAAATAACACTATGGACCTAGAAATACACCATAAAAACCGTTTCGTTTATGAGTAATCATGAGTTAAAATTGATAAAATTATAAAGCGTTTGTAACGCTAAACGATGGAATAATTTGGAGTGTTTCTGTTGTTTTCGTTGAAACTGTTGACATCACGTGGAACACTTACATAAAGTAAATAATTTAGGGTGAAATACAGAAGTCAGAATGGCCGAGTGGTTAAGGCGATAGCCTTTCAATCCGGAGCACCCGGGTTCGAGCCCCGGTGGGACCATTTTTTTTTTAATTTTTTTTTTCTAAATACTTTTCTTGTTATTATAGTTGTAATTTTTAGTTCCGATGCTTAATTCTGTCAAGTTAAGACACTTAATGGCATACTTCACAAATGCGAAAATCTGTGAACAAGTCCCTTTTAAGTCAAAATATAACAATTCTGGCTTGCTTGGCCAAACTGGTAATTTTAATGACTGCTTACATAGGAGAGAAACTGCACCTATCAGTAATAGTCGCAGCTTCCTCGTGTTCTGAGCTGGTGTCAGACGCCCCGCCAGCGCTAGTGTTTGAGAACATGCGCCTCACCGATGGCCGCTGCACTGAGGGCGTTTCAACGTCCGTAGGCAAGGTCAGGCAGTTGAGGTCAAAGGTTATTTTCAGGTCTCCAAGTTCAAGGTCAGTCATTTTCTCCAAAATTTCTGACAACTCATCTGGAAAGCAGAAAACACAACAAATGTTTATATGTATATGTTAAATAAATTTAAACTGATCACAAATCGAATAGAATAAATAGTATCATAAAGATTTAAAGGTATAATTACCTTAGAGTATAACTACCAACACACATAATGTTCACACTGGTATGTTATTAATTTCATACAAAATAGGAATTTTTATTTCGCAATATCTGGTTAATAGAATTATGGGACATACAGCTACAATATCCTGAAGAAGGAAAGAAAATTCACAATTTACGATTAACAAAGCAAATAATTGCTGAACATCAGACCTACATGAAGATCTGCACATACAATTATAAGGTCCATGACTTCGACTGACAGCATGTTTTCAGCATGAAGACATAAGATAAACAACAAATTCAGCTTACTGAGGCAGACGGCCAAGTTTTTCACGGGGATGCTGTCTGTCTGCAGACGACTTTTGAGCGTGCAGGTAAAAAATATGAACAATGGCGTCTGATCGCTTTTGTCATCAGCTGTCATATCAAGGTCACTGGAGATGTCACTCTCCATTGACTCTTCAGAATCGAGGTTGGAAATGAGGGATGTGCGGTCGTCATGGTGATCCACAGTTAATGTATCCATGGTGACCACATTGTTGCCGGAGGAGTCATGTGCTTGACTTCTGTCTGTCGCAGGGCCTTGATAACAATGTTACACATTTTACTTTTATTTGTATGGTCTTTTATTACTATTTTTAACAAGAGCTGTCAGAGGACAGCACGCTCGACTTTTCTTGTGCTTATCAGAGTTACTGGCTTTTTTTTTCTAAAACAAGAAATATGGAAATTCCAAGAAAACCAAATTTTCTAACGAAATGCATTGAAGTCAGCACATCAATAAATTGTTTAGTAAAAGTGACTCAATAGAATTTTTAGTAAAAGTGACCTTGACCCCACCCACCCCATATGCAATCCCAAGTGAAGTCTCGATATAAGGTATCTATGTATGAAGTTTCATTAAAATATCTCAAGGCATTCTCAAGTTATTGATCGGAAACCATATTTTTCTATTTTTAGTAACAGTGACCTTGACCCCACCCACCCCAAATGCAATCCCAAGCGAGGTTTTGATATAAGGTATCTGTGTATAAAGTTTCATTAAAATATCTCAATGCATTCTCAAGTTATTGAGCAGAAACCGTTTTTCTATTTTAGCAACAGTGACCTTGACCTTGACCCTATATGCAATCCCAAGAGAGGTCTCGATATAAGGTATGTATGTATTAAGTTTCATTAAAATATCTAAATGCGTTCTCAAATCATTGAGCGGAAACCGTTTTTGTATTATTAGTAACAGTGACCTTGACCCCACCCACCCCCTATGCAATCCCAAGCGAGGTCTCGATATAAGGTATGGATGTATAAAGTTTCATTAATATATCTCAATGCGTTCTCAAGTTATTGAGCGGAAACCATTTTTCTATTTTTAGCAACAGTGACCTTCACCCCACCCACCCCAAATGCAATTCCAAGCGAGGTCTCGATATATGGTATCTATGTAATAAGTTTCATTTAAATATCTCAATGCGTTCTCAAGTTATTGAGCGGAAACCGTTTTTCTATTTATAGTACCAGTGACCTTGACCTTGACCCCACCCATCCCATATGCAAACCCAAGTGAGGTCTTGATATAAGGTATCTATGTATTAAGTTTTATTAAAATATCTCAATTTGTTCGCAAGTTATTGAACGGAAACTGTTTTTCTATTTTTAGTAACAGTGACCTTGACCCCACCCACCCCATATGCAATCCCTATCGAGGTCTCGCTATAAGGTATCTATGTTTGCATTTTCAGTACAATAGCTTAATCCGTTCTCGAGTTAGAGAGTGGAAACAAAAAGTTGAGAAACTAGCTTACCGAAAAACTTTAACCTGTCCATATAGCTTATAATGTAAAATTTCTAAGTGTAAAAAGGCCCATAATTTTGACAAATTTAAAACTAGAGTTATCAAAATTGGCCCATGAGTTCATTTTCATATAGGGAATAAGTGTTCTAAGATTGAATGAAATCCCTTAAGCCATTCCTGAGAAACCAGCTTACCGAAAAACTTGAACCTGTCCATATAGCATATGTAAAATTTCTACGTGTAAAAAGGCCCATAATTTTGTCAAATTTCAAACTAGAGTTACCAAACTTGGCTTATAGGTTCATTTTAATGTGGGGAATAAATGTTTTAAGTTTGAATGAAATCCCTCAAGCCCATCCTGAGAAACTAGCTTACCAAAACACTTGAACCTAGCTCGGACGCCGACGCCGGGGCGAGTAGAATAGCTTGCCTTTTCTTCGAAAAGACGGGCTAAAAAGGAAAACATCATTTTGTATTATATAATGTCAGTATTCACTAATCATGGTACTCATTAAATACACTACATGACCACAAAGTGACAACTGCATATCACACATTATAAGAAGTGACTAAACTTCTGTACCAAGTATCTTGTAGGAGCATTAACTCGAGTACATAGCCATATATATTACAGTGTATAGATTTTGTGATGTATACCCACATTTCACAGTATCTAATAGAAGACACACTTAGAGTACACAGCTTTCCATCAGAATCATTGGTAATGTATTATTGTTAAAATTTCATTATGTATAATCATGGTTCACAGTAACATTACAGTTTTTTTTCACCTTTGGGGAAAGGTGGCGGGGCCCTTCAGATAGGAAATTTTACAGCAACAAGAAATTAATTTTTTTTCGAAAAGCATTATTACATACTTATATTCTAGTTTGTTATAAAACATTAATCAATGGTTTTGCTACAAATGATAACTTAGATTATGCATTAAATTGGTTTGATTAAATATTACCTGGGATTGCTTACAAAAACGCCTCTATCTTAAGTCAATTTGTGTCCGATTTTGGTCAAATTTTTTATCAAAATAAAGCTTACATTATAAGAGGGATTTTAAGGCAAATATAGGGGAAAAATATATACTTTTTTAGCAGGGGAATGGGGCCAAATTTCGGCCCCAAATTGGCCCTAAAAAAAACTGCATTACAAGACATACATGGGACGAAAGTCAGCGATTTTTTTCACTGCTTTGGGAATGGGTCCGGTACCCATGACATAGGGAATTTCGCATTGTGAAAACTTGCTCATTGGGAAACATTTAAGTAATAGTCTTATATTTAAAAAATAATTTTCAACTGATCTTTATCTGCCAATAAACAACGATTTTGGAGTTCTGATGCGTAGGATTTAAAGCAACGGTTGGTTTAAAAGCCACACATCAGAACGACAAAGAGTTGTTTATTGGTCGATACACATCGATAAGGCGAAAAATTATTTTGATTTTAACATGATTTGAAAAATATTTTTGCAATTGTAATGAGAACTATATTTTACTATGCTCTGCTCAGAATCGGGACTTCCTTTTGCGTTGTTTATTGGGGAGTTTAACGATAATTTTCTTCTTTGTCTATAGAAAAATTAGCGAGTATCATGTAAGAATATTGTATATCATATATCATAGCCCTATATCATTGTACATTTTGTGTTGTACAGTACAGGTCAAGTAAAAGAAATATATTTCTCAAGTTGCAGAGTTTGGATGATCGAGTCACTCTGCTTCAGCTGTCAGTTGTACACATACTTTGAGTGACTCTGCGTGATTATGTGGAAGTCTTTAGTTACCACTCCACGTAACTCCACGAAGATTTGTGGAGTAGTAACTCTCATTGAACATTCTGACTCAGCGACGGCGAGTCCAATATTTATTTCGCGCTTGAGCTGTACTCTACAACCACATTTCACAGTATCTAATGACTAATGTACCATACCAGCTGCTGTGTCCGATGTAATCTTATCCTCAGATATTTCCTCAACCTGTCAATGAATAAGTTTGTTTTTATAAGCACAGTTATTGTTGAACTGTTTCCACAAAGCACATAATTACTTACATAAAATATGGTAATCAAGCTTAAACATTGCTTATTACGACCTTTAATGGGTGACATTTCATTAAATAAACACAAAGCATTATACATATAATTAATCAGATTAAATTTGGAACATTTCAGTCAGATTACATGTAGAACTTTTTATACCTTTAGAATTGCAAATGTAAATGCACACTGCATGTCCACACCAAAGAGAACTGATTTACAATTTTCTATGTAATGTTTGTTTACAAGCAGGCCTGGGCCCACATTTATAAAGGTTCTTAAGCTATTCTTAACTTAAGTTGAAAATAAGTCAAAATCTGATTTCATGTAAAAAACCGCTATGTTTCGGAACTCATGCATGACAAGTACTGGATATGAATATAAATTATTGTCAATTATACTGCAGTTTCTATCTCAAAATCTTCAAACAATGCATTTCTTAGTCAGAAAATCCAATTACAAAATTTCTGAAATTTAATATTTTTCTTAATTTTCGAGTAAGATTCTATACAACACCAGCCCAGATTGATTATGAATCCTTGAAAGAGGAAGCCTTAACAGCATGCACTACCTCTGGCTCTGGACAGTAGAAATAATACTCTGGATCGGTGGGTACCGGTCTAAACCAGCGGCCCACAATGTCCAGAAACTTCCTCTGTACAAGATCATGCAGATTTTGCTGGGTCTTGCACTGCATATCAAGGTGCAAAGATGGAAGGTCAAGTTTCAAGGTCATCTTTGGAATTTCAAGGACACTCGGTATCTGCTGACCATGGTCTTCTGGAAGGTCACTGGAATTTCAAGAAATTGTTCAAATGAACTTAAAATATAAAGGCATAAAATGTTGTAGCTGGAGGAATATTTCGACAGAGTTAATTCAAATATTGACACACATTTTTTAGTCATCATGTAGAATTTTAAATGACTATTCAAATATCAAAATTTCCAATCAGGAATTATTAAATTGAAAATTAAATACTATAAAAAAGATCGCTCTTTATTATAGAAATACAAACCTGCATTCTTAGTTAGAACAGTTTCAGATGTAAAGATATAAACAAGGCTTGTCACAGGATTTTTACGTATGCCCCCGCAGCATATGATTGTCAAAGGAAGGCAACACAATGTCATTTACATGTTGGCAAACATGACGCTTCCTACAAAAAGAGTTATGGTCCTTGTACTCTGCACTTCCTCTCAACATCCTCTATTAATATATGTGGTTTTATTATAAATCACTTCAATACTAATGGAGTTATGCACTGCACAAGAAAATTAACTGAAGGGCAATAACTTCATAAATATTGAAGAAAGAGTTATGGTCCTTGTACTCTGCTCTTCCTCTCAATGTCCTCTAAATATATATGCGGTGTTATTTTAACATTCCTTCAGTACTAAGATAGTAATTATCTGCCCCCTAAAAACAAAGGGCAATAACTCTGCAAATATTGAACAATGAATTATGGTTCTTGTACTCTGCACTTCCTTTCAATGTCCTCTATCAATATATGGTTTTATTTAAAATTCCTTCAATTCTAATGGAGTTATGCTCAGCACAAAAAAATAAATAAAGGACAATACCTCCATAAATATTGAAGAAAGAGTTATGGTCCTTGTACTCTGCACTTTCTCTCATTGTCCTCTATCATTATATGTACCGTAAATACTCAGACTTATGAAGCGGTTCATAAAAATGTTTCAAGAAAGATCTATCATCGCGAGAATCGCAACCGTGTTTTGTTGTTGTTGTTGTCAAAATTTCTTCAAGCATCTCTTGGAATAATAAACAAAAGATCTTTTATTAAATAATTATATACCCTAGCTTACAAATAAATAAAATTGCAGTTGCAACATTACCTTTTTAATTTAATATCCGAATTTTGCTACGAGTAATTATGTTTCAAACTGTGAAATTGTACACAAAGGCAATAGAACCCATTTCGCGAAAAACGCAACCTGTTCGAAATAACAGTTTGATGTCATAAAAGTGTAGCCGATTGCTTTGAAGGTGCTGTCAATTACAAGCCATAAATAACACTTAACGCGTCGGTTAAATTGGCTTATTTTGTCTACAGCAATTATCCAATGACAAGGTAAAGCAATTGGGCGTTTATTACTCTAGTGGCAATCGTCCAATCATGTAACAGAACGTCTTTAGCTCCGCCTTTCGGTCATTTTCATAACACGAAGGTGGAGTTAACGGCCTCTAGATTATGTCAATCATTGTTATAAAAATCGCATTGTTACTACGTGTTTAATTGTTTTGACAGTCAGATTAAAACGTAATAGAGTGGATTACTGTGACCAAATTGTTTGATTGGAATTAAAAGTGTACTTTTAGAGTATTATAGCCTGTGGAATATTACTTGTGTGGATTTAAGTGCAAAGTAATTTCTGGAATATTTAACTCGGATACAAATACATTAAACAGGACTTTGTGAAATTTGTAAAAATGCCTGGCAAACGCAAACACCAGGCGTATGACCATGCATTTAAAATACGTGTGATCGAATATGCAGAGAATTCCAACAACAACAGTGCAGCTGAAAGTGAGTTTGGAGTCAGTGAAAAGTAAGTGCGTGACTGGCGTAAAATGAAAGAGACAATCATGAATGGACCCAGCAAACTAAAGCATCGTGTTGTGCATATCAGTCCGTACGATGACATGGAAAAGGAACTAAACTCCTGGATCCTGGAAAGTGGGTTTGCCTTGTCACGCAACGCGATTAGACTCGAAGCGCAAGTGATGGCCAAGGACACAAAGTACAAGATAAACGTGTCAGTGTTCAAGGCATTGGCGAGTTGGTGCACCCGCTTCATGAACCGCTATGGACTGACTCTGCGGCAACGGATGCACATTGCCCAGAAACTTCCGAGTGATGTGGACGCAAAAGTGTGCTCCTACCATAGCTTTGCACTCAATGAGCGGAAGCAGTTCGATTATGAACTATCACAGATCTGGAATATGGACGAGATGCCAACGTTCTTTGATATGCCAGGGGCAAACACTGTAAATGCAATCGGAGAGTTGTCAATCTCGATCCGAACCACTGGCTCTGAGAAGAGCCACTTCACGGTGATCCTCGCCTTTATGGCAGACGGAACCAAGCTACCGCCTGCAGTGGTCTTCAAAAGGAAAAGTTCCCGGCAGGGATCTAGGTACGTACAGGAAAAGGGCTGGGTAGATGACCAGGTCTTGACAAGCTGGTTGAACAACGTGTGGAGCAAGCGACCGGGCGGTCTGCTACGGAAACGGTCGTTACTCGTGTGGGACATGTTCTGTGTCTGCCTGATGGAGAAGATTAAGAACAGACTCAAGGACATACGTACCCATCAGGCGGTGGATGTACATCGGTTCTGCAGCCGCTGGATGAGTGGTTAAATAAGCCGTTCAAGGTCGGTGTCCGTCAACAGTGGAACACGTGGATGGTTGACGGCCTGCGGAGTTAACAAAAGCGGGAAACTTGAAGCGGCCCAGTCTTGCTACCGTGGGCGAATGGGTTCTTGCGGCATGGCAGGGCATCCCACAACGTGCAGTCATCGCAACCTTCCTGAAGTGTGGGATATCAAACAGCGTGGACGGTAGCCAGGACAATGCGATCTTCGAGGATCTCGTGATGAGTAGCCGACCATCTTAAGTATCTGAATAAACTCTGTCTGTGGATGCTGGTAGTGATGTGTGTGATGATGACGATTGCTATGTGTATGGTGATGAGTTGACCAACAATTAAGTTGCTGCTTTTCTCAACAGTGACAGTTTCGACGAATTTTAATTGCAATGCAAAGCAGCAAGGTATGAGCGGTTCAGTGACATTGTATTATAGGTAAATTTGTATTGATTTTGTTGATTGTTGCGATTGATTTTTTTTATCGTGTTCAGGAAACACTGACATTGTAATAAATGTAAAATATTACATGTAAATTTTAATGTAATAAACGTTTCGTTTTGGTTGAGGTTTTCTATGTCATAGAGAGGGTTAAGAATTTTTGTGTATTGAACACAATTTGCTGTCTGCTTCGGAATCGTATTTGTTTTATGTTGTAGTGTTGTATACATTCATATGCATTACATTATTGGTATCGGGATTAAACAAACATCAAATACCATGTGTTTCTTTTATCTTTTACACATCTCAGTGTCATTAATTTGCAGTAATGCATTATGAATGCCGGTGTTAATAACACCTAGGTAACAAAGGAAAACCATTTTAAAAAGGTGTTTAAACATACACGTACTTTACTATTAAAATAAAAATTTAACATCTTTTCATTGTCTGACCGGTAGGTTATAGTAAACATTTACCTCTCATTGTCCACAACCATTCTATGGTGTTTCATTTGAATCCCTTCAATACTAATGGAAGTATGCTCTGCACAAGAAAATAAATGCTTTGCACAAGAAAATTAAACAAAGGGCAATAACTCTGTAATTATTGAAGAAAGAGTTATGGTCCTTGTGCTCTGCACCTCCTCCATTGTCCTCTATCGTAATAAAAAGTTTCATTTGAATCCCTTTAATACTAATGGAGTTATGCTCTGCACAAGAAAATTAATGCTTGAAATAAGGAAATAAAAAAAAAGCAATAACGCCCTTAATAATGAAGACGGTGTTGTGGTTCTTGTCTCATTGTCCTCTATCATTATATTGAGTTTCATTTGAATCCCATCAATACTAATGGATATCCTCTGCACAAGAAAATTAAACAAAGGGCAATAACTCCGTCAATATTGAAGAGAGCTGTGGTCCTTGTACTCTGCACTTCATGTCATTGTCCTCTATCATTATATGAAGTTTACTTGAATCCTTTCAATACTAATGGAGTCATGCTCCGCACAAGAAGCGTGACGGACGGACAGATGGACAGACGGATGGACGATGCGATTACTATAAAATACTTAATGATTTCAAACAGATTAAATATGTAACTATATAATGCGTGTCTTGAACAAACGGGACTTAATGCATGTGGGTAAAGTGTCATCCAGGATTAGCATGTGCAGTCATGACAGGCTAATCCAGGACGGCACTTTCCGCTTTTATGGTATATTCTGTTTCAAGGAAGTCTCTTTGAAACATACATCCACTGTAGGCGGAATGTGTTGTCCCAGATTAGCCTGAGCAGTCCTGTGATCCAGGACGACACTTTACCCACATGCATTAAGCCCGGTTTTCCCACAACAAGCCTCATATGAACACTAAAAAAATAACCTGGCTTCATCCTGGATTCCCATGAACCTGACAGCAGGTATTCTGTTGTCGTCTGCTATCTGCGTGGCCTGGTCCGCCATTCGCTCCTGGTCCTTCCTTGCCTCATTGACGAGGTGCTGGAAATGGCCACATGACGCATGCAGGAACGCAGTCATGTTCGCCTCGAGCGGTATCGACTCCTCACATATTTGGTTGATGGCTGCATCAACGTTGTGCGAAATTACGGTGTAGCCTTTCTGTAAACTCAGGAACACACCTGCAAAAATGTGACTTCTATTACACTACTGTAATTTAATTGCAATCAGATTTTCACTAGTATACACTCTACCTGCGGTTATTGGTACTACCATCATTTATATTATATTTGAGAATGTCTTGGGCAACAATAACTCAATAATTTGCACTAACAGAATCTACTGCAAACACAAAATTCTCTCTCTATTGATTACCATGGTTTGCAATAATAAAATTTCCTTAGAACAAAGCTATGCCTTAAAACAAAGCTATGTGGTTAAGTTTCATGAAGCTAAAACTAATAGCTGATAAACTTTAATAATCATATCAAACAAACGTGAGTTCTTTGTAATAGCTAAAATGTTCTCCAGTTCATTTCTCACATACCCACCTTTCACAAAGGTACTGAAAAACCTTTCCGAGATGATGGAACACTGTTGCCATAGTGAATCCCCCTCCCCGTTTGACCCCTCAGTTGACCTTCGCTCATGTGACCTCCAGCTGGACAACCAGTTGCCAGACTCTTCACTATCCTGGCATCAGAATGACTTGAGATCATAATGGTATACAGGGATGTAAACTGCAGGTTGCCAGTTAGCCTTAGGCGAGTAAATTTCTATCTGGGCGAGTCAATTTCAAAGTTTGGTAGTCTGTCCGGGCTACTAGCTTTTCCACTCACAGAAATCTATTTATCACATGCTATACCTTGTTTTCCATATAATACAACCATTACGAATATTTTCATCTTACACATGTGTAAGATGACATTTTGAGTGTTTTTATTGGCTACATATTTTTTGACTGACCAATCGCATGACGTTATTTGGTGAAATGATTTATATACTGTTTTTTTAATAGTAGAAGGGTTTAATTTCGTTTAAAAGCATGTGATAAAAAAAGATCTGACACTCGTCATTTCATACCATATTTTATTAAACTCACCCAGGAAATTCGTTAGCAAGCTCGCCAAAGGCTCGCTTACTTACAAAATTCCTGAACTCGTTTAATAAAATATGGTATAACATGACAACTCGTGTCAGATCCTATATATCTAAATTTTGATTCTGTTGAAAGTTTTAGGTATGCTAGGCTCTGGGCTTGTAACTCTTTGGCCAGGCAACCCAAAATACAGAAGAGGAGCCACCAAGCTTTAAAAGTATGTTTCCATGCCTGGTATAGACAATTACAAGCCACGGGAGATTATTATAGTTTGTTATATCCCAAAGTAAAGCTACCCGGGGAATAAACAGTTTTGTCTGCTTTTGAAAATTAATTTCTTACACAGTAAAGATTGTTCATCATTTAAACATATTCTGTTTACACTATCACAAATATTTATATAAACCTTGGATACTCCAGAGTATGCTATTTCTATAGAGGCGCATACTATGAGAAATATTATCATTGCAAAATGCCTTTTTTTAGATTTATACATTACTTTCAATTATTTACTTACATGCAACACTCACAATTCAGGTATGTTAAGCCTTCAGTAAATTGAGTAAATGAACACTAATAACTTTAGCCCTGACCATCATAATTAGGATTGTAAGATGTTAAGATATTGTTCGAATGTTGTAATGTTGGCTGAAGTATGGCAAAAGAAATGATACGAAAGAGTCAAATTACAGTATGTAACTAAACAACATTTTGTCCAAAATATTTTAATATGATCATACATACTACCTTCAAACTATCCACGCTGAACGAGACTCTCTTTAGCACCTTGGGGCTTGCATGCATAGCCATGTCACTGTGTTCAGACACAAGGTCAAAGGTCAGGTCTTGAAAAATGTCTGGCGGCCATTTAAAATCACTGGCGTGGACTAGCGAATCGAAGATATTGTGACTAACACAGTCGTAAATGTAGACTGGGATTGCAAGAGGTTTGTGCTGAACAGTGACTGGCGGAATTCTCAATTTCAATTTTGACCCCCCCTTCTTAACACCACTCACACCATCAACACTGTCATCAGCTTCAGCACTTGGGTGTTCAGTGTCCAAAATGTTATTCTGAGCATTATCAGTTTCATTATTGCACGCTGCAGTAGTTTCACCAGAGACATTGTCTGTTTTATCCATCTTTCCAACTTCAACAGTCACTTTTTGTGGAGAAATTTCCTTCAGTGCAATGTCTGTTTCAGATTCCGGTGCAGCTTTTCCTACTCCCCCTTTGTGTAACAGAACTACATCTTCAAATGTAGACGGGATCATAGTAATCAGTAGTGAGTTATTGGCAGCGTTTCTCAAATAACACATCCACTCTGGGTATACCATTTCATCTACTTTTGTGCAAGTATTGCTTTTGTCATGTGACTGTGTTCTTTGCTGTGATTGGTTAAGTTTGTCTTTTGCGGAATCTGAATCTGATTGGTCCGTTTGAACTGGAGTTGCATTTTCATTGGCTACATCAAAGAAGCTTTCAATATCATAAGGAAAAGGATTGGATTCTTTGGATCTCTGCCTCTGAAGCAAATGTGCCATAAAGAGTTTACTTTGGTGTTGTTTCAAACAGACTTTCCTATGGCAACTGGTGGAAAGCTCCTCATGGACCAGCAAGTAAAACAGGTTATTGGCGTCCATATTGCTCTCTGCAACATCTTCGTCTAGAGAGAAGGAAATTGTATGACACTAATATTAATCAAAGAATGAGCATTATAATTATATAATTATGAGAAAGATTTTACTAACTAGATCTACAAATATTTTGTAGAACCAACTTAAACACACTATGGAAAAAAAATAACCAACATTTATCTTTGTGATTTGTTATTTCTATATAAATATTTGGATACCAAACTGCTATCTGAACACCAACTTAGTACTCGGATATCCATATATTTAGATAAACACTGACATCACTACGTGAGAATGCAACAACTATACGTAACTGCAAACAGTTTTCAACGTCAATGTACCGAAGTGGTAGGTGGCATACAAGAGCTTTACGAAACTGCATACAGATTTCAATGTCAATGTACTTAAGGTGTAGGTGGCATACACGAGCTATACCAAACTGCATAAAGATTGCAATGTCAATTTACCGAAGGGATAGGTGGAATACAAGAGCAAAACGAAACTGCACACAGATTTCAATGTCAATTAACCAAAGGGATAGGTGGAATACATGAGCTATAAGAAACTGCAAACAGATTTCAATGTCAATGTACCGAAGGGGTAGATGGAATACAAGAGCTATACAAAACTGCAAACAGATTTCAATGTCAATGTATCAAAGGGATAGGTGGAATACAAGAGCTATACAAAGCTGCAAACAGATTTCAATGTCAATGTATCAAAGGGATAGGTGGAATACAAGAGCTATACAAAACTGCATACAGATTTCAACGTCAATGTACCAAACATGAAGGTGGAATACAAGAGCTATATGAAACTGCAAACAGATTTCAATGTCAATGTAAAGAAGGGGTAAATGGCATACAAGAGCTATATGAAACTACATACAGATTTCAATGTCAATGCACCCAAGGGATATGTGAGATACAAGAGCTATACAAAACTGCAAACAGATTTTAATGTCAATGTACGTAGGTGTAGGTATAATATATTATCAGCTATATGAAACTGAAAACAGATTTCAATGTCAATTTACCGAAGCTATAAGCGGAATACAAGAGCTCCGCCTGCTGACTTTTTGGTAACAGCGCAAGCAAACGGAATGGGAACGTGACATGCTTGATTGTCGGCGCCACCTGGTTGATGATGTCACAGACATCGTTTCTGAAAAAACGTTCACAGGTATAAAATGCTATGAAATAATTAAGGCCTATATGAACATGAATTTTCATTTTAAGTCTACTGAGTATTCTCAAAATGACTAATTCATGTATCTAACTAAACATGTAAATGGATTTTCATAATAAAAATGACCGTTCTCAAAATGATTTATGCATACATGTTATTAATTATTCCTTTGCTTGAGGATAACTTGTTAATCCTAAAGCGTGTATGTACGATCTTACAACAACTATATTGACATAATTTAAAACAACCCGATAATGTTCATTACCATATAATTTGAGTTAAAATGGAAGAAAAGTTAATAAGAACTATTGTTGTAAAATAAATACTTGGATTTTTTAAAAATCAGAAACTAGTTTTTGACTGTGCAGCCAGAAACTAAAATACATGTATATACGTCGACTCGACAGTTGATTTAGGTTACCCAACACTAATAAACGATTAGAGTGTCTCAATAAGCCTTAGGCTTTAATGCAATCAAGCTAAAATAAATATGTTTAAACTAAACTAATAAACAATGAAAAAGTCAACACTCATATTGGTTGCTTTATTCGATATTTTACTGTTTCCTTTGCAATGTTTATGTTCATTTGTCTGCTTTCATGTTATATTGTCACTTTCATCTGCTTTTTGGAAATTAATTGATATGAATGAGCGTACATCCATTTATAATATTATTAAGATGCGCATTATTTTTCATGTTGCATTTACATACAAATCACGTTTTACTTTATTTTATTTTTTTGGCTAACATGACATTGTTTACACAAATGCATTATAATGGCATTGATTGGGAAATATTGTTAAGCTGCGTGTGTATTTTCGAGTATAACTGGAAAATGAAACTTTGTAATTTTTCAATGGCCTTTCATACAACATGATCAAATGTGTCGCCAAAGAAGTACCACTCATATTTATAGCCATTATTATTGATTAAAGAAATAATAATCTCCAATTTTGAGTTGTTTATTTGTAAATAAACAACAATTTTGAGTTCTGATGCATAAGAATTAAACCTAGAGGGCATTTGCCGAAGAATCGTTGCTAATTTACATATAAAAAAGGATAAAGCGAAAATTATTTCCATTTTAACATGACCTGAAAACATATTCTGCAATTACAATGCAAAATATATTTTACAGTTTCAGAACTATTTGTTCAGGTTGTTTATTGGTAGTTTAGCAACACTGAAATTTGTCCTTTGTCTACAGAAAACTCTGGGCGGTGTCATGTTAGAATTTTCATTTGATTATTAGTAACTGTTATTTAACTGATTACAATGACAATTTTCGGCAAAGATATCCTGCAGATCATGCATGAAACGGTTCTACCGACAATGTCACGAACTTGTAAGTAGGGGAAATAACCAAAACAACTGAAACATTTACAATTATTCTACTGATTAAAGTTTTTAACAATCCAATATTCATTATCATAATGCATGCTTTATGGCTTCTTGATTGTACACAAAACTTAAAAGCATTTAAACAAAATTACATCATAAACAATAATTTGTTTCACACATGGAAACAAAACTGACGTAAATACAATTGCAATTGTTCTAAATTTCATACAGTTTTGCGCAAATCCTGCTACATTCTGTGTACATGATGAAGGGCACGCGTTATCACCAAAACTAGGACATGTCAATCTGAAAATAATGTTCATATTAGCCAGAGGGCATCGGCTTTAAGGACCCTTAAGGAACTTTAAATGGGCTTATCTACCGATTTGGATAGAAATATTTAAGTTTCAACGCTACATTTTTGTTTTTACAAATTATACTTTAACTTAACTGTTTTTGATATGGCTTTCTTTATCATAAATTTGGTATTAACTTATTTGAGAAACTTTAGGTATTGGATTAAAATGATGTAGTCATCGTAAATAAGCACATTTGAATTGATTTCCTTTAGAGAAAATGGATGTAAAACATCTATAAATATATATAGAAAATCTTAGAAAATAGGGAATGGGTCATTGTGTATAACATCCTTTTAGACATTTTCGTGGTTTATTGATGTTTTTGGTGGAAAAAAGACAGAAGATCTATACTATGTACAAATTGATCCATTACAACATGAATAGAATGCACAAGATAAAACACAGGTGTCTCTTTCAATGATTTTCTACACCATCGCAACTAAACCCATGAAGGTATGGTACACTCCATGTTGCAACGTTTATAAGTAATAGATATAAGCCGAAAACTGTCCATTATGTAAAATATCGGACGGTCTGAGGCGCATAGCCAGTTTGAGGCTTATATGTTACTTAAAACATTGCCAAACCAATTTTAATTATGTTTGCAATATTAATAGGTATGACTTGCTCAAACAAATATATTTTATAATAATACAAAACACTGTTATATTAATGATATAAAATTCCCCTAAAAGAACCTCTTTACTAAATCAATACACACAACCCGAGTTCCACGTGCTATTGGTGCACAATGTATATCCAGCCTTTGCAAACAGCGAAATGTTCATTCAGGTAAAAACAAGTGTACAGTCAGGATGTTTGATTTCCAAGATTGGATATAAAGGATTTATTGCTAGTCGCAATGATGCGAGTCACCTTCCAAATACACTAACCAGAAATAATATGAAATGTAATATTGTTTCTGGTTAGTGCAGTATGCACGTGCTAAATTTCAATGCTCCAGTTTGGATATATATATTGGATATAAATGAATTTTCTTGTGACAAAAAATAAATGATACACTTTACTATTTTTACTATGAGTTTGTTAGTAACATGTACCTTTTTTGTAATAAACGACACATGTATTATCCAACTGCAAATAATTAAAACATTCCTGTTACGTCATCCCGTTGTTTTCAGTGTACCATAATTTTAATATAAGACAGGTAGCCGTCCAATATCTGGCGTGTTTTGGTAAGATATTGGAGTGTAGTCGGTTAATAACGGACAACACTTGCTAGCTTAGGTTTTCAAAAAATCGCAAGGAGACGATTTTGATTCTGACTCCCACTTCAGCACTGATAAAATACTCTTATTTAATGTAAAAATGCATATGTTCAAAATGATGTACAATTTTATATGACTGATGTACGTAATGGCAACGCACCAGATAAATGCCCCTTTTACAGCGCGTGAACTACCTCCAGCCACTCTCCCAATTGTTTGGCAAATTCAATGAATGACTTTGATTGGGAGCATTTGCAAAAATATGTTACATACAAGTAAGTACCATTAATAAAACACAGTTTCTACAAACTAAAATTGTCATGTGTTTTGGCTGTCGAATATATCTAATGCTAGTATGTGATCGCAATCATTTCAATATTTGGTGTGTTTTGTTACAAATTGGCCTAGTCACAAATGGATATCACGTACAGAATATACAAATGTATAATATTACATGATATTCGTCGTAAAATGTTGTATTTTCAATATGGAAATGTTGCAAATTATATGTCTCATTGTCATGCCTAAACTACATGCATTTTTACATTAAATATTAGTATTATATCAGTGCTTAAATAGGCGCCAGAACCAACATCTTCTGCTTGCGACACTGCGTTTTCAGATTACCTAAGCTAGCACGTGCTGTCCAATATTAACCGACTACACGCCAATATCTTACAAAATCACACCAGATATTGGACGGCTACCCGTCTAATATTAAAATTACGGTACGCTGAGAACAATGGAATGACGTCACAGCAATGTTTTAGTAAAACATATGATTGGTACAATCCAGAATTCACACTACAGATGTCAAGTCATGGCGCTTGAAGGAACCCTATAAAACTGTAGAACATTCCATTATGGCAAAGTTTATAAGAATACAAAGGACCGTTACAGGCCAGAATTCATTCTATGGATGGGATGGCATGGGGCAAGAAGCGGACACTGTTGTCTGGTACAGCTGGCTGAACCTAGTTCAACTGCCCTCTTCACTACCAACAGTTCAAACCTTTTGAACAGGTCGCTACACTTCAAAATCGGTCTGGCATTGTAATTACACAAACACAAACTTTTGTGAATATAACCTTACAATTTTCATGGCAGTCAAATATCATGTAGACAACTGTTGAACATTGCAACGTGATGAAAGCTCAAAATAATATTTATTTATAATAGTTTTTATTGTCAACTATCTGATCACAGGTTCGAAGGTTTACTATGCTATTTGATCACATTTTCGGAGTCAGCTATCCAACTTTCTCACAGTTTTGGAAGTTCAGCTATGCAATATTATAAGTTTTGGAAAGTCAACTAAGTGATTTTGCCACGTTTCCAAGGGCAAATACTCTATATCATGGTAGATGATGTAGACATTTTCCTGACAAGGTGTAATTTTTGCTTAGGTCAAATTTGTAATTGGTCACTTCTACAATTTATTTTTGTTAATAAGAGAGATCCTTTTTTTTATATAACAGTGTGACTTTCACCTTTTGCAGCAAATTTTATTATGCAAGGTAAAAGGTCACAATAATTATGTAATAGCAGCTCAGCTATAGTGAAATACAATAAAATACTCTGAGAAATGGCATTAAGGATTTCTTGCCCAATGAAGTAAATGTTATAAATATTACGAATTGTAGAAATTAACCCTGAATTGATGATAAAACTTTCTAATTTTTACAATTTTTGAAATGAGGACCCCTCTTATCTCATAGCGCGAGATAAAGTATTGATACTTCAAATTCCATCTGCTGCCATGTGGCGGAAGACATTGCACATTTCAAACAGTTTCCATACCAACAATATCCACCACCAATTGTAGTGAGAATGATGCAATATGGTTAATTTAACATGTGATATTTGTGAAGTTGTTTATTCTTGAATTAATTATTTAATATGGACAATTCACACATTTGCAGCCTCAGAAGTTAATATTATTACTGAACACATTTTAATAAATTGTTCTCACTTAATATTATTATTCAACCATGTTAAACCAAAGTTATTTAGGGACTGAAAATGTCTAGAATATAGTCAAAAGTTTGCAATGTGCAAAATGTGCATACCTGACATTGCTTGAATAATCATACCTGGCACTGAATCTATTACAGTACCTGATAATGAATTTATTATCATACATGACAATGACTGTATTATCATACCTGACATAATCATATCGGACACTGAATATATTATCATACCTGGCATTGAATGTATAATCATACCTGACATTGAATTATTATCATACCTGACATTATCACACCTCACATTGCTTGAAGTGTCATACCTGGCATTAAATCTATAATAATACTTGACATTGAATGTATTATCATACCTGACGTTATCATATCTGCGTTCCTTGTATTATCATAGCTGACATTGGCTGACATTGAATGTATTATCATACCTTACAATGAATGTATTATCATACCTGAAATTATCATGCCTTACATTGAATGTAATTATCAGACCAGGCATTGAATGCATTATCGTACCAGACCAATAAATGTATTATCCTACCTGACAATAAATGCATTATCATACATGACATTGAATGTATTATCACACCTGGCATATAATGTATTATCATACCTGACATTTAATGGTATTATCATACCTGGCACTGAATGTATTATCATATCTGACATTGCTTGTATTATCATACCTGATATGGAATGTATCATCATTCCTGACATTGAATGTATTATCATACCTGACACTGCTAGTATTATCATCCTGATATTGAATGTATTATCATATGTGACATTGAATGTATTATCATACCTGACATTACTTGCATTATCATACCTGAAATTGCTCATATTATCATACCAGACATTGCTTGTATCATCATACCCGATATTGAATGTATTATCATACCTGACATTGAATGTATTATCATACCTGACATTGCTTGTATTATCACACCTGATGTTGAATGAATTATCATACCTGACATTAAATGTATTATCATACCTGACATTGCTTGTATTATTAGACCTGGTATTGCTTGTATTATCATACCTGATACTGAATGTATTATCATACCTGACATTAAATGTATTATCATACCTGACAATGAATGTATGATCATACCTGACATTATCATACCTGACATTGAGTGTATTATCATACCTGATATTGAATGTATTATCATACCTGATATTGAATGTATGATCACACCTGACATTGAATGTATTATCATACCTGGCATTGCTTGTATTATCATAACTGACATTGCTTGTATTATCATTCCTGATATTGCTTGTGTTATCATACCTGAAAATAAATGTATTATCATACCTGACAATGACTGTATTACCATACCTGGCATTGACTATCGTGTCAAGGTCAGATGGGATGATATTGTTCTGACAGAGGTAGAGCAGGTGCTCGAACGTTATGAGGCTCGATATGCATTCCAAATCCAATGGGAAAAACTGCAAGACAGCAAAAGAACGAAATGCTTATAGTCATGGCATCAACAGACACAATGACTGTTAACTTTCTAATCATGCGAGAAATGGTGACTAAGTGCAAAAATAGTTTTATCAAACATTTTGTACTCCTTACAAAATTCTGTGTGTTGCAGTAGAGCACAAATGTTTTGCCATTAGTTGGTAAAGTGAGTAGTTAGGTGTTTAAGCCATCAAAATTAGTTCAGTAATTTGAATTAAACAAGATTCTGTGTTTGATAAACACACATGCCCCCAGTTGGTGATGGATAGCCCATTTCTTAGTCCAAATTAGGCCAAGGTCAAGGTCAAAGTGAGGTTGGGTGATATGGGTGGAATGGGAACGGTCATAAGTAACAACTGTATAAATATCCAAGTATTGTAGTAAGTGGTGTTGGTGCTAGACGAAACGGTAAAATCTCGTTAACCAAGAAATGGCACTTTTGAATTATTATATGTCCAAATAAGGTCAAGGTCAAAGTGACGTTGGGTGATATGGGTGGATTGGGGATGGTCATAAGCAACAACTGTATAAGTATCCAAGTGTTGTAGCAAGCAGTGTTGGTGCTAGACGAAATGGTAAAATCTAGTTAACCAAGAAACAGCCCATTTGAAATTATTCTAAGTGCAAATTAGGTCAAGGTCAGTGAGGTTGGGTGATATGGGTGGATAGGGAATGGTCATAAGCAACAACTGTGTAAGTATCAAAGTGTTGTAGTAAGCGGTGTTGGTGCTAGACGAAACGGTAAAATCTATTTAACTATGTCACGGACGGAAGGATGGACGGAAGGACAGACAGGACAATCACTATATGCATCCAGCATCAAGATGCCGGGGGCATAAAAATAATATTTGTCAAATATGGGTTTACTACGACTTCAATGCATGATGTTTCTGAAGTAAATATCTAATGACAACTTGCAAGTTGCTTTTTTTAGTCTAGGATTTTCAAACAAAGCTATATGATATCCCAGCCAATGAAACAAGTATTGCTTACTTCAACTCTCAACACATTGGTACAATAGTTGAACTTCATGATTTTGCTCTTCTTAAACTCTGCAATTCTCAAGATTCTAATTCATCTCTTAAGACTTTGAAGGTAAGGTTCTGATTGGTTGATGCAAAGGTCACCAGAACATTGTAATGCCAGTTATACTCAATCCCCCATGAAAATTGCATAATCTTGAGTGTTATAATTTTATTGGTAGTAAGATTAACCTAAAATCAAAAAGATGAGTACAACATACCTCAACTTAATTTTTAATGGGCCTTGTTAAACTGGTCAATATATGAACACATTGTTTTTGTCAAGCTTAGCACCTTAAATATATACAGACAATTTAAAAAGACAGCTTTTAAAACAATTTACTGAAAAATGTTCAGTTTATTCAAATACTTTTAAATAATTCTCAAAATATGAAAAAAAAGAAGCATATTTAAAACCAAACATGTGGTAAAAGTAGAAACGGTCCTAAGGCTTGAAAGAAATATTTTAACTAGTTGTTATCAAATTTTAAAACTTGGGCTTTGAAAAATCAATAGTCAAACAGGTTGACTGTCATATTTGTTACATTCCCATGTGACACTTATCAGCCCTATCTTGTCAAATGTGCATGATGGGAAGGAAAAGGTGTTCTTTGCCCACCGTCATCATAGCGACCTATGATCTTTGGACAACCAACAGTGTTTGATCCCAGCAGTATCTGGTCTCAAGATTATTCTATCTGCAGAATATGATCTAGCAAGATAACCTGTATCAGCATAAGATTACTCAAGAGTCCGAGTGTCAATCAAATTAATTGCTGAATATGTCGGTATACGACTTGGTATCTTCTGAAGGACATCCGCAATTACTAATTGCTGTTTAATGCAATAATGCAAGGGTTTTTCATGCCCGGGCTTGACTAGAAGAGTTATTGAATATAGATATAATATTTATAAGCAAACATCACACGGTAACTTGTACGAGATAGCTGAGTTGATAACATGTCTTGACCTCGAGTCGTCTTTGGGAACACCTGAACGATGAATTTTATCTTGCATCCCCATGTATTGGCGGTGAACAATTTAACATTATTTAAGCTACTGCCCTGATACAGAAAAATGGTTATGAATAAAACTTAGTTAAATGTAAGATTTAAAGTTTGTATTAATATTATAGATTCAGAAATATGAAGAAGTATTCTACAAAACAATGGTGCACTTAAATTAGATATCTGAAAATTCAAAATAGCCTATTAAACAGATTAAAACAAATAAACAGTTCTTGAAGCTGCACATCACACCATTCTGAAATGAAAAGAAAAAGACATACTTATGTTGTAATGTATAGTTATGAAGCATGTCATGATTTTGAAAGAATATTTTGTTTATACAATACAATACTTTTGAAAATGCTGAGAAATGTAAGCATAGCATGCAATTCGATGTCTAGTTAACATTCCTATGTGTGTGTATGTCCATGATCCGTTGAAGCTGGTACATCTGCCAAGTCTGTACTTAATCCTCGTTGGTTTTTCTCATCGTTCCATCAATATTTCATGAATCCCAGCATTCCTGGTCTACTTTCTTATTGGGATAGCATTTTATTTGTCTACAGATAATAGCAGTTCAAGACATTCCACTTAATGCAATTTTCCATAAATAGCAGCAATCCTTTTTATGTATATCTGAAATTCCTTTAAAGTATGTCTATATTTAGAAACATCTGCAGTGATTCTCCATCATTTGGTTCCATAAATAGCAGCTCTTCATTTTGGTGTTCATTTTGGGATTCCATTCCATAATGTAAGTCTATTTTACGTAACAGTTTTAGTGTTTCTCCATTGTCAGGTTTCCATAAATAGCAGCAATCTGGTTATGTGTGCAGTTGGAGGAGTTGAATCTCACCATTGTACAGCACAGATGATGAGATAAAACTCTCTCCACTCCATGACACAACCAATTTCTCTCACTAATTCAAATCTACTGTCTTCACTTTCAAACTGAGTGTTGTCCCATAGCCATTTCCACCATGCTATCACCAAATTACAACTTTGTTGTTTGCAGTTTCTAAATATTTGGCACAGAAACATTAGGCTTATATTAAATAAAACTTGTTCAATCTATTTATTCAACTATACATCCTTCTCAAACTGGGTGTTCTTCCATAGCCATTGCCATCATGCACTCATTAAATAACAACTTAGTTGTTTGCAGTTTTTAAATTTTTGATACAGAAAAAAGGCTAATGTTAATTAAAACTTGTTAAAACTATGAATGCAAACTTTTTTTTTTTTTTTTTTTAACATATTTGACATTTCCTTACAAGTACTGAGTGTCAAGCATCAACTCTACTAACATCTAGTAACCAGAAATACTTATCTCCCCTAAACTAACATCCAGTACCCAGAAATACTGATCTCCCGTCAACTAAAATCCAGAACCCAGAAATACTGATCTACCCTCAACTAACATCCAGTACCCAGAAATACTGATCTCCCGTCAACTAACATCCAGTACCCAGAAATACTGATTTCCCCTAAACTAACATCCAGAACCCAGAAATACTGAACTAACATCCAGTACCCAGAAATACTGATCTCCCGTCAACTAACATCCAGTACCCAGAAATACTGATCTCCCCTCAACTAACATCCAGTACCCAGAAATACTGATCTCCCCTCAACTAACATCTAGTACCCAGAAATACTGATCTCCCCTCAACTAACATCCAGTACCCAGAAATACTGATCTCCCCTCAACTAACATCTATTACCCAGAAATCTGATCTCCCCTCAACTAACATCCAGTACCCAGAAATACTGACTTGCCCTCAACTAACATCCAATACCCAGAAATATTAATCTCCCCTCAACTAACATCTAATACCCAGAAAGATCTCTCCTCAACTAACAGACATATTACCAAATGAGACAAGTCATTTTTGTTCCAACATTTCTAAAAACGACATCATATTTTTTCACTAATCACCATGGCGTTCACGGCCATTATTATCGGCGAGTGAAATGTTTTAATCATGTGTCCATATACATCTATGACATAGATCACAACAACAGCAGCAACATTACTGCATTCCTACAGCAAATAACAAAGAAGGCGTGTCGTGGGAAAACTGGGCTTAATGCATGTGCATAAAGTGTCATCCCGAATCAGCCTGTTCAGTCCAGTACAACACCTTCCGCTTTTATGGTATTTTCTGTCCTGGATTAGCCTGTGCGGACTGCACGTGCATTAAGCTAGGGTTTCCCACGACATGCCTTAAATGTGTATCTAGATTCAACGTGTTCTCGTCTTAACCAATACTACAAGGTACATATTGACAAAATGCTATTTGTTTTATAACCACTCCTCTGCAACAAACATTGTTAACTACAGAATGCACTTGAATTTACGAGAGAACTACAAACAATAAAGCTCTGCCTTTCTGAATGACGAAATGCATTGCTTATTTTGTCTGTAAGTCAAAAATAACTAAGTACACCACAATTCTTTCAATACAATTAACAGATACTCTACACCCGAACTAAAAGCAACAGCAAGAGCCTATGATTCTACAGCCCACATTTCCTCAAGCAAATTCTAATCCTATCATATCAGTCGAAATCTTCTAACTTAATCCCTCAGATTCCAGAGAACAAAACAAATAAAAAATGTTTAAAAGCTGGCACCTGATAAGCCTAATATTGTATAATCAATAACCAATCATTTATTTGCTGATAAGAAATTTTGACAAATGAATACATTCAGCGTATTGGTCTAGTAGTGGAATAATTCAAACTGTTGACACTTTTAGCGACAAGATAAGCAAAAAATTTGAAGCTAGTTGAATAAACATTTTAAACATTTACCTAACATGAACTCCTACGGCAAATACTGTTTTCTCTCCGTATCAGAGTAAAGAAGCGCCCAATGAAATATTAGTTAGGACAAAATTATTTCATATCTTTTAACGCAATAAAAATTCCAGTCGAGCTGTGAAACATATGACCGTTGAAATTAACTTACATGACGACTACAAAAATATGCGTCAACAGTGTCTTAGGCATTGAGACAGCTATATCTCATATTACAGTGCTGCTGACCTAAATTCCTGTATCGACCAATAACTCTGTTTGGCTCAAAGAGCTTGGCAATCACATTTTGTGTAATTTTAAAATTTTCGTTATCCTTCAGCATATACATTCATCCTACAATGTAAACATGAATAGCTAAACCCTAATACTGATAATATGAGAATGCATTCCTGAATTGCCTAGCACACTTCCTTCAACAAATATTTACTACAAAAACATTTCAAAATGTTATACAGTTGATGTTGTTAAAGATACATGAGTTTAGTTCACACCTCCAAAATATTCACTATCAGTCGTTTAGTTTACAATTTTACAATAAAATTCAGACAATTACATAATAATGTTTGACATTACCATAAATAGGATAATGTTTTAAACAAATAATTTTGGTAAATCTCTACGCATTTTATAAAAACAT
This sequence comes from Congeria kusceri, assembly GCA_027627225.1. NCBI lineage: Eukaryota > Metazoa > Mollusca > Bivalvia > Myida > Dreissenidae > Congeria > Congeria kusceri. The sequence continues at coordinate 25,692,375 of CM051032.1, read as the reverse complement.
TCAGTTTTCATTAAATTTTGGCACATTGGCTTAATTAACACATCGTAACTATTTGCAAAATATGTATTGAATGGTTATCTAAGACAATGGTTATCTTAATTAAAGTCAATTCTTACAGAAAACCTTGCATAATTTGCTAAAAAAAAATCATACTGCACATGAAATGGTCTTAAAATCAATGAAATATCATGGAACAGAGAAGTTTAGACCCAAGACACATTTTGAGCAAATAATCCCACGTTTGATAAATGAAACTAATAAATTCTCCATGACATGTCCAAGATCAATATAAATACATAGTTTCCAACAGTTGGAAAGATATGTGAACGATTTTTATCAACCACTTTACAGGGGTTCAGTTGTGCAGTTTACACCAAAAATATTTTCAAGTAGTGTAACCTGAACAATGGCCATCACTTCTATGTAGTTCAAATTTGTGCTAAATGTTATTCTAACATAATACTCGCTAAGTTTCTAAAGACAAAGAACAAATTTATCGTGTTAAACTACCTAATAAAGAACGCAAAAAGAAGTTCAGATTCTGCGCAGAGCGTAGTAAAAAGAAGTTCAAATTACAATTGCAAAATGTATGTCCAATCATGTTAGAATCGAAATAATTTTTGCATTATCGTTGTCTATCGGCCAGTAAACAACAATTTGTCATTCTGATGCGTGGCTTTTAAACTTAAATGCCCTCGTGGTTTAATTCATATGCATCAGAACTCCAAATAATTGTTTATTCGCCAATAAACAACGATAAATCAAGTGAATAATCTTTAACAGCCCAAAATAGTGCAGTGACAGCAAACATAAAATCCTAACAACCCACCCCCCAACCCCACCCCCTTTCAACAATAAGTTCATAAGTTCATAGTAACAAGAAAACCATTAATATAATTAATTAAAAATTACTATTAAAGCCAAAATAAAGGCACAAAACACTCGCAAAAACATCTTAAGTCCACTTTGTAACACACCAACACTATCCACAACCGCCATTTCAACCGTAAGTGTAGAAAATCTTACTTGCTCTTAATTATTTCAAAGATGGCTAAGCTCTGTTTACAGATGATAATGGCAGAACAATTTGACAAATATTTGCTGGGCATATTAACCGAGGAATGCCATCTAATTTCAATGACACCAGTTTAATATGCCCGTAATTTGTTTAACAAACACAGTGATTGTGTTAGTGATTTTGTGCCTGGTTAATTGATTATTCAAAAACACTGGCAAGAATTGTTATGTCAAGGTATTAGAAACATCTCACTAGAAAAGAATCTTCTATTTGTGTAGAGTTAAGTTGCCATTGTTTCTTTTCTTTTTAACTTCCAATGCAACAAATAACATGAACTTGATATTTCTACAAACAACTAGAGAACATTGTTCAATGCATGTAAGAAAAACATACAAAAATCCTGAAGCGCCTGCTCCATTGAAAACGAGTGAACACGGCTAATTTACAGCCACTGCATTTTATCATTCTGAATCTACAAGAGCCAATAAAACAATAAACTTCGAATGAAATTATGTTGAAAAGAATGCTGAGGTGGCAACTGAAACCATACACAATATAATCAAATTTCAGAGTTTGTTATCAGACTGATAATGTAATTTTTAATCTTAAAAAAATCATGTTTATTAATTTTGTTTTGTACATTGTCTCCTGTTTCTATCATCCCATACATTTTATTATTTCCATAACAAAGAAAGAAAATTGTACATTCATAAAGCATAATTTTTCCAGCCATCACATAAGAACAACTGAACTTAAGGTTAATTTTAAATTAGTCGAGATATAAACATTCTGTTTTAACTAGAATGCATGCATTTAAACATATACACATAATGAGCTGGATCATGTAGCCACTGATACAAAGAATGCCACATGGACTGCCTATCAGTCGGTCTGAACATCCCAACTATGACCATGCATATGTTAACATCTATCAATAAGGATGTAAGATCCTACAAGTTACTATCTACTGCCTGTACCACCTGAATCACATTTTAGACCTATATCCTACATGTGAAGCCACAAAAGCAAACCAAGGATTTCTACTCAATCAACAAACGTTTCCAAACAACCATAAGCTTAGAAGATTTCACAGCAAGCATCACCTATTTTACAGCACCCATATAAGCAAATCTGAGTACTTGAAAATACATGCAATTATTGTGATCCTACCACATAATTATGATCATCAAATAGTTAACTTATGTAACAGTATGAAATGTAGCCTTTATAAAGAACTCTTTCTAAAAATAAGTGATGAATTAGTTCATAGCTATAAAAAAAAATATAGTGAATTTCAACAAATCCTATTCCACAAACAATACTATTTTCTATTTCATTTAAGTTTCCAAAATATTCCCTTTTACTCAGTGGAATGTATCCTATTCTGCAAACAATACTGCAAATATTTACTGTTCAATTTCCGTTTCCGATATATTTCCTATTATTCAGTGGAATGTATCCTCCTCCCATCTGTCTGTCTCTTAGCAACAGAGAGTTCCGGGCACCGGTGAGCTGGAAGAGTTAGATCTGGCACGTAGAATGACTGCGAAGATCCAACCTTCCAACCCACCTGCACGCGGCTCGAATTTTCGATCATTTCTGAGCTAACTGCCTTGCCGTAACACACATCTCACCGCCACATTTCAGTGGCAGCCTGGATGTTTGGAAAATCATGTTCACAGCTCAATTTCAGTGATATATCTGGCTTTAGAAGCAAAAATTTAGTGTCCAAAATTTTATATTGTTCACAGCTCGTTTCAGTGACACCCGATGTTTTGACATCAGTTAAGACTCCAAATCCATAAATACGGTTCCCATTACTAATTTTGTGGACTCATCTAGCTCATCTTCCCTTATAGCATTCCATTTTTCTTCCTTACAATGTATTTGTCATTTTTTACACATTGTGCTCTTGCTCCTTTATATTAACTTTAAAATAAATTTAGTTTCCTGTATCGAAGTTTAGCTCAGCATTCGGTGGGAAAAATTTCAAGTTAATTGTGCTTCCCTTTCATGATAGTAACACCTCAATGAAGTAAGTTTTGACACAGTTTGTGCGATGTCATATCCCAGTTCACAAATTAGATTATCTTTCAAACTATGACATCAAATAGCATGCATGCTTCAATTGATTCGGAGACAAATTCTAAGCTTTGCTTTAATTTAATATACTCTAATTTTATATATTTAGGTCATCATATTAGTTTACATGTCAGAATGAAAATTTATAAATATAAATAGTCACAATATTAAATTGTGTAAAAATATAATAAAAATATAACTGACATTAGATAATAAGAATGAAACAACATGACAAAAAAAAATACTCAAAGCCATTTTCCTCCAATTTTTACATTACTAAATAATTAAATTACTTAAACAAACATACATTAGTTGAAACAAAGAAAAGAAAATTTCCAAACCAAACCTTATATCATCACCAACGTCTGCAGGAGCTGACCTCGGTTAATCAAACAGCTGTACCCAACTTGAACAACTTCATGTCAGTTAGAGTCAACTAACTGTTTCAACAATTTACAGTTCAGCACTTACTGTCACAAAACCCAAAATGCATGCTAAATTTTGAACTTGCACCTATTGCTGACTAAGATTTTAATATGCAAAGATTATTCTGACAATATTTTGAGCACTAAATGAGCACTAGAAACTCCCAGAGTTGATTGCTGAGTAAATGAGCAAAACGCCCCTGTTATATGGGTCCCGACCATGTGGACTGAGTTAGACTTTGAGATGTCACCTATCTATGGAAGAGTCCACTTGTATATCTTATACCATAAACAGGTGGGTCAGGATCTACAAACCTTTTGTCACTGATAATGAAATTCAATTTTCAAAATACCAGTTCTTTCAAAAGTTGATGACTTTCAAGCTGTTGTGTATTATCCAGTGTTAAAATGAAGGAATAAGTTATTAAAAGTAACGACTATTACTTTTTAAATATCAAAGATAAAATTTAAGAAACAATTGTTAAAAGCCCCTTTGCCCTATTATGAAAACAGAGTGGAACAGTCCATCTAAAACTTGTATGGACATCATATTGGGCAAAGTCTATACACAGAGATCAGGCAGTTTAAGCCCTTTTCATAGATAAGAAAATGGGACTATCTGAAAACCATATTTGCTTTTACAAACGTGATCAACTAAGCTAGGTCTTTATCTTGAAACTTAAAGTAATACAGACAGATAGGAAGAAATGTCAGCAAAAAATTTCCTCTTGCTTAAATCATGATATTAGTTCAATTTTTTTTTATTTTTGAACAGGCTGACGGCGCAAGGCTATTTATTTTTAATGTAAAGACAAAAAATCAAACCTTAAGAAAAAGTTTCAGTAAGTATAACAGAAAGCCTGAATAAAACAAGAGATGTTTGTAAAACATGTATGCCCCCCGACTTGCAGCCAAGTCGTCAATATGTGCAATTGTTAAGTGTGATTTTTTTTATATTGTATGTGCACATTAGCACATGGGGAGGAATTAAAGTTGATGCTTTAGAAAGTAAATATAAAGCTGAAAGAAAGATAGAGTATATTTATGGATTTATTTTTACAGTCTGTTATATAAGGATACCTGTTTTCTGTTTGATTTAAACATCAAATAGGCCAAAACATGTCTAGATATCCTGCGGAAACAAAATGGTCTACGGAGAAAACAGTTTTCATGTTACAAGCCCCTGTTGACCTCAAAATTGATAGGCGTCTTCCTTTCCTCCCGAGTAACCAGCATACAAACTTTTCTGATCGTAGGTCAAAGCATATTCTACAAATCATGCGGAAACGAAATGGTCTTCAGAGGAAACAGTTTTCATGTTACAAGCCTCTGTCACCTTGACCTATGACCTGTTGACCTCAAAAATTGATAGGCGTCTTCCTTTCCTACCGAGTAACCAGCATACCAACTCGGATGATCGTAGGTCAAAGCGTATTCTACATATCATGGTCTTCAGAGGAAACAGTTTTCATGTTACAAGCCTCTGTCACCTTGACCTTTGACCTGTTTACCTCAAAATTGATAGGCGTCTTCCTTTCCTCCCAAGTAACCAGCATACCAACTTAAATTATTGTAGGTCAAAGCGTTCTCTAGATATCCTGCGGAAACAAATTTCATGTTACAAGCCCCTGTGACCTTGACCTTTGACCTGTTGACCTCAAAATTGATAGGCGTCTTCCTTTCCTCCCAAGTAACCAGCATACCAACTTAAATGATCGTAGGTCAAAGCGTTCTCTAGATATCGCGCGGAAACTAAATGGTCTACGGACAGACCGACGGACCATCCGACCGACCGGCGGACAGGTGCAAAGCAATATACCCGCACTTCTTCGAAGAGGGGCACAATAAAATCATTAAACATTAAACCAGGGTGGGGAATTGAACATTAAAAATAAAATTAGTCCAATTCCCCTGGGTCAGCCCAATAAAAATAAAATTTGTCAAATTCCTCTGAGTCAGCCCGCTGCTCCCCCCCCCCCCCCCAATATTGATAGGTGCATTCTGTGTTCCATGATAAATTATGAAGAACAAATCAGCATTATTAAATTGTGTGCACTATAAATTGCCTGACAACCCTATCTTCATATGGTTTTAGTGTGCAAATAATGTTAATATATGTAACCAACTTTACTATATACGCTGTTTATATACCAATAAATTACTCTTTGTACATTTATACTTTTTATTGTTGTAAAGTTATAATCAAAGCATAATGGGGATGAAAGGTTAAATCAAAGCTTAATGGGAATGAAAGGTAAAGATAAAGGGAGTCCAAGCCATGAAAAGATGAAAGGTAAAGATAAAGGGAGTCCAAGCCATGAAAAGATGAAAGGTAAAGATAAAGGGAGTCCAAGCCATGAAAAGATGAAAGGTAAAGATAAAGGGAGTCCAAGCCATGAAAAGATGAAAGGTAAAGATAAAGGGAGTCCAAGCCATGACAAGGCTAACACTGTGTAGTAAATTCTATTGCAGAAGCAATTGGTGAAACCATATAGTTAAAATATGTGTAAATGGTTGTCCTACTGTAAAGACTTGTAGTTACTACATGGCACTTCTAATATGAAGACCAAGTGGAAATTGGAGTGTAAATGGCAGTCCTAATGTAAAGACTTGTAGTTACTACATGGCACTTCTAATGTGAAGACCAAGTGTAAATTGGAGTGTAAATGGTTGTCCTACTGTAAAGACTTGTAGTTACTACATGGCACTTCTAATGTGAAGACCAAGTGTAAATTGGAGTGTAAATGGCAGTCCTAATGTAAAGACTTGTAGTTACTACATGGAACTTCTAATGTGAAGACCAAGTGTAAATTGGAGTGTAAATGGCAGTCCTAATGTAAAGACTTGTAGTTACTACATGGCACTTCTAATGTGAAGACCAAGTGTAAATTGGAGTGTAAATGGCAGTCCTAATGTAAAGACTTGTAGTTACTACATGGCACTTCTAATGTGAAAACCAAGTGTAAATTGGAGTGTAAATGGCAGTCCTAATGTAAAGACTTGTAGTTACTACATGGCACTTCTAATGTGAAGACCAAGTGCAAATTGGAGTGTAAATGGCAGTCCTAATGTAAAGACTTGTAGTTACTACATGGCACATGCAATGTGAAGACCAAGTGTAAATTGGAGTGTAAATGGCAGTCCTAATGTAAAGACTTGTAGTTACTACATGGCACTTGCAATGTGAAGACCAAGTGTAAATTGGAGTGTAAATGGTAGTCCTGATGTAAAGACTAAGTGTAAATGGCACTTCAGAGGTAAACTATGAGTAAATAGTGGCTCCAGGTGTACAGACTGCGTGTAAATGGCACTTCAGAGATAAACTATGAGCAAATGCAACGTAAATGCAAAGAAGATGAGTATTTCAGAGACAAACACAAAGATACATTGTAAAGAACATAGGTAAAAGCAAAGAGTAAGACCATATTCCTGAGGTAAAGGCAAAGAGAAATGGACTGTTTGCAGACGTCAAGGCAAAGAGAACAGAAGTACTTCGGAGTTAAAGGCAAAGAATGAAGAAGTATCTATAAGTAAACAACAAAGAGTAATAGGTTGTTTCAGAGGTAAAGGCAAAGAGTAAGGCATTACTTAAGAGGTAAAGGCAAAGAGTGAGACATTACTTTAGAGGTAAAGCAAAGATCAAGGGACTTCTGGTACTTCTTAGGCAAATGCAAAATGTAAGACAGCATTTAAGAGAAAAAGGCTAACAGTAATTGACTGTCTTCTGAGGTGAAGGCAAAGAGTAAGCACTAGTTATGAACTTTCTTCAGAAGTAAATGCAATAAAGACATCTTTTAGGTGTACATCCGATATCAAGTAAAAGTGAATATTGTAATGGCACAGGCCAAGTTTAATCGATATTTCAGATTGTGACTATAATTATTTAAAATGGTCTGTATACAAATGAATGTTACCGTGTTTCTTAAATCAAACCAACTTCTGACTATTCTCAGCTACGATCAGCCTGGACACAATAACCCTGACACTCATGAACTCTAGTAGCATATAATATGAATTATTTCCTATATTAATTTTATACTCGGTTTTGTTTGTGCATGTGCTTCACATGTTTACTGATACCATAAGGCGTACAAAAAAATTTAATGCCCCGACCCTAGAACATTTGATTGAGTTTGTCAGATATTTTGTTGTTGTTTTATTTACCTTATTTCAATAATTAAATGTTTTTGGATAAGTAAGTGTTTTGTTTTGATAGCATCCACTTATAAGCAATGTTTTAGGATATTACTGATATGTTTTGAATATATATTCAGTTTTAGAATCTTCAAGTTGACCATTTACCAATTCAAAAAATATTTAAAAAATAAATCCCGACCTACCTACCATAATTTTGGGGGGCATGTAACCTGAAACAAACATAATTTTTTTTTCCATTAACTGTATTTACAGTGAAATACGCTTATATCGATTTAACTTGATTCCAATAAAGAACCTAATATATTCATCGTTACGGGTTTGTCATGCATAAAGTCAGTGTCAGGTTAGTGTGTCCAAGCTATACCTGGCACTTAACTGGTATAGCTGCACATGTACTAAATCTGTGGTCTAGACAGTATTACCTCAACAATTAAAGGCATTGCTTTAAATATTCAGGGATTTGAAATATGGAGTAGCCGGAGTATGAACTTGCTGATCATACAAAAATAAATGCATGATGAATGAAAAATGAATCAGAAAATACTATGCTATATCATTCATGATAAAACTGCCCTGCATTTTATTTTAAAGCGCAAATGTTCAAGTCTGAGGGAGGGGGGTTACTTATCTCAACTTGAAGTAATATTAAACAAACTTTGGCATATCTAGGGTGTCCAGATGAGAGCACTTTAACATCCTATCATGATGAATATTTGATAAAATATTTCAGAGGTTTAAACATGACTGTGAAATAATCAGCCAGCTATGTGCCTCTGAAAACGACTAGTCAGCCTGTATAAGCTTACCATGTATGCACATTTTATTGAAACCATAATGTGTCAAGATTATGCAGAATGTGGTCAATACATATTTATATAAACAATACAAATGTCCATTTAGTTGATAAGATTATAGTAAATTTATACAGCTGAATTGTATAAAAGAGATGTATATGTAATCTTAATATTTCTATGGCTAAATATTAATGCACTATAGAAATTAAAAGACATAAATGATCACTCTTGAAAATACAATTATGTCTATTCTAATTTATACGTAATTTCTAGCTTCCTTTTATTCGCAGAACTTGAAGAATGTGTGTGTCTGTTTTCAAATTTATTGGTCTTGAAATCATTATAAATGTCTTCTTTTTTTTATTTGTTTGGTTTTGTGTGTGTGTGTGTGTGTGTGTGTGTGTGTTTTTTTCAATTTAAATATAATCAAACACGCTACTGGATCTGAGGAACTTTTCCTGAGGAAAAAACATTAAATATAATGTAGGGAAAACATACATCATAAATCGCCCTTTTAGTTCCTTTTAGTAATAACATTTTTTACACCATACAGCATTAATTTGAATTTCATACATGTGACACAATTAATGCAGCAGGTAATATTAAAGGACATATCTCAGTAAATATTCATTGAACAAGATTAATTTTGAGAACAATAAATGTCCATTCACAATCTTTTCTTAATACTTGATATCTAAACAGGGCCGATATTTGTCTAATCACAAAACTTGCACAAACATGGCTATAACCAGTCAGACAAGTACTTGTAATGGTACATTATAGGCGGCTGCTTCTAGAAAACTAATGTGATATTTCTTCACAGATTGCAGAAAAGACCAGCAATTTAAACATTGACCTGAGGTAAGCATGTCCAATCTGATATGCTGATACCCTTTATCTAAATATGTAGGTCTTCATTTTCGGTATGGATCTCCAAGAGTGTGAGAATCTTTGTAATCCCCTTAGTAAGAAAGATAACTCTTACTCAAAGGGAGATAACTTTGTTTGTGAAGTGGTAAGTATAGGTGATAAAGACAATCTCTTATCTGAAGACTTTACCTTTGTTCACCTGATGTCTGAATTATTTATCACCATATCTCAAAAATTTGTTTTGATTTAGTCATGCTAAGATTACAAACTAAAGATGGGATGACTTCCTTCAAAACTATGTTTCCCTAATTCTCTTCATGTGACATAAACATGTACTTACAAACTTGAAGCACATGACTGAGCTGACAAGATGCTTAGTTTACAGTTTGTTTGTGAATAATTTTATGAAATTATTGGTCATATTATTGTACCAATAGCATTAGGTTATTAAATAACAAGATGCTTAGTTTGCACATTTTTAGTGATTTATTTTATGTTATTGTACTAATAGTATTAGGTTATTAAATGACAAGATGCTTAGTTTGCACATTTTTAGTGATTATTTTTATGCTATTGTACTAATAGTATTAGGTTATTAAATAACAAGATGCTTAGTTTGCACATTTTTAGTGATTATTTTTATGCTATTGTACTAATAGTATTAGGTTATTAAATGACAAGATGCTTAGTTTGCACATTTTTAGTGATTAAGTTTATAAAAATTATTGGCCATATTATTGTACCAATAGTATTAGGTTATTAAACAACATTCTACACAACATGGGGGTGATATAAAGAAAAGTACAGAAAAGTAGTTTTACCCCTCGGGATTAAGGGCCAGCCAGTTTTGACTTATGAGACACCGTTACTAATGAACATCTTTACTCCCGATTCCTATCCTATATGCGGAATGCTTCGGAGGTAGGCAATCGGTACCCTGCGATTTAACTAGCTGCTGGGTAAGCAACTGGCCATATCAGAACAAGCCCTGTGCGAGACTTGAACCTTCGACCTCCCGCTCCGTAGGCGAATGCCCTAACCACTATGCAACAGAGACAGTATGGGATATATTTGGAAAAGCACATTATTGGCTCATTTCAATGAGAGTACGCCAGTTCTGTATGAGTCTTACCGTACACAATATCGTTAAATGACCTATATATTTATATACATATTTATATCACTGTATTCGTGAGTTTAGTCCCCGGCCCGGCCATATAACTTGTTTGGGGGTTGGTCATGAAATAATTTCTACGGCCATTCACACTCCCCCCCTCTGATTTAAGTAGGGCAGTTGTCAGTTACTGGCATAAGTATGTGCACTTGGTACAGGTAAACGCTCTTATATCGGCTAAAATTGCCCAGGAAAAGTGTGATTAGGTTAACTGACCGCTGTTAAATGACTGAAATACTGTTAAATATGGTAGAAGTCCAAACAAACAAACATATCACTGTATTATTTGCATAAAAGCACATAATATCTACATTAAACTATTAATGTTTACTTTTTGAAACACTTTTGAAGTTCTCTGACATTATCATGTCATTAATTGCGTGCCATTCATGATACGAAATATATTAGATGCACATGGGTCCAATAATATGCATCCATTATGGTGAAATATTTAGACGGTCAGGTGGTATGAATCACGACAGCTTATAACATACGAATATACGAGGCATATAATAATAAAATATATTATGCAAATAAATCTTTATGGCAATTAAACACTACAACATCATTATGTGCCCAAATTATTTTAGAATTATCCCAACTGTATGTTAAAGACGCACTGTATGATTTTGTACCAAAACCATATTGTAACACCATCTATTGATTCTAATGATGGAAGTATTTTTTAAAATAATATTAAAATAAATGTTCAGAATAACATAATATTATGTTCAGAAATGCGTATTAATTGAGAAATTTACAACTAAAATATACTTCGCTGTGCAGCGAACTATTATATACATGTATACACAGCGTCTAGACAAGTCAGATCGATTGATGACGCATGCACAGTCCTTAATTTCTCATTCAAAACCGACCGTAGGCATTGCTGTAGGATTAACGGGTCTGTATAAATAGAAAATATATATTTGCATTTTTCGATAAGAGAAATAGTTTTTGTCAACGTTGACGTTAATGTTATATAAAACATTTTTTTTTGTTAGTGGGTAACAAAAGAGACATAAAATAAATCCATAAAAATCAGACAGTCCCTCTTTAAAAGGTTGTCCACCTGCATCAATATTTCATTTCTTATATTTATTCTTAAGGACTAAAGAGAAATCATTAAATAATTTTCAACATTGTAGGCTATTACATTTTATTGTTAAAAGAAGAATAAACAACGGCTGATTTTGTTCTTTGTCTATAGAAACATGTTCTTTGTCTATAGAAACATGTTCTTTGTCTATAAAAACATGTTCTTTGTCTAAAGAAACAATCAGCAGTATCATGTTTGCAATATTGGTAATAGATCTATCCGAAATGAATGCATATACAAATAAGGGGGCTAACTGCTGTTCCATTTTCAGGACTAATAACTATAGTTATTTCCCTTGATAATAAAGAATAAAGGTGTTGCTCTTCACAAAGAAGATAGTATGCTAATGCCTAGGTCAATGACATGGTGACAGTTCGAACAAAACCAGGTATACATTGCTGTAAAAGGTAATGCATTACTGTTAAGTCTTTTGGTACTTAAATATCATATAACATAAACATTAATTCTGCTGACTTGTTTAAAAGGTGGCTACGAATGTGCATTTAAGTACACCTTTACGAATAGAGAATATTAACTACAGTTTTATAATAGCATGGGTACATGATTTTTTGGGGGTGTTTTGTTCATGAATCCCAATATATTTCCTAAAGGGTACATGTTTTGTGATTACAAAATTTAAATGAAAATGAAAATATCTTACTTGGAAGTGAAGTTATGACAATTTTTGTACAGCACCCATCAAAGTGTGATAAAACGTTATACAAGAAAAATACATGAAGTCAGCCCAACTATGAATTTGTGTTTATAAAGCTAAAAGCTATGAGGGGAAATGAATTTTATAAATGGTGCATCTTTTCTGATTACAAAACTAAAATAAAATCATAATTATCTCACTTAGAAGTGTTGTTATGACTATTTGTGTACACCACCCGTCAGGCTGCAATAAGACGCAAATTGGGAAAATACATGAAAAATGAAGACTTCTGTAGCATTGCAACATGATTTTTTTAGGGTGTTTTGATAATGAATCTAAATATATTTCCTAAAAGGTTTTCTGATGATAAAACTAAAATAAAAATTAAAATATCTTACTTGGAAGTGAAGTTATGAATGTTTTTATCAATGTGCAATAAAACGTAATACAAGAAAAAAAACTAAAATGTCAACCCAACTGTATTTTTCATATATTAAACTAAAACCTATGACAAAAAAGATTATATTCATTTAGGAACACTCAATACCAAAACAATAACAACACAAACAATATCCTTAAGCTCCTATATGTGTATTAAGTAGCTTGAGTTTTGGTTTATTCCTTTAAAAGTTTGTGCATAAATTATAAAACATGACACATTATTTATGTAAGACAAATATTTTATGTCAAATGTATACTTCAAATTCAGACTGAAAACTAGAAAGTATCTTTTAAACAATACTGTCAATAGATTTCATCATGTTGCTTTTGATGGTTTTATCAAAATTTAAGTTCTATCAGTGATTGATAGTATTTTACATAAAAAGTTTATTAATAATGTTTAATACTTTTTCAGATTTCATTTTTTTTATTTTAATTGCAACACCAGTGTTACTCAAATATTTTACACTTATCATTATTATATTGAAACTGACAAATAATGTATATTTACAATATCAGCTTAAGAAAACAGTCTTCAGACAGAAAATAGTTAAATTCAATTCTAGTTGTTCACACAGTTTGGCTTTAGAATATCAAGTTATAACAGAAAAACTGGAACTTTAGCCTCGTGCAGCCACAGTATTGTTCTTAAAAATAATCATAAATGTATGTATATTTAATCCATCATGAATTTCAAAGTGATTCAATATAAATTACAATAGAGGCAACAGCAGACTTGCAGTGGTACGAACCGACCAGGTACGAACCACTCCGAGTTTGCATGTCAATGTTATTGACGGCATATTTCTACTTATTCAACAATTTTGAATACACATGCAAATATATAACATAGATATTGCATCTTATTACACATTATTCATCACTACTAGTTTGTTTTCAGCAATCAATAAGGTTGCTACACATGTACAATAATGTCATTGTACAAAGCGCCGCCATCTTGGATTTGTGTTTACTCTAGCATGGGGTTGGAAACGTCCCATAAATAATACCTATCCGGTTAAATTTGTACAAAAATTGTGAAGTATTTAATAAAAAACATTTTCATGATTAAACAGGTACCATGAAATTCAGCGAAATATATTTTTTTCTCAGAAAAATAGCATTTTTAAATATTCGAGTAAGATTTTCGTGGGAAATTTTCTGGTTTCCCTGTTATTTCATCATCTAATTAGCATATGCAATTCAGATTGGTTCCAGATATTTAAGTTTTATATGGGTTTTAGAGCGAAATAAAATGGTACCAGTGGTTGGGCCGCTTGCCGACACTAATTAATATTCATGAGCTGCCGCCAAGGGACACTACTCTTATTGCTTTGGCATTGCTATTTATAAGCATCTTTAATGTACAGCGTCATAGGCACAACTGACGCACATTCCCAGAGCATGCATGGCTACATGATATTTATGGAACAATTACAGCATCTAAATGTCAAGCAAACACAATACTGTTACATGACTTTGCAATGCTTTAACATTGTTGTTAATTTATAATACTAATAAGTGATAACTTAAATATAAACTGTAAATATAAACTGTACATTTTAAACATGGTCAATCCTCTTTTGGCAGTATTCTTGATGTTGTATTATAACTCTAGGAGTCTGCAATACTAAAACAAGGTATTTTACGGTTAAATGTACTTTTACATGATGCATCAACACTGTTATTAAAATTGTACAGCTTGCAGAGTGGTGCAAGGGAGACAACTCTTTATAACCAATGAGTTTCAAAATCAAAGCACTAAAGTCACATATGAAACACTTTGTTTGGATTTTTCACTGTTGTAAACAGTATTTCAGTCATATCACGGTGGTTAATTAACCTACTCACACTTTTCCTGGGCAAGCCTAGCCGATCTAAGCGTTTTACCAGTACTAATTGCACATGCTAACCTTATGCCAGTAACTGACAACACCCTACTTGAATCAGAGGTAGGGGGTGAATGGCCGTAGAAATAATTTCATGACCAATACCCACACAAGTAACGTCGCCGGGCTGGGGCTCGAACTCACGATCCCCGGACTGACAATCCAGCGCTCTACCAACTGAGCTAGCCGGGCCAGGCACTTGCACTTGTGAAACACTGTCACATCTAATGTTGTAATGGCTTACTCAGAACGAAAGTATAAATACACTAAATAAGAATACCACAGTTCAATGTCTTTTAATGAAAGAAAACAAACGTAGATAAACAGTAATCACAATTTTTTCAATCACAATCATGGTAATACAGTTTCTTTGGGATTTTGGTAATAAACATAAAATCATTGAGCTTGATCATCCAAAGTTCATTTGTTTCAAATGAGTAGGCAATTAAATGAGAACAATATAATGATTAAAGATTCTTTCTTTCTTTGATACATCTACAGGTAGAAGAAATCCTCAATAAGCCTTGACTGACAAGGGGCCATGGGGCAAGTGGTGGCTAAACAGATTTCAAAGAACCTTGCTAGGCCGGACTCTGGACCATTTGGATGGTACATTGCTGTAAGTGGCAGCCACAACCAGTACTTAGAAAATAATGTTTAATTTGTTTGTATTTTGATTGAAGTTAACCAGGTACAGAAGGAATCTTGGATTTCCTACATGAAAAAAAATGCTGTATGAATATATTGAGGACAGAAGCAAATATGCAGCCCTACTGGCATCACACCTTGTATATGGAGTATCCATTGTTTGAGTCAAAATGGCTGCAATTTGTTATCACTTTTCAAAACCCAAGATCCCACTGTTACTGGACAAATATTGCTAACTGTATGGCTACATTGTTCTCATTCACCATTGTGCAGTGACAAATGTTAAGTCAAATTGCAGCTCAAGAGTTTATTACTGTGTTACAGTAGATATAACATCTGTCTATGTTTTAATATGTTTAAGGTGAAATGTTCAGGAAAAGACTCATAAAGAACAAATTTGAATTTTGTGAGACACACTTTGAGGATATGTCATTTGCTATTACAGGTTATCATACATAGATTAATACTAATCTAATGAATGATAATTTAAAATTTAAATTCTTAGTTCCTTTATAAAGGTCAGTTAAAGCTACAAAACAAAACACTATTTTTTCCAGAGAAGACTGATGCAAGTCAACAAAGTCCTTGAGGTGAATGCTGTCAAACTATGTGAAATACAGCCAGATGACAGGGTATTGGAGGTGGGGTTTGGACCAGGACTTGGGCTTCAGGCTGCTTACCAGTGTGTGAAGGGTATGTACCCATGTTGAATGTCAGGTATGGACCCAGACTTGGGCTTCAGGCTGCTCACCAGTGTGTGAAGGGTAGTAACCCAACATTGTGAAGGGTAGGTACCCATGTTGGATGTCAGGTTTGGACCCATATTTGGGCTTCAGTCTGTTTACCAGTGTGTGGAGGGTAGGTACCCATGTTGGATATTAGGTTTGGACCCAGACTTGGGCTTCAGTCTGCTTACCAGTGTGTGAAGGGTAGGTACCCATGTTGGATGTTAGGTTTGGACCCATACTTGGGCTTCAGTTTGTTTGCCAGTGTGTGAAGGGTATGTACCCATGTTGGATATTAGGTTTGGACCCATATTTGGGCTTCAGGCTTTTTACTAGTGTGTGAACGGTAGGTACCCATGTTGGATGTTAGGTTTGGACCCAGATTTGGGCTTCAGGCTGTTTGCCAGTGTGGGAAGGGTAGTACCCATGATGGATGTGGGTTGGACCCAGATTTGGGCTTCAGTCTGCTAACCAGTGTGTGAAGGGTAGGTACCCATGTTGGATATTAGGTTTGGACCCATATTTGGGCTTCAGGCTTTTTACTAGTGTGTGAACGGTAGGTACCCATGTTGGATGTTAGGTTTGGACCCAGATTTGGGCTTCAGGCTGTTTGCCAGTGTGGGAAGGGTAGTACCCATGATGGATGTGGGTTGGACCCAGATTTGGGCTTCAGTCTGCTAACCAGTGTGTGAAGGGTAGGTACCAATGTTGGATGTGGGTTTTTGGACCCAGACTTGGGCTTCAGTGGAGCTTACCTATGTCAGTTCATTTCTGGGCATGTAAAATAGCCATAACAGTAATTGTCATGTGTTTTTTCCTTTGCCGAATGAATTTTAACATCGTCATTGTTTTTAACTGGCATATATGTGCATTATTTTCAGATGGTAAAGGAGAAGTTCATGGGATAGAAATATCTAAAAGGATGCTCAAGCTGGCTGAAAGCAACCTCGGCCAAGAAATCCAGGCCAAGAAAGTCCACCTTCTGTTATGTTCAGTGGACAAAATACCCTATAATGCAAACTACTTTGATCACATCTTCCATGTAAACTGTTACTATTTTTGGCCTGACCTTGACCTTGCCATCCAAGAACTACAAAGAGTAATTAAACCCAAAGGAAAACTAGTGACAACACTAAATCTTGAAAGGCTTAATAAGATGAAGAGCAAGAACATGATGCAGTGTGGGAATTTCAACCCTGACCGATACATGCAAGCGCTTGAACGCAATGGCTTCACTGACATAAAGATGGCCGACAAAAAAGACAAGATTATCTTTCAAACAATCACAGCTACTACAAACAAATAATAAAAAGATAATATGTAATGAAGAAATCTGGAAAAACCTCGTTATATGTAGAGCTGCAATGATTCTCTTGATGCATCGATAAATCGATTGTAAATGTCTTGATTCAATTGTAGATAATAAACCAAACCATTTTAATTTGATTCTTTTTTGTATATTTATAGATGAATTGTCATGAAACTGTTAATTAAAATGACGGTGTTTGTGTAGAATAATCATGGACATTAATCTTGGCATCATGGTTGCTGTTCTTATTTATATTAATATAAAAGGCACATACATACGAGGGATGATCAAAAATAATGTAGATTGTTTTCATATTTTTAGACATATAATTATTTCATAGAAAAAAAAGGACATTACAATAAATTGGAATATATTTTGCATCACTTACAAAATTTCAGCGATTTTTCTCTTCTCTGTTTAAAATGGCAGGCATGTAAGATGAGTCACTATAGGCAACCTGGAGCACGTCAATTGGAATTCAATGACTTCGTTAACGTCATTTACTTCAGGGAAGATTTGGCGAGAAGGAAATGTTCTTGTTTCAATATTATTATTTCACTATTATTCAATATTTTTGGTTATTTTAATTACACTATCTTATCGATGATTTCTGTGTTGGAATCTCTGTAAAGAGGCCTTTCTCCTCATGGTCTTGAGGCAATATGATAACCAGCCTCGCATACACTTGTACAGATCACTTTATGGCGTTTTGAATACCAATATATAAAATTTATGTTAAAACATTCTGCATTTTAAGTATGTCTGATTACTTTACATATTTAGCATATAAACGTGTATACTCTTAACGTAAGCATACATTATTTTACTGAATCAAGAAAGGAAATACCTGTTAGAAATAGTGAATATTAAATAATATTTACGTCTTAACATCTGCATGTCAACTGAAAATTAAAATAATGATGTAATTTGTCAATTAATTGTAATTGTAATTAATCAACATGCATTAATCATGGAGAAATAAACCAAGCGAGACATTTCGCATAACTACCTGACCATTGACTGTCCGTGCTGATCAAGCTAATTTAAGCTGACTGACGTCGTCATCGTCGCGTCTTTTTTTCCTTATCCATTCATGTCTCAATGCTTACAATGCCTGAAAATTTTATTGCACTTCGTTAAAAACACATGCCCTACTTAAAAACTGTATTCTATGCGGCTTGTTGATAAAATCAAATATCTGCATAGATGATTTACAAATATCTTTACTCGATTTCATTACCATCCGAATTTAGAGTTGATCTCACAATTATACTTTTTCTCAATTGCCGTTGTGCATCACTGTCATATCAATATTGTTTTTATTAATAGGCAATCTTAAAATGAAGCCAACTTTTGGTATTATGTCAATGTATGTTTGTCTTGCATTATACTAATTTTTTTAAAAGTAAGTACACTTATTTCATACACAATTTACGATCTATTTACTTGTTTTAATGCAGATAAATGGTGTGCTCCGCTTAACGGTTACCATGGTTATATTATCAAATAGATTAGGCGCGTAACAAATTAATTTCACAATATTACTTATTAAACATGTTCAATTTGAATCCCGACTCATTTTCATATAGGTTTTATTCAATTAAGTTTATTCAGTTGTAAACAATATAAACAGTCTACGTTATTTTTGAACATCCCTCGTATGTACATTGATAATGGAATTTATAATAACAAATACAAATCTCATTTTATTGCAAGTTATGACTCATGAATACCAAAATAAAACAAGCCTGTAAAAAGTAAACATGAATGGAATCAAAATATTCAACTAAATTAGGTTTGAAATCAAATTAAATCGAACCATGGCTAAATCGTTGCAGCTCTAAATAAGTGGGGATATTTGTTTATGATTTTATATAACTTGTATGTATGACTGAGTGTTATAACTTATTTGTATGACTGAGTGTTATAACTTGTATGTATGACTGAGTGTTATAACTTGTATGTATGACTGAGTGTTATAACTTATTTGTATGACTGAGTGTTATAACTTGTATGTATGACTGAGTGTTATAACTTGTATGTATGACTGAGCGTTATAACTTGTATGTATGACTGAGTGTTATAACTTGTATGTATGACTGAGTGTAAACCTTCCTTACCTGAGGTTATTATTTTTATTTTGTTTTTATTGTATGTATCAATGACAAACATAAAACAAGTTTCAACAAATGTGTTTTGTTTTCTACACATAATAGTCAATATGTAAAAGCAATTCTTTGACCTCTACTGGAAACAACGACATAAGGCCATAAGTTATTCGAAGGTAAATCAAGTGGAAGTGATGTTTCTTTACATCTTGATGTTTCTTGTGTTAGAGTTTCCAACATGTACCTGCTGTAAAGTCGGCAAAACAATACATCAACCAAGGTTTACTTCTCTTAAATGTGTCAGTAAAATGATATCCTGATTTGAGTAAGACCATATGAGAATTTATTGGTAGTTACTTATAACTAAATTCAACATCCATATAATTGTATGTACTTGCCTCTCAACAAAAACTTCTACTATGTAATCTTCCTTATACTAAATACACATACACACGTCCAAATTACATAGAAAATTATGCAATACTCTATGCATCTGTTCCACATGCATTCCACTAATTGTCATTGAACAAAAAATCTATATCACAAAATGATTGCTGCCATTTAAGGAACTATTCATCTACCTATTTCTGTAAAACTGTTTTACTATGTTTTCTTTTTATGCCCCTGAAGGGAACTTCGGGGGCATATAGTAATCGCATCGTCCATCCATCTGTCCTTCCATCCATCACGCTTCTTGTGCAGAGCATAACTCCATTAATATTGAAGGGATTCATATGAAACTTCATATAATGATAGAGGACAATGAGAGGAAGTGCAGAGCACAAGGACTATAACTCTTTCTTCAATATTTATGGAGTTATAGCCCTTTGTTTTATTGCCTTGTGTGAAGCATTAATTTTCTTGTGCGGAGCGTAACTCCATTAGTATTGAAGTGATTCAAATGAAACTTCATATAATGATAGAGGACAATGAGAGGAAGTGCAGAGCACAAGGATAATAACTATTTCTTCAATATTTACAGAGTTATTGCCTTTTGTTTCATTTTCTTGTGTGGAGCATAACTCCATTAGTATTGAAGGGATTCAAATGAAACTTCATATTATGATAGAGGACAACGAGAGGAAGTGCAGAGCACAAGGACCACAACTCTTTCTTCAATATTTACGAAGTTATTGCCCTTGTTTTATTTGCTTAAGTTAAGCAGTAATTTTCTGGTGTGGAGCATATCTCCATTAGAATTGAAGGGATTCAAATGAAACTTCATATAATGATAGAGGACAATGAGAGGAAGTGCAGAGCATAAGGATCACAACTCTTTCTTCAATATTTACGGAGTTATTTCCCTTTGTTTTATTTCCTTATGTGAAGCATTAATTTTATTGTGCGGAGCATTACTAGATTTGTATTGAAGAGATTCAAATGACACTTCATATAATAACAGAGAACAATGAGAGGAAGTGCAGAGCACAAGGACCACAACTCTTTCTTCAATATTTACAAAGTTATTGCCCTTTGTTTAATTTTCTTGTGAGGAGCATAACTCCATTAGTATTGACGGGATTCAAATGAAACTTCATATAATGATAGAGGACAATGAGCTGAAGTGCAGAGCACAAGGATCACAACTCTTTCTTCAATATTTACAGCGTAATTGCCCCTTGTTTATTTGTTGTGCAGAGTATTGAAAGGATTTTAAATAAAAAACAAATATACTGATAAAGAAAATTGAAAGGAAGTGCTAGGTAAAATGACCATAACTCTTTCTTCAATATTTATGGAGTTATTGCCCTTCAGTTAATTTTCTAGTGCTGTGTATAACTCCATCAGTATTGAAGTGATTTAAAATAAAACCACATATATTGATAGAGGATGTTGAGAGGAAGTGCAGAGTACAAGGACCATAACTTTTTTTGTAGGAAGCGCCATTTTTGCCAACATGTAACTGACATTGTGTTGCCTTCCTCTGACAAGCATATGTTTCGGGGGCATACGTCACAACATGTGACAAGCCTTGTTCTAATACTAACAAACACGATGATTGCTGCGATTTATGCAACCATTATAAAACCTATTTCACCTGATACTGTAGCACATGTGCCTAATGTGCAGTATATGTAAAACTTACTACAATCGGATACAGAAATCTTTCAATATAACACTACAAATAAATAATTGCCTTACCGAAGCACTCTGATGGCGATTTCAATAAAACTGTTTCCGCAACGTACCTGCAGATTATGCAGTACATGTGTATCACATAATCTTCAGAATCGTATATAGACCTAGATAACCTTTGCTAACACAATGCTTGCTGCTATTTAAGGAACCATTCTGGCCCATATTTCAGTAACACTGCTTCAGCAAATATTTCAAACTTACAGAGGATATACATGTAGTCGTGGACAATAATATATTTGGCAACACTTCTAGTTAAATGAACATCTGTGTGCATTTAATGATGACATTCTAAAAGGTTCCAAAGCAATATCGCAACTCTTAATGGCCAGATTCTGCTGAAAGAAAACAGTCTGTTTCCACCAGAAAGAAGATCGTTGTCCTCTGAGCTGTTTCCAATGCAGTTAGGCGCAATTCCGTCCTACAATCTTCTACATACAGTAAACACCAAGTGAAACCCACACAAGTTTGCAAAATGCAACAAACGTTATATACCATGAGCGGCAACATGGTCATGAAAGCTCTCTCAAAAGAAGCTTGTTAAAGAAAGTGAATTACTGCTAATATTCGGCACGAACATTAATAAATCATTCAACCTGCAAAAGGGCAAACTTTGGGGGTTTCGCTTGGTGTGTACTTAATCAGACAAATATTATCAGCAAAATACTGTACGCCATAATTAACAGTGTTATGGATTTGGAACCATGAGCTGCAAAAAGGCAAAATCTGCAGGTATGGCTGGGCATATACTTAATCAGAAAAAATATTATACATGAATATAAATACAAATATTATCAGCCATGACTCACAGTGTTAAGGATCTTGTTGCAGGTGAGACCAGTCCAGTGTTCCCGCTCCAGGGGGTTGTTGATGCACTGCCCCATCTGTGGCTCCACCCAGCATTCTGTGATGATCTGCAGCTCCCCATCCTCCTCCGGGCCTTCCATCTCCTCTTCCTCATCACTGAAAGTGCAACACAGCAGTCAGATTATCATTTAGATTGTAAGAATTAAATATTCTATATATGAGGGGCGTCGTGGGAAAACCGGACTTAATGCATGTGCGTAAAGTGTCATCCCGGATTAGCCTGTGCAGTCCGCACAGGCTAATCCGGGACGGCACTTTCCGCTTTTGTGGTATTTTCTGTTTCAAGGAAGTCTCTTCTAAAAATAAATTCACTGTAGGCGGAAAGTGCCGTCCTGGATTAGCCTGTGCGGACTGCACAGGCTAATCCGGGACGACACTTTACGCACATGCATTAAGACCGGTTTTCTCACGACGCGCCACATATTTAGATGCTAAGAATTAAATATTCTATATATTAAGGCCTAAGTCCTGTGTGAGTCTGTTTCCTTTGCAGCTAGCGATTTTCACTTACATGTAGAGGCTAAGAGATTAATTATTCATGCCTACAGCTTTTGTGGCGCTATCCTAGAATTCCAACAGTCTAAAAATCACCAATATATATTTACAAAATACTGTAAGTGTCTGACGCCATTTCTGACAGTGTTAAGGATCAGGGAAAAGGATTCTATATTTGTAACAATGCCAAGAAGTTTTGTGTTTTTGGGCTCATGTAAAAGATACTCTTTGTACAAATGCCTATGCTTATTATTCAACTGCTAACTAACAACGACTCGGTGGCCAGTGGCAAGCATACAACAATATCCAGTGGGCGGGGCTTATCATGTACTGCTAGCGATGAACAGTACAATTGGCATATTGTAAATAAGCAACAAGAAAGATTGATAATTCAGTGGGAACTTCCAAATTGTAGTAATGCTAGGAAATTTTCAGGCTTCGTAATGATACAGAAGCATTAGATATAGATGTTTACAGAGAATCAGTTGTTACAATGATGTTCAGACTGTAGATTTTTTAACAATGTTCCGTAAGATTCCATGTTCATAAGAAATCTGCAACAAGAGTTTTACCAGTCATGGGTAGTTTTCAAATGTGGTGGGAACATGATGTACTGAACCACACAGGTGGGACGCTGCTTTGACTTGCTGTAGTCTACGCTGTCCATACCAATACTGGAATCCTTCAATGAGAAAAGTAAAGGTAAAGTCAGTATTTACATTGCACACCACAGAAGAAGCATTAAACATGCATTAAAGTGCAATTGAACACTTGTTTGCAGTTTCTGCAGTTCAAACACAAATAAGAACACCCTAATCATATCTAGGCTAGGTTTAAAAAAAATGTCACCAGCATTTCAGTCATAGTTACATGTAAAACACATTTCCAGAGAAGCAGTATTGGACTATTGGTATGAACGAATTTAACAAACACAATTGATTTTCTATGTTATTCACACTACAATCTAAATACCATTATGGAGAACACCTTTAATATGTAATCCTCAGATATTAGCTTACATCGTGTCTCCCCTGATAATCTTTCTGTCACCTTAAAATTTTTAGCAAGTACTCATGAAATCTTATGGTATAATATTATACGAAATTTCCCTGACATTTTCCATGCAACCTAAATTCAGTTACCAAGTAGACTGCAATAGAGAACTTACAATGTGTTACAAATCATCAAATCTTCTGTGTTGGGATGGGACCGAATATTCGAATATCCGATAATATTCTAATATAAAAAAAACGAATACGAATATTAGATTTCAAATTTATTTAAAGAACACAATTTCTTTAAAAAATCATGTTTTTTTCCAGTTTGATTGCCAAGTTAACATGAATTCCAGTCGTATTTCCTGCCTAGCTGGTGGGCGGGGGCAGTGTAACGTTTTTACAACACATGCCAAACATGTCCAATTACCGACAATTGATAATTGGCAGGTGGCCCACGTCTTTACAAGGGCCTAGCATTAACCGTTTGTAGGAGGCGCGAATATGACGCATTGTATCCACAAATAACAAAACTGGGTCATGTTGTGATAACGGTTGCACAGTTTGCACAAGGCGTACCTCCACCATCAAGTTCACTATAACTGAAAAGCTCAACCTCATTTCCACCTCCACCATCATGTTTACTACATTATAACTGAAAAGCTCACCCTCATTTCCACCTCCACCATCATGTTCACTATAACTGAAAAGCTCACCCTCATTTCCATCTACACCATCATGTTCACTATAACTGAAAAGCTCACCCTCATTTCCACCTTCACCATTAAGTTCACTAAAACTGCAGTGTTTTTTTCACCTTTGGGGGAAAGGTAGCGGGGCCCTTCAGATGGGGAATTTTACTATAAAAGGGGAATTTTTTTTTTTAGAAAACTCAGTAGTACATATTTATATTCTTCTTTATTATAAAACATTAATCAATTGCTTTGCTACAAATGATAACTTAGATCATGCACTATCTTGGTTTGATGAAAAATTGCTGGGATTGTTTAGGAAAATGCCTCCATCTTCGTCAATTTTTGTCCGTTTTTGGTCTTTTTTTTTTCAAAATAAAGCTTACATTCTGAGGGGAATTTTAAGGTAAATATAGGGGAAAAATATATACATTTTCAGCAGGGGAATGGGGCCGAATTTCTGCCCCAAATTGGCACTTAAAAAAACACTGAACTGAAACGCTCAACCTCATTTCCACCTCCACCATCATGTTTACTACACTTTAAATGAAAAGTTCACCCTCATTTCCACCTCCACCATCATGTTCACTATGTAACTGAAAAGCTCAACCTCATTTCCACCTCCACCATCATGTTTGCTACACTATAACTGAAAAGCTCACCCTCATTTCCACCTCCACCATCATGTTCACTATGCCCTGGCCAGTGAGGCTGTAGTGGAAACCTTCCTGCAGTCTCATTCTGAAACAGAACAGCAGATGTAAACTTTTGGGAATTTCGATAAATAAGTTCATAGTAAAACACATGAATGTTTGAACATTTTGTTTGAGACTGGCTGCAACTAAAGCTTCCTTTTGCACAGTTCTTTCTCACAACTCCAATGTCCGCTGGCCGAAATTACGGGCACTCTTGTATGGAGATGCTGCTGACAGTATCAATTGAAAGAACATTGTTTCAACCCATATGGCAAGAGTTGCATACCTGTTCTAAATGAAAAAGGTACTAACAATAACCATTGAAAAGCAACCTCTTTTAACTCCCTTGGCAAGAATTACAAGCTCTTTCAATGCGCTAAAAGGACATGCTTCTAACAGTCTACATTGAGAAGAAAATAAACACACTTGGCAAGAGTTGTAAGCACTTTTCCATTGCTCAGAATGGAGATGCTATTACTAATAACAATTGACAACACAATTGTTTACTCCCTGGGCTAGAGTTCTGAGCACTTTTTCAGTGCTGTAAATGGAGATGCTTCTAACGGTATTATTGTATTATTGTAATTTATTTTATTCCCTTGATGCACTCAATGCTGTTGTGTGCACTTTTCCAAATCTCCAAATGAAAATACCGGTAACAGTATTAAATGAGATGCGCCTGTATTAAACAAACTCATTGTTAGACTTAGGAATAAAGAACAGACTTAAACTCATGAAAATATACAATTTTTCTGGGTATCAATACAGCCTATGTCACTAACAAATTGGTCTTAATAAAGAATGCGGCCATTAACAAATGTGGCGCGTCGTGGGAAAACCGGACTTAATGCATGTGCGTAAAGTGTCATCCCGGATTAGCCTGTGCAGTCTGCACAGGCTAATCCGGGATGGCACTTTCCGTTTTTTTTATGGTATTTTCTGTTTCAATGAAGTGTCTTCTAACCATAAATCCACTTTAGGCGGAGAGTGTCGTCCCGGATTAGCCTGTGCGGACTGCACAGGCTAATCCTGGACGACACTTTACGCACATGCATTAAGCCCGGTTTTCCCATGACACACCTCATATTAACAGTTTCAAGAATATTCTTTATTTTAGTCTTCAGTCTAAGAATGGGTTGGTGAATACGGGCCAAGATGTGAACTCACTTGGTTTGAGTCCCAAGCCCTTTCCCAATGCTCTGCATATAGATAAGTTTAACATTATCAAGCAATTTTAACTCACTCAGTAGGAGTTGCATTCATTTATTTGCATGGAAATGCTACTAACAGTAATAATTGAGAATATTAACTTGCTAGCAAGAGTTGCCAGCACATTTCCAATGCTCTGAATGGAAATACATGTAGTGCTATCAATATTGACTGAACAGAAATTTATTGCAACTCACTTAGCAGGAGTTGCTAGCACTTTCCCAATACTCTGAATAAAACTATATATAGTAACATATATACTGACGAAAAAGAAATGTGTTTCAACTACTTTCGCAACAGTTGTCACCCCTTTTCCAGCACTCCGATGGTAATACATGTAGTGCTATCAATACTGACTGAAAAGACATTTGTTGCAACTCACTTAGCAAGAGTTGCTAGCACTTTTCCAGTGCTCTAAAAAGAACAGGTACCATCAATACTAATTGAGAAGAAAAATGCTTCAACTTGCCAAGAGCTGTGAGCACTTTTCCAAAGCTCTAAATAGAAATTCTACTAACAGTATTAATTGAGCACATTTTAACTCAAATTGGTGACAGTCGCATTCTTCAAACAGTATTAAGTGAACAGATTTCAACTCACTTGGCAAGAGTGGCGAGCACTTTCCCGATGCTCTGCATTGAGATACTGCTGACCCCTGCCTGCTGGATGGACCACACCCAGCGCTGGTGCACCAGGTATCGTGCCAGAGAGTTAAACAGGTTGGCCGCAGACTTGTTCTTTGCCTGGGTGGCATACGGCAGGAACTGGGACACCTCCTGGGTGACCTGATCTTCCAGCTTGAACATGTCTCTGGGCACACGCTCATATCTAAACATGAAATAAACAGGTTTTTAAGGTAATTGTGTGCTGAGAACGTGTCTCTGGGTTCACGCACATAACTAAACATGAAACATCAAATACATACAGAAAACGTGAAATTTGAGCTTTCTGGTTTTGCCGAGTCATGAAATAGAGGATATTTGTTTAATGCAGTCTAAGATCGTATTTTATTTCATTACTGGTCATAGAAACAATATTTTCACGAGAGGTGAAGCCACGAGTGAAATAAGATATGATCTTACACTGTATTTAACAAATTTTCTTTTTATTTCATGCTTTTGAACGATAAATTAAAAAAATGCGCGAGATATGCTGAAGCGTCACAAGTTCTGTGTATTATGACATAATAAAAATGATTCCAAAATTGCTGATCACTGTTGTGGTGGAAAAATAGTGCCACTCTTACTGCGTCATTGTCGCTTAATTATGTTTGTATTTAAATTTTTTAATTGTTTTCTGTTGTTTAAAAAGGCCAATGTTTACACTGACTATTAGGGTATTCAATACTTTAAAAAAATAAACATAAAAAAACAAAGTTAAAAATTAGGAATGGCAACGAATACCAAAACGCTATTCGAATATTCTAATTCAATATTCGAATAATATTCGAATATCCGTTCGTTTTTTAAATGTCCGATTCTGTTTATTTATCCAGAATGTATAATAGGTAAACAAATTAATGTGTCGTTAAAAACCGTTCTTATTGCTGTCGATTCTATTAATTTAATACGAATTTTTCCATCATCATCATTATCATCAATCATCATCCGATTTATTGATTTCATAATAAAACAACACAGAAAACAGTTTTTAGATTTTATTTCTAATCATTTACTTAGTCGTACATTTATTAATAGTAAAACAGATCTATACACTTCAAACATCGCAAAACAGACACCCAATACACAAAGTAGATTTAAGCAGCATCTTGTATTGTAAGACATGACCTCATTTCATCGTACAAAACATAAAAAACATCAAATCATTCCACAACTGTACCTATGGTTGTTTACACACATTACATAACTAAATATAGATCAGTCTATTTGCTGACAGTCACATACCACACAGGTGTGAGCAGATCAAGCAACACAACTCGTTATTTTCTATACTTGACAATTTAATAAACACTTTCATGACAAGAAGGCTTTGAGATTAATCGGGAAACATGTAGATTATATACCTGTGTTGTTTTACTCATTTTTGTTTGTGATTTTGAGCGAATAAAGTCGGCATGAACATGTTGTTGTTAATGCACCGCTAATTAAAGGAATGAAATTAAATTAATAGTAACACCTAAACCGCATAATGCACCATAAATTTTTCAAACATTGGTCTCCAATTAGCGTCAGTGTGAAAACATCAGTCTCCATTTAGCTTCAGTTTAGCACCCAAATACTGTTACGTACAAACTGCGCAAATATCGGTCTCTTCTTAGGGTCCCTTTACGACTCGATTGTCACAGCTTGCTTAATCTGATATCTCCCACTGCGCATACGGGTATCAATGGTGTTAAATAACATGTCAACGTGTCAAATTAGGTAACTGTGAAAACATAATGATCGCGGATTATAGAATGAAACTAGTTTATTATGGAGAATTTATTTAATTTTTTTGCCATTCGAATACTCATTTAATATTCAAATATTCTGCCATCCCTATTAAAAATAGTTCCATATAACCAAGAGTGAAATCATCAAATGTTATCATTTCACTCGACCTAGAGTGAAACAAGAGATGTTTGTAAAACATGTATGCCCCCCCCGACTTGCAGCCAAGTCGTCAATATGTGCAAATTGTTAAGAGATTTTTATAATATTGTATGTGCACATTAACACATGGGGAGGAAATTAAAGTTGATGCTTTAGAAAGTAAATATAAAGCTGAAAGAAAGATACAGCATAATTAAAGATTTATTTTTACAGTCTATTATATAAGGATACCTGTTTTCTGTTTGATTTAAACATCAAATAGGTCAAAACATCTCTAGATATCACGCAGAAACAAAATGGTCTACGGAGAAAACAATTTTCACGTTACAAGCCCCTGTGACCTTGACCTTTGACCTGTTGACCTCAAAATTAATTGGCTTCATCCTTTCCTCCCGAGTAACAAGCATACCAACTTGGCTGATCGTAGGTCAATGCGTATTCTATTTATTATGCAGAAACGAAATGGTCTTCGGACAGACCGACCCAAAACCCGGCCGACCGACCCACCAACAGACGGACAGGTGCAAAGCAATATATCCCCACTTCTTCGAAGGTGGGCATAATGATCAGGTTATCTTTCACTGGTATTCTCCACTCATTCACCACAGAGCATGAAATAAATGTTCTTTTCCAGAGACTCAGCTAGGTTTCAATTTGTTTTTTTGTTCCAATTTGTTTTTTGTCATTGTTCTTTATTCTTTAATGATCAGTCTGCCTTGAACTAACCAACACCAATTTCTTATTTACAACAATAGACTATATTAATAAAGCAAGGTAAGTGACACTTTCTTACATCTTAACATGGTAATAATGTTTGAAAAAGTATACCATAAGCAGCTGCAATGAGAATCAATGTTTTATCATTATTTGAGAAAGCTCAATTTCCTTCAAATTTGACAAAATTACAACCATTTTTTGTACCTGATCAGTATAGACTCGACTGGTTTCTGTAGCAGAACACAGCACTGTATCTCTGACCATTCTCGACGTAGCGGCGGCTTCTTGGGGGTACTTGACTCTCCAGGAGTTTTGCTTTTCTTCTCCAGTCTGTTGAACATTTAACAAATGTAAAAGTAGTATATTTATATGTAAACAAATATGTTAAGAGTTACTAACAGTATTTATGAGAGAAATACTGATTTAACTCATCTGACAAGAGTTAATGTACTTTTCCAGTTTCTCTTAATTATGCCTATTTTGTCCATGTTCAAGGATACATAATTCTGCCACATACCATGTGTACCCCATGTTCTTAAATGTAATACATATATACTCTATGAAATGTGGTATTTGCTATATTACTTTTAAATATAAGTGACCTTGAAAATGCTTACTCAAAAGGAGTTCTTTTTTTTAACAACAAACAATACAAAGTTTTTTTTAATAACTTCAAACATAATGTACCAGGACTTATTAAATCCATTACACCGACTTTAATAACAAATGTATTATGGTAGTCATGTGTATTTACACTTAGATTTTACAATCATTTGATAATCAAGTTGAATAGCATGAAACCATCTGTATTTACATGTACATTTTGCATAGAATGTTAATGTTAAAGGGCCCGGCCACAGTCCCATTATCCCTAGAAAGAGTCCGGGGCTGGTATTTATAAAGAATCTTAGTCAGAAATTGAGAAAATTCTTAAAATTACGAAATTTTATAATTGGATTTTCTGACAAAGAAATACATCGTTTGAAGATTTTAACAAAGGAAGTGCATTTATAATTTCAAATGTGTTAATATTTAGTATTTGTTACGTAACTATTAGAAAGCATAGTGTTTTAAACACAAATTCAAATTTTGACTTATTTTCAACATAAGTTAAGAATAGCTTAAGACTCTTTATAAATACAGGCCCTGATTTACCCTGCCTGAGACAACATGTTAAATTGTCTAGCAAGTGGCAGATAACCTTAATGCAATGTTACGAGGACTACATTTCAGTTGGAACAATGAATTTTTTAGTTGAATAACATACACTATGAACATACACTATGAACTTTCAATAATTTCATTTTAATGTTTTCTAGATGGTAATATTAAGAAATCTCACTTAATTTCACATTAACGATAAAAACAAAACAAAATGAAATTTAGGTTCCATGGAGTTTGGGTTGCACCAAGATATACAAAAGAATGTCCACAGACCTATGTTTGTCATTCTTCTGGCCGCGCGGCGGGAACTTCAGACCGGCGACTTTCTGTTTCAGCTCCTTCACGAGCTCGTGTCGGACAAAGCCGGGGGTTCCCCCGAGAAAAGCTAGCCGTAGAACGAGGCACGGGGACTTCGTCTGCATGCGCACCAGAACGAAGGACGTTGGAGGCTTGGTGCTGTCCTCTTTTCTGAAAGTAAAGACTCAAATGATAAAGTGACATGAAAGTAAAGACTCAAATGATAAAGTGACATTAGATTATTCCTGTGTTACGAGTCTGGAAGAAAATCAACTAGTTGTAAAGCATATACATGTATTGCTTATCTGATAACTAGATACAGAGGGTTGAGCATGAAACTGTTGTATCTGCTTAACATTTCTGTATTAGATACAATAGTTTCATGCTTAACTGTCTATAGATGATGAATATATCTATCTGAAAACACTTTGATGCCATTACAACCATTTTACACATGTGCAAGAATGCATCATCACGCTACATGTTCTCTTTTTTTCTAACCTCATAAAAATAACTCCCACACAAATACACTTCTTGATGGTATATATGATGTATAATATGAATTCCTTTGAAATGTTTTTAAACACCTTCATTTCGGACTTAAACACTTGATTAGATTTCTTAACTAAGGTCCACTGATAGAGGTAAACAAATATTAATAACAAATGTGCATTCAAGCAAAACCTATTAATTTCAGCCTTTTAATTTCCAACATCATGTTCTACTTACATCAGTTTTATGTAAGCCTGACCATCCAGAAGTACAAAATCACTCCAACTTGTCAGGAACAGTGTGAGTGAAGTGAGAGCCTGACCGAACATGACCACGAGGAATCTCGAACTCGAGCTTGGAATGTGTACGTTCTTATGGACAGGCATGTCGTGCTCTAGCACCAGACCAATACGATGGGTGTGCATCCACTTCTGCCTGCAATTGCATGTCCAATGAAATGTATGATTGTAGAGGATAACAAATATATGGAAGAACTGACATAACTGAAAGCTTTGGTTGCTAAAAGAATTCAGAAAAGGCCAGTAAGAAGATTAACAACACTAAGTGTGAGCATAAATGTGCAACACTATGCCATTATATTTGAATTTGCAACCTATTTTACCAAAAAAAATATTACTTTTTAAAAACTAGCAAAACATGTACAGAAAATATATTAAATAAAACAAACAGAATAGATGGTAGCTTTCTACTTAAAACACACAAAATCATACCAGACTTTTATGTCGAAATTGACCACAGGTCTCCAGTATGAGGCAAACTGGTTCAGAGCGTTGTCCCTGGGGAAAAAAAGAAGAAGAAAATGCACTAAAGATACATGTAGGTCTTTAAAATACTGGGCAACATGCAAAACATTTAATGTACAGTCTGTTTAACCATATTTCATTTTTATATTTTACTTACATTTTGTTTTTCTCAAATTCATTTTGATAATGTATGGACTTTCGATTAAAGTAAGATTCCAAACATGTTTTCCAACTTTTGTATTATTTGAACTAGAACCTGGGCCTATATTTATAAAGATTCTTAAGCTTTTCTTAACTTAAGTTGAACATAAGTCAAAATTAGAATTTGTGTTTAAAACACTATGCTTTGGAACATTTGCATGACTAATGCTAGATATTAATACACTCTGAATTATATTGCAAATTATGTGTCAAAATCTTCCAGAAATGCATTACTTTGTCAGAAAATCCAATAATTAAATTTGAGAATTTTAAGATTTTTCTTAATTTTCGACAAAGGTTGTTTATAAATACCAGCCCAGATCACTCATAATCATAATCTCTAATTTACTTAAACCATATTTCTAGAAGTCATCAATTCCTTCAATGAAATTAAATCACTAATAATAGTGATGATAGACAATTAGTCTATGGTCTAGTTATAAACATACAAATAATACGAATAACATACAAATCAATTCCAGATTTCACAGCAACAACCATCCATTACAATGAGTTGGGTATTAAAATGGTTTCTTTTCAGGCAATAATATACACATAAACAACACATTTCTTACAAATGCCCATTTTCAGACAGTAAATATACAACCAATCTCAGATATCACAGCTATCCTTACTTCACATTGAGCTGGGTATTCAACGTGGGTGTGACTGAGTTGGACGGCAAGTAGTATAGCGGTACGCCCGCATTGATGCTCGTAGGCAGCGTGTAGTGGACGGGATTGCTGGTGAATGACTGCAAGTGGACCAGTAGCCGGTCCGTCTGAGAGAGACTGAAATATTGCGAGATAAATAAGTAAGGAGTTATTGTAAGTGCTGGAGTTATTTAGTTATTAATGCTCAAACCAATGGGAGAGAAATTGGCAATTTTGCAGGGACTTTGGTATTTGCTCCCATTAAGGCCACTATAATCAATTTATCGATGCTTGAATAAAACTTAAATTGTAGTACAATGCAAGTGTCAATGTAGATCTCAGTCAAGTCAGAAAATATAAGTTCAATCACATGTGAGGTAAGCACAAGTTATCTACCCCTGCAGTGCCAGCTAGAAATTTAATCACAAGGGAGGTAAGAAAGAGTTATTCATGGGGAATAATAACAAGTTATCTACCCCTACAGTGCAAGCCAGAACTTCGATCACAAGGGAGGTAAGAAAGAGTTATTCAAGGGGAATAATAACAAGTTATCGACCCCTGCAGTGCAAGCCAGAACTTCAATCACAAGGGAGGTAAGAATGAGTTATTTACGGGGAATAATAACAAGTTATCTACCCCTGCAGTGCAAGCCAGAACTTCTTGACGTTGGCCTGCCGGAAGCTGCTCATGTTGGCTTTGATCTTTGTACACGTCATGTCGTGCAAGAAATCGTAGCTGCCCTCCAGCGTTATCTCCGTGAAACACAGCAGTCTGCAAACAAGATGGCCGCTTTAGTTAGATACTCAATAGATGTTCTCCCACAAATAGCCTGCAAACAATATGGCCGCTTTAGTTAGACACTCAACAGATGTTCCAATAAATGGCCTGCAAACAAGGTGGCCATTTTAGTTAGATACTCAATCAAGGTTCCCATGTGGGAGACAGAGGGAAGTGCAAATCCACTCTGTTTGTGGCACATTAAGAAAATATCCTTTTCCCCAAGCTGCCATAACATGCCTACACTCGTACACACAAAACACCATTTTTATGCTTTGAGAACAATTTCTCTGTGACGTAACTCAATAATCTAAAACAAAATCATAATATAAATAAAGTATAAATTCACACATGAATAATAATAAGCACATTTTGTATTTAGTCTGTTCTCTATTACACACCCACTGATTTGCTACCTGCTTTTGTCCAGTGGCCAGGGAGCTCTGATGGAATACTCAAAGCGGGCGTATTCTCTCCACGGCAACACCATTTTTACCTCCAACTGACTTTCACCTGAAAAAGCAACACACTTTAAAAATTGTCTTACTAAACCTCCTGTTTAACAACCAGAATTTGTGACAGCCTCAGAAAAGCAATCAAACCTAACCTTAGTCTTGATCGTAAATATTGGCCAATGGAATCCAAGAATAATATGCAAAAACCATTTTCATTGGCTATTACTTAAAATTAAGACTGCATTTAACTTTTTGTACCCATCACTGTCTTGACTCAATCCTTGTACGACTGTTTAGACATTAAATAAGAGGCACAAAGATTCTGTTCTTAGCCTGAAAACAATAAACAGCACATTAGGGCCTGCCAGCCAAAGTTTCTAAGTCTGAAAAAAGAACTCAATCTGAACCTAAGACTGTTCAATACCTATTACTGATTTAACAACTGGACATAAACATTATACATTAAAACATGGTTATTTTGAAGTCGTCGAGACCGGCAATAAAACTTTCAGGGCTTTCATTCAGGGAAGTTTGGGAGTAATTTACTCCCAGTTTTTGTCACAGGACTTCCAAAAATGCAGCCATGGAAATTGCAGAACTTCCAAAATTTCAGCCATGAAAGTTCCATCATGTACAGATGAACAATTTAAAAGAAAAATTAAGTAATTTACCTAAATGTATACCTCTTGTACTGAATTAATTGGCATATAAACACTTGATGAAAAAGAACGGGCCTCGACCGTTACAGGGTTTTATAAAATAGTTTTTAACACCTTGAAATTTATACAGTACTTAATTTCATTTCTGAAGTGCTTAGGACTTATGTAGCGCAATACTGTCAAAACTTCCAAATATTATGAGCAAAACTTCCAAAATCAGAGGTCAGGAAGTTCAAACTTCCAGTTTTCAAAAGTTAATGAAGCCCTGGTTACTGTAAAATAATGATAGTTCCGATTAAACATTTTCACCATTTTTTTAAACCCTGTAATGGCCGAGGCACTGTTTTTTTTTTATCCACGTATGCGGTTTTCCAGTACTAATTGCACATACTTATGCCAGTAACTGACAACTGCCCTACTAGAATCAGAGGTAGGGGGAGAATGTTCATATAAATTATTTCATGTCCAATCCCCACACAAGTTATATGGCCCGTGTGGGGTTCGAACTCACGATCCCCAGATTGACAGTCGAGCGCTCTACCAACTGAGGTAACAGGGCCCGGCAATAAATTTTTTAAAAGTATAGATGGTTATTCTTTTGCTTTAACAAAATGAATCCTGAAGAAACCCACACACTTAATCATAGATACCAGAGGTCGTAATGGTGTAGTAGATATGGTGTCCGCCGTGCGACTGGGAGGTCACGGGTTTGATCCCCACTCAGGGAGCATTTTCAAGATCTTTCCAAAGACACCAAGTACTGGTTCTTCCCAGGAAACAGACTCGAGAAAGTCTGTATAAGCCAAAAGCTTTTGATGCAATCGAGCTTAAAGAAATAGGTTAAAACTAACAGTAGATATGCTTTACGCATACTAGCCTTTCGTTAGTGCAATCTCCCTGATGGTGTATCCCTCCCGCAGACGGACAGACATGACGCTGAACAGCGACGTTTTCAGATCACATTTCAGGTGAGACTTGCGGATGTTCGACATCACGCTTGCCAGCTTGCCATGTATTGGGTGGGACAGCAACCTGGATTTTAGGGGCATATGCTTGATTAAAATAACAATTTATTCTGAAGTTTTACTATCTAGTAGAACAATCACTTATTTTTTCTACAACAATTATAGTATATTTGGTAGGATGGTATACAAGTATCTGACGTGAGACTTTGTTGACCTACTTTTGTACGAGCTGGGAGGGTGAGGCCTGCTGCGTCATCAGGTGGTCACCGAGATCGAACCTGAAACCCTCGAGACCGCGCTGGAAACTCCACAGAAACATGGCCTTGTGGTACACGTTCAAGGCATTACAATCCGACTGGCTCTAAAAACAGCGGCGTGCAAACACATAGTGTTACCAGCAGTCACAACAGACAAAGACTCAAAGTCCCAGATAAGGTGCGTACATGCGTAAATTACACACAAATTATTGGAAGATGCACAGAGAAAATAAAAATTTGGGCATACATTAATGCACAACTTTTCGATGTTCAAGTACGTTAGCAAATGGAAGACAGAAACAGATATAAGTTTTGTCAAGCCAGCCTGCAGTTGATGTGTTCCGTACATGTAGTTAGCAAAAGTCTTAATATGTTCAGAATTCTTACTTATAACATCTTTGTATTAAAATGACTGCATTTCAAAGGATTAGTATTATTATAATACTCCATTAATACTACATATGTATAGTGTACATTTACCCTCACAAAATCTGAAGAGAGTACATTTACTCCCAAATTTTCTGAAGAAAGCAAACATCTACGCCAAGTACAAATATTTATCTGGAGCACTGCATAGGCTTCTAGAGTTTTGACAAAAACAAAAGTAAAAAGGAACAAGTGATAACAAATTTCACAGTTAAATATCTTTCAATTTTGTTTCTATTTGATCCAAAAACCTATTTTGTATCCAGAAAACAGGATATGAAAAGATAGGCAATGTGCTATCTCGACTATTACCATATCTTTGCCACAAGAAGCATTTGTGCAATCTAAATCTAAAACAGATTTAGCATTAAACATTTAAACCAACAAACGCTATTTTGATGCAAATGGATGTCAGTACGTGTCTAATACAAACAAAAAACATTCTAATGCAACTTGGAAACATAATTTACAAACAACACAGTAATTTAAAACTAAACAAACTAGCATTTATTAAATATTTATAAGGTGTCAAATCAGAGCATAACAAAGAAAACAACAGTGATTACCACATCTGGACAAGTGTCGAAATATGATCCGAATGTTGCAGTGGCAATGAACTGCAAGAGCTCCACATGGGGAATGTGTCCGAAGTGACCAAAGGGCGACAGGTCCTCTCCCAGACGCAGGAAAGAACACGCGATGGTGCTGGTGCGCAGCTGGGTGAGCAGGAACTCAAACAGTATTGCATCTGGGACCCCCAGGCAGCCGTCTGTCACAAGCACCAGGGCTGTGTAAAGATTAATGGTCAAGGACAATTGACTGAAATTCTCTTTCATGCTACTGGTAATTTTAATTTTATCAACATATGTATTTTAACAAACATCAATTCTTTGAAAAACACAGGGCCCAGTTGCTCAAAACTTTAACGGCCAATTAAACTAACAGCCTGTTAACTTAAGTTTTAAATAAAGCAGATACTACAAGCAAGTTTTTCATCAAACATTTTGTACCTTATTTAGCATAACATTGTATATAGAATGAACTAACAGTAACATTTCATTTACAGAAATAAATAAATCCAAAATTTAATGACTGTTAGCTTAACTCGCCATTAAAGTTTTGAGCAACTCACCCCAGATATATAGTACTACATGTATATACTTAATGGACCAAATAATCAACGTGCCAATCTGTGAAAAGGTTCCTTTAAGTGATAACATCCCAGACATGTTATATGGTAATTTTGCAAAGAATCTATTCAATTCATAAAGTGAATGGGCAAATTCAAATTGTTTAAACCATTTACCTGCACTTGAGTTTTCCGGCAGCAGCTGCAGTGCCAGCATTCCGTTCCTCATCATATTCACTATCCCTGCTTCCGGGTTGTTCATGTCTCCGTCCTTGGAGATCTGACTGGTCAGAACCGGACTGGAGGTTGGTGGTCGAACATCATAGTAACTCTGGAATATACGAAGCAACAATACAAGCATGTAGTAGACTGTAACAATAATGAACCCGTTAAAAGATAATTTACACAGACTGTTACTGTTGCATGTCTACCTTCTTTAAGTAACTGCTGTTTAAATTTTTCATCTTTTTAAGAACCGATTGTGAAAATGAGAATGTATTTCGCTTGTGTATTACATATATGAGGTTATTTAAACACCACCATGAATACCCAGTACTGAATCTTTAGAACTATTTAGACATATAACTTCAATAACAGCTGTTTAAATATATAGCACTAGTTTACCATTCCATGACAAGCAGAGAATTATAAAGAATCACAAACTGGGAATACTTACGCTTGCAAAGTTAGACGTATTATTCTTCAAGTATTCCTTTAAGTTGGCTGCAAGTGTCGACTCAAACGCTGCCAGTTTTTCTGCCATTGAGGACAAAATACTTTCCACATTCTGAGAAGTCACCACAAGACCCTGTGCTAACACCTAGTATAAAAAATCACAGCCTCTATATTAGTGTCACTATTGAATAAGAATAGTGGTTACACAAGGATACTAAAGTTTGTATTTCGAATTTTTTGGGGGACATGATTCATTGTATTCTAATTTTTTTGCACAATTCAAATATAGTATGTTCATCCAACTGAAAGACAAATAAATTAAAATGCCATAGCAATACATGCAGTTACAAGGTAACTGCTAGTAACACGACTTATTTCAGATACTGTCTGTTTTCAGACTGCTGGCTTACATTTTGGTGGTTCGAAAATGTTTGTGTCATATACCTTTCATGTGTTTTTAGAACTATTCTTGACTCATGCTTTCGTAGGAAATAAATCCAGGCACATGATGTACCAGTAAATCAGTTTAAGATAAGCCTTAGGAAGAATGGAAAGAGCAAATCTAAAACACTTAATGTCCATAGTAGACCCTAAATACACTGAATTACAGAATATCAGAGAAGTGAATACAAACAAAGGAATCAACTAAAATAACGATGACAAGAAGTGTTGACAATTTATAGGCAGATATTCACAGCAAAAGATACCTGATTATGATTAAAGGTGTTCACAGTTGTGTAGCACATAATGGTAGCATGAATTTCTGGGGATAGTATGGCAAAGCACCCCGGCAACTTGAACTGCAAAAGAACAAGATTTCATAAGGCAGCTCTGTCATAGTGACTGATATAGTATAACATCCTTATATTTGAACACACTAAACTTAGGTTAATTACATGTATATCAACAAATGAATAAATAATGTTTTCAAAAACAGGGCTCTATTGGCCAGGTTGACTGGAAGTTTTGCATCATTTCTGCTGAAACATGTTGTCAATTAACAGCAAAATATTTAATGCAATACTCTAAAAACTCCACATAAACTTCGATAAATGTACAACCATTTTGTAATAATCAATATAACTGTCAATTGTTTAACCCGACAAAACAACTTTTCAACATTACACTTCGGGGGAATTTTTTCAATGAAAAGGGCAATAAAGTATTATACTACTCAGACAAGGGAATGGGCCTGTATTTGGCCCAAAATTTGATGTAATAAAGGGCCTGAAAGGCTGCATGTCGCAAACGTCTTGTTACTTACTGGCCGAACAAGGCCTCTGAGAAAGTTAGAAAGCGTCTTGTGTACTTCATCATACAGCACTGAGCATTTCTTTGTATCCTGAAACAAGTCAGAAGCAGATTCCAAAATATTACCTGTATTTCACTTCAGGCCCCATGTTCACAAAGGATCAACTACAGGATCAGGATCAGTCTTAGCTGATCTTGATCTGCTAGCTCAAATGAGTCGAATGTCAAAAATATGTTATTTTCAAAATTAACTTTTTTTCTTGATAAAATAACAGGATTTTTTATTAAAATCTGTATACCAGATTGCAAATGTACGCTGATAACAGTACTTTATCATTTATAATATCTATCTGACCAAAAATTAAAATTGATCCTGATTTTTAGTGAACATCATTTTTGAACCTAATCCTGAAATATCTGGCTCAAGTTCATCTAGAACCTGAAAATCAGGCTTAACTTGTTTTGTGAACACGGGGCCAGGTCTATCGAAAAACTATTTATACCAGGCTTTATATAAGTATGACTTGTGTCATGGGGAAATCAAGCTGAATGCATGTGCGTCAAGTGTCGTCCCAGATTAGCCTGTGAAGTCCGCCTACAGTGGTTTTACGTTTAGAAGAGACTTCCTTATAACAGAAAATACCATAAAAGAGGAAAGTGTCGTCCCGGATCAGCCTGTGCGGACTGCACATGCTGATCAAGGACAACACTACGCAGATGCATTAAGCCCAGTTTTCCCACGACACGCCTCAAATATATTTTCTTTCTTTTTTATTAAAATACGAGGTAAAATTATATATTTTAATTTATATAAAATAACTGATTACTGAATGAAGCTCACAACAAGCACATACGGTAGTATATATAACCTTTAATGGTTACTTTTCTACTTTGATAATAACCACAGACTAATAGGCTCTTCCTTTGAATATAAATGTATTACTTTACAAAACACTGTACATTTTAATGTTATAATAAAGTAAAATAAAATAAAGTAAACTTTATATAATATGGTGTATAAAATGTCTTAGGCAATATATACTTAGACTTAAACTGTATAAATATACATAAATAAAAGGCCTTTAACCATATTCAATATGCAATTTGTATATCAAGCCTTTTACTTGATTCTATACATGTTGAATTTAAATTTAAAATATTAATTTCAAAAAAAAAACTCACATACTTACCAATAAAGTATTATGCAATATATTCTAAGACTTTAACTTTATAAATAAGATAATATATATAATGCCTTAAAACTTTTTTAATTCCAATTTATATCAAAACTTTAACTTGATTCTATACACCTTGTATTTTAAAGTATAAACTTCATTAACAACTCAGAATATTACCAATAGTCGTATGCAATATATTCTAAGACATTATCTAACAATAAATAAGCACAATATGGCATATACCTTATTTAATAGGCAATTTGTCTATCCAATCTTTTACTTGATTCTTAATACCTTCATTTAAATTTTAAATTTAAATTTTATAAACACTTCAGGTCCATACCACAGAGCTCACTGACGGACTGAGGTCAAGAATGATGACAAATCTGTAACGCCGGGCCACGAATGTCACCATAGTGCTGGGAAGCAGACTAATCTGATACTGATTCCCGGGAATAAACTGGGTACCGTCCACGGAAACCACAGAGGCCACCTGCAACTCTTCATTGGTGTCCACCTGCAGGACAATCACAAGTGTGCCAGCCAATATGGCCTGTTAGTTGCAGGATGACCATGTAGAAAGGAAAGAGGGACTTGAGTTGAAAGAAACTATGGGACTTGTCACCAGAAAAAAATAATAGGTGTATACTAGAAATGGGAAGACCCGAAATAAAATAATTATGACATACACTCTATTCGGATGGAGTCGCGGTACAGACGGTGTCGCGGTAAACAATAAACGTCATCTAGCGGACATTTTTTGTAAACAAAACCCCACTCTTTTTCTAGTCTTGGCTTATTATCATGAAAACTATATGAAAATGCAAAGAATATTGCTAAGAACAATTTGTTTTGTTAAAACTTGCTTGTATAATGCATTTCTGCTAAGAGTCTCGTCCGATTTCATTGAAGTTTTTAATACGATATTG
This sequence comes from Congeria kusceri, assembly GCA_027627225.1. Taxonomy (NCBI): domain Eukaryota; kingdom Metazoa; phylum Mollusca; class Bivalvia; order Myida; family Dreissenidae; genus Congeria; species Congeria kusceri. Next base: position 25,650,350 of record CM051032.1, on the reverse strand, counting down.
TTTTTACTCTGTCGTCTATGCCTAAGTAGTAGAAGTAGTTCCCCTTGGGTTTTGTACACAAGTTATTTTCTTTCCGGTAATTAAGGTTTTACAGTACACTATTAATATTAAAAAATTGAAAAGGACTTCTTCCCTTGTTACCGATTAATGCGACTCCATCGTGCAAAATGTCAAATCTAAATTATAGAACAGCGTTGTGTGGTTTGATCTTTTGCAGGATTCCAAATAAAATAATTGTTCATTGTTGATTACCATGTGTGTGTTAGCTATTTTTACACCTTATAATCGTTTATTAAAAGTTGTAAGTGTTATCTTTCCATTTTGGTTGTTCAAAAATTCCTTAGTACCGCGACTCCATAGGAACACAGTATACTTGGTATTTATAAATTATGAAAATCTTTAAAAAGCTTGCAATTTAAGTCTACTTATTTGTAATTATGTACAGCTCAAATGCAAAACTCATATATAACTCACAAAATACTGTTTAAAACGGCAAAAAAAACCAACAAAACAAACAAACAAACACAAAATAGCAGGTAACAGTTTGAACATTAGAACAGGAATTTGTTTTTTCTTTGGTTTGAGTTAAAATTATCATACCAGGGTTTTTTATGTGTCTGTAACTACATGTATACACACTTAACTGCTCAAAAATTTAACATTTAATGACATATAAGAAATATACATACAATATGTTCATGGGGTTTGAACAAAAACTGGGTGTTGAGGTGTTCAAAAAACCACTGGGCCCGGATGTTTCGAGATATTCTGTAGTCCTTTTTCATCAGCACATAGACCTCTCGTGCCTGCACGACCTGTAATACATATGTCAATTTTAAGATCAGGCATTTTAACAGAGAACAACTGATAAATCATCCACACAGTCCTCACAGGCTAATCCGAGACGGCACTTTCCGCTTTTATGGTATTTTCTGTTTCAAGGAAGTCTCTTCTAAACAAAAATCCACTGTAGGCGGAAAGTGCCGTCCCTGCACAGGCTAATCCGGGATGACACTTTACGCACATGCATTAAGACCGGTTTTCCCACAGCGCGCCTCATATATATATATAAAACTATTCAAATATCATTTACCGTATATTCCCTAAAAAAAGCCCCCACCCTAATTGACCCCCCCAATTATCAATAATACCCAAACCTTCCTGTCTGATTTATGCTCTCATTATGCTTTAAACACTCGATGCAGAATACAGAATAAGCTTTACAGTCATATTATAATGTTTTCTTTATAATGGTATATATGACAGAATAATAATAACTGGACTAACGTTAAACGCCAAGGTCGGTAAATCACCAGTTCGGTAAAATAATTTTATATAGTTAAGGCTTAGGTGATTTTTAACAGGTGTTATTCACACCTTGTCGTTAGAGGTGTAAGCGTGTTTTTTACACATGGACCAACACTTTCCGCAGTTGCTAATGACATCCACGCGTATGTAATGAATGATGAGCTAATTACCAATTAAAGATAGCATTTTTTTGTTTTATAAATTAGAGACTTATGTTAAAGATGAGGATGTGTACACATCCTGCCTAAGACGAGTTTATTTATTTTTTGGTTCTCTGATCTGCTGGCTGATTTTTTCCAAAAAGCAAACAAATACAAATGAGTAGAATGTAACCGATATCGTAAAAATGACCTTGTGAAAGGGTTTCAACCTGTTACACTGAATGCAAAAAAAAAGCGCTGAAGAAACAACTGAATTTTATGTAACATGCATTGTGACTGTATATCACTCTGTATGATTCATATGATCTGCTCTCTGTTATTTTATACATCATGCACCACTTAAAGTCAGAAGAAAATACTCAGTAAAACAAATTAGGGTCTTAGAATCATTGTATTAAATATATAACTCACAAAATACTGTTTAAAACGGCAAAAAAAACCAACAAAACAAACAAACAAACACAAAATAGCAGGTAACAGTTTGAACATTAGAACAGGAATTTGTTTTTTCTTTGGTTTGAGTTAAAATTATCATACCAGGGTTTTTTATGTGTCTGTAACTACATGTATACACACTTAACTGCTCAAAAATTTAACATTTAATGACATATAAGAAATATACATACAATATGTTCATGGGGTTTGAACAAAAACTGGGTGTTGAGGTGTTCAAAAAACCACTGGGCCCGGATGTTTCGAGATATTCTGTAGTCCTTTTTCATCAGCACATAGACCTCTCGTGCCTGCACGACCTGTAATACATATGTCAATTTTAAGATCAGGCATTTTAACAGAGAACAACTGATAAATCATCCACACAGTCCTCACAGGCTAATCCGAGACGGCACTTTCCGCTTTTATGGTATTTTCTGTTTCAAGGAAGTCTCTTCTAAACAAAAATCCACTGTAGGCGGAAAGTGCCGTCCCTGCACAGGCTAATCCGGGATGACACTTTACGCACATGCATTAAGACCGGTTTTCCCACAGCGCGCCTCATATATATATATAAAACTATTCAAATATCATTTACCGTATATTCCCTAAAAAAAGCCCCCACCCTAATTGACCCCCCCAATTATCAATAATACCCAAACCTTCCTGTCTGATTTATGCTCTCATTATGCTTTAAACACTCGATGCAGAATACAGAATAAGCTTTACAGTCATATTATAATGTTTTCTTTATAATGGTATATATGACAGAATAATAATAACTGGACTAACGTTAAACGCCAAGGTCGGTAAATCACCAGTTCGGTAAAATAATTTTATATAGTTAAGGCTTAGGTGATTTTTAACAGGTGTTATTCACACCTTGTCGTTAGAGGTGTAAGCGTGTTTTTTACACATGGACCAACACTTTCCGCAGTTGCTAATGACATCCACGCGTATGTAATGAATGATGAGCTAATTACCAATTAAAGATAGCATTTTTTTGTTTTATAAATTAGAGACTTATGTTAAAGATGAGGATGTGTACACATCCTGCCTAAGACGAGTTTATTTATTTTTTGGTTCTCTGATCTGCTGGCTGATTTTTTCCAAAAAGCAAACAAATACAAATGAGTAGAATGTAACCGATATCGTAAAAATGACCTTGTGAAAGGGTTTCAACCTGTTACACTGAATGCAAAAAAAAAGCGCTGAAGAAACAACTGAATTTTATGTAACATGCATTGTGACTGTATATCACTCTGTATGATTCATATGATCTGCTCTCTGTTATTTTATACATCATGCACCACTTAAAGTCAGAAGAAAATACTCAGTAAAACAAATTAGGGTCTTAGAATCATTGTATTAAATACACATTAAAATTTTTATATCAATATCATAATTAACAAATTTCATTGGTGTATTTTGATTTATTAATAAGATATATTTAGTTAGTTTTCACTTCATTAAACATGCTGTTATACATATAATATGGCCCCAATCTCACCCCTGTCCAGCGATATCTGATGTAGACCTACGTGTTTAAGTGTAAGCATATTTTAACAGTAGTTTTTACTTGATAAACACTGCCTTTTAAACTATACTATTATTGGTATTAATGTCATGGTTATCATGCAGTGATTAAGTTTATGTTGTGTTATATGAATTTGGTAGGTAATAATTCATAAAGATTTTAATATTACTGCCAATTTCCATTTGTGAAATTGTAGTCATTAATTTACTCAAGTCTGTGTGTTTATTTTTTTTCCCTCCTCCAACCAGACACTTTTCCAGAAATGTCAGAGAACCAATAAATAAAAAACTCTAGCCTAACATTTACATTTAAAATAATGTGCACGGCTGTATTCTTGAAAATGTGTTTTCCTAAAATCAATGTGCTTATTTTTACTGTGAAATATGTTAAATGTGATTATTTTTTTCAAATTGTGACTGACTGTATTCTTCAGATGTGTGAATATGTATTTGCTATGTGTATATATTGTGTATTTGCTGTGCATGCGTGCGCGTTTGTATGTGTTTTTCTAAAGTAAATGTGCTTATTTTTTCTGTGAAAATGTGTTATGATATAGTTCAAATTAAAAAAATAATAAATAAAAATAAAATAAAATATATACATGTATTTGTTTTTAATGTTGATGTGCTTATTATTTTTAATGTGAAATTTTTTTAGGATATAGTTCAAATTAAATAAATAATAAATAAATAAAATATATTTGTTATTATTATGACAAATAAAATAAACAATTTAAATATAATTGTCTTTACTGTTGTACCACCTTTCAGCTAACAAAGACCTCTTGCCGATGCTTCATTAAGGTGTGAATAACACCTATTAAAAATCAATTTACCGAATTCACCTTAGCCTTTACAATATACAACCATTTTACCGAACTGGTCGTTTACCGGACCCGGAGGCGTTTATTAAGGAATATACGGTATTTCATGTCAATGTTAGTTAGTTTTTCACTCATAATGTTTCATAGTGGTATTGGCTTATGTTATATATACTAAGCATGCTCAGGACTAAATAGCATACTCCAAGGCATATATGCAACTGCAGACTGTATTCCGTTCATAAAGGTTTGTATAACATAAGGCATGTGTTGTGTTGTCATTACATCAGTCTTTTAGTCGTTTTGATTATAGATCTTAAATAGTATATTTTATTTTATTTCAAAAACATAATGCATGAACAATGTGCATATCTCATGAGCTGACAAAAATGAATTTAACCATTTCAAGTTCAACGAGTATTTGTGCATGGTATCTTATAATAAAATGACATCATTTAATAATCTTAGAACACATTATGCTAACGAAATACTCCTATGAGATTTGAACAAAGCATGTCAGTATGTCAGTGAAAGAACTTCAACCTGCTTCGTATAAACTGTCATGACTACAGTGCATGGTAGCCAAAGTCTGATTCTGAACACTGAAGTCTGAACAGATAATCTGAAACACTATTTTACATAAGCATTTATTTACATATTTTTGTATCATGCAATAACATTCGTTAATTTGAGTATGTTACCCTTTTGTCTGAGTCGTCCATTGTATGGTTATGGCACAATATTCCGATTTCGTTGACAAATCATTACATAGATAATCTATATGGTTGTTTTGATTTTTCTGAAATGTAGGGCAAAAAAAAAGGACCGAAGTATGCCGAATAACAAGTAGTTTCCGGAAGACAAGAGTGGCGATTTAAACTAAATTTGTGCGTCAATTTGTGGTAAGCAGTGATTTGAAGTAATAATTATAGTATCCTTTGCAATTAATTAGATTGGATAATATTCAAAACATGTTATTTAATTACCTAACATACGTTTCTCACACAAGTTTGACCATTGTCATGTATTTTCGCGATGTTTACATTAAAATGGTTACACACAACTAGCAGGGTTTCCCGCAGGATTTCTTGAAGGCTTGTCGGCATCACCCGACCCTTGCCCCGACCACATCTTTCTACTCACCCATCACCTACCCCCCCCCCCCCCCATTACACAAGCAAAAACGACAGCAAAACAACAACAATAACATATTTTGTACCTTCATTTTCATTAAAAATCTAATTTTAACACAATTCACTCATCATAATTATGTTTTCTCACGGACCTTTTTGCTAATGACCTGTTGTGTGTAATGCCAAAATCTCATTTTGACACGATTTTGATAAAGCAACACAGGGCTATTCTTAGCGTAAAAATGCAAAAACAAGCCTTTGATGTGATGCCGACGCTCGTTCTATGAGTAACTGCTCAAAATTATAATTGTATCACAAGCAATCTTAGAATTATAATTGTATCACAAGCAATCTTGACAATTACATAAAAAAGTGTTAGTGTTTGTGTGCCGTAATGGGAAAGTGTATGTACACGTTTCGATGCGTTCTGTTTTATGTACAAATACTTAAAATTGTTTAAGAATATCTATCAGACAGATTTATTCTGTAAGAAATCACGCATTAGTTATCGAAGTTCAAGAAGTTATGATGTGCACGATATCCACGTGCTTTACATAAGCCATCAGTTGAACTTGGCCAAAGCGCATTCTACTACAATGAATGAAAATGATCACTTAAGTAAGACTATGTGATCTGCAATTGCACAGGCGTTTGCCATTTGTCGCTCCTTACTGTCGTGTGAGCGTCGTCTGTTTTCGCTGCAATTTCAAGTATTTACAAATAATTTGAAATTTTAATTGAACAAATCGCCATCTCTGTAACTTACATAGCTAAAATCGTTTCCGTGTGTTTTAAACCAACTGGGTATGAGTCTGGACACTGTGCATATATATGTAATTGAAAGAGATGAAAACAAGGCCTAAAAATAAAATATTGTTTGTTTCCCCTCCCACGACCCATGCTAATAAAGGGTGGGACGGTAGGTCGGAAAAATATTTTATTTTTATACACAATAAGTCATTTTCATTCATGTTTTCCTTATGTTCGAAATGTTACGTTATAGTATACATTCTTAATATTTTGGTTGTAGTAGATTAATAACATTCAGCTTATTTACATAATACTATGTTCTAATTACCTTACAATAATTTATCAAAATTGAACAAACAATAACATACTAGTATGTTAAAAACGAGAGCGTTAATAATAAAAACCTGTTAAAACTAAGGAGTAATAGCGTGACGTAGCAACAACCATAGCAACGGTGACTGTCAAACTGCGGTTAGCAGTTTGTAGCTGAAAAGCGTGTTACACGCTTAGCACTTGGATAGTGTTTAAAAGCATCAATCTGTAATACTGTATCTGAACAACGCAAATGTTAGAGCATAACTGAATTAGCATTCTATGGAAATAAAAACAAATAGAACTTGGTTTGTTATTAAAAAGAAAGCAACAGAACATTTTTGATAGATTAAAATAAAAAGAAAAGACGCTGAAGTGTATTTACTTTCATTTTTGACATGGATGTTAGTTCTGCTAACTTTCATTCAAATGTTGCCTCAGCCAACGTTTTTGCATAATTCTAATCCGTGTGTAATGATGAGTTTGAATAACACTTTCGTTAATTATTACTAGATCTAGTAATTGTATTTTTTTAAAACAAAACAAGACGTTTGACGCAATCAGTTTGTTAAGTTACATGACGTCGTAATTCATATTCTTAGTTAACGGTTCCTTTCACCAAAATTCACCAAAATTATTTTATTTATTTATAATTATTTATTTATTTACTATGTTAATTTGTAGTAATTTATTACAAACGCGGCTGTTAAAAACACGCATATCTACAACAAAACACATACCTAACGCAAATGTGTTACAAATGACTTGCACCTTTACCAATTAAAATTATAATGAGGGCGTGCTAAACTTTCTAACAATGACGCTCATTTGCATGTTGGAAATTTTATGCGTTCTCATTGGCTGACTGTTGGCTCATGTTAAGCTGACTCCTCCTGCGTCAAGATTTTATCGATAATGGACACTTGGTGCATAAAGGCGAGTTTGTTAATTTTTCTTTAAAAAAACATGCATATGCGAGCGGAAATGGTTGCGCCCTAGAACTGTCCGTTTCAAGTCATTTTATAAGCGTCTTTTGAAAGTAAGATTTGTACACGCTATTGGATTCTTTTTAAGGATTCGCACCCCGCATTTTTACACACAAATAAAATAAAACATTGTTTTCTTTGGTCTATAATTTTTTTTGAGTCGCGGCGATTTTGCTGGGTCGGTTGCGGGAGAGGAAACAAACAATATTTTATTTTAGGCCCAACTGACAGGAGTGGTAAATTGTTTTTAATTTGTTAATAAAAACAATGTGAATGGTGAATGTATTTTTAAGTTCTTGCACAAGTATCTGTTTCACTTCCACGCTTTATGTTTAAAACAATTATGAAAATAAGATACGTTTTTGTCATGATGATTATAAGTCTTATATGTCACCTTATATGTCATTATTATTATTATTATTATTATTATTATTAATCTTATTCAAAACTGAAATTGGTTAATTATTTGACATATAAAACTGTGATGTATACATGTCTGCATAATACTGTGCGAGCGATACTATTTATTGGCATGTGAATAAATGATGTTGATTACAAAAATGCATTCAGTTGATTCGTTCAAAGGCTTGAAACAAATCGTAGCGTTTGTATTATCTTAAAACGATTTGTTTTTATGATACTGTAGCTTGAATTTTCAAGCTTCTTAGCGTCTTGATTGACAAGCTGTCGAATGTAATTGACTCCACCTGGAATAGCGACAACTCTGTTAACCAGTGTCTGATTGGCTAGCTATGGTTCTAGGGGTGGAGTAACACGTTCAGACGCTGTCCTGCTGTGCAATTAAGCTTTATTCTCACATCGATACACCGATTAGCGGCGATGACGCGTGTGTTTAATGAGCGGATTAAGGCTTGTCACTATGAAATAAAAGGGTTGTCGGCAAAATTAAAGCATGTCGGCAAATAGGGTTCTGCTTTGAAGGCTTGTCGGCGGCGACAAGCGATACGGGCCTGCGGGAAACCCTGACTAGGTTTATGTGTATATATATTTGAAAATATTTGTTTAGTTAAAACAAGTAACGTCCAGGAAAATCTCATACATACACATAACTGAAATAATCTAATTTATGCAATGAACCCCATATAGATTTTTCAGAATTATTGGTTTCAATTTGAGCCTTTAAATTAAATGAAGGATTCCTTGGTACCTTTCATATAATTCCTTAAACAATACATAGTGCAGAGTAGTCATACAATTGTTACATGTATTTCAAAAAATTCTATATTTCTCAAAATCAGTTGTGTAATTGTTTTACTTTATAAATATCATTGGAGGTGACACTGATAGGACCACAATTTGTTCCCATCCTTTGTTCATTCCATTTTTGTTCGGGTCATGTTTGGTTTAAGATTTCCACTTGAATATAATATATATATGAGTAAAACATTTCAAATAATGTTTGTTTTCTGCACCACTGTAGGTGGTTAACACTTTTTTTAATAATATTGTTATTAATGATCATTAATTTTTGACCTACTGTACCATTATTTTTGTTATGGTACCTTATTTAATCTATGTTTTCCACCCAAACAACTTTTTTTCGTGTCACTATTTTTTTGGACATTTAGAAAGGAATGAAATTGTGATCTATATTTTCTGACAGATGCAGGCCTTAAATGTTTCACAGAGAGCAACAGTGGTTTTCACAGGTTTTTCTCTATTGCTTATCAATTTAATCATGAGAATTAGTTTGTTGTTTATTGTGCCCCACATCAAAGATGGCGGGGTATATTGGTTTGCTAATGTCGGTCGGTAGACAACTTTAGTTTCCGCTCTCTAAGTCCAACAGTTTTCATCCGATCCTCACCAAACTTCATGAAAATGTTTGTGGGCATGATATCTTGGCCAAATTTGATAATCAGCCAAAACACCCCAGGAATTGTTTAGTTATGGCCGTTCAATTAGTCCAACATTTTTTATCCAATCTTCACAAAATATGTGAAGTTTTGGGGGCCATAATATCGCAGCCAAGTTCGTTACTCAGCCAAATCGCCTAAGGAATTGTTGGGTCATGGTCCTTGAATGATCTAAAATCGGCATTCTTAGACGTTTCTGCTCTCAAAGTTCAACAGTTTTCATCCAATCTTCACCAAACTTTAGGAAAAAGTTTGTGGCCATAATATCTCAGTCAGGTTCTATAATCGGCCAAATCACCCCAGGAACTGCATACTTATGACCCTGGATTTATCTAAAAATGACCTTTTTAACAGTATACACTATGTCCAACAGTTTTCATCCAATCCTCACCAATTTTTAGCTCACCTGAGCATGAAGTGCTCGGTGAGCTATTGGTAGAGAGTACCTCTCCTGCGTTGTCTGTCGTATGTGGTTCTTCGACCGTGTGCCGTCAACAATTTGTTTGTTCTCACGCTGGAGACTTCACTTTTTATCCAATCTTAACCAATCTTGCATAGTTTATGTATGACCTTGAAATCTCGCACGGGATTGTTATTTGGCCAGATCACGTCAGTAACACTAGAGTTATTGCATCTTTTTCATGCAAAAAGTGCAAAAATGCTTTTTTCAATATATTGACTTTTTTTTCCATCTAATCTTAACCGAACTTTCACAGTTTGTGTATGACCATAAGTTCTCAGCAGACGCCAAAAATGGGCCTGATCATATTTCAAACACCGGAGTTATTGTCCTTTTTGTTTATGAAAAAATATATACAAAAATGGACATTATTCAGGATAGAGACTTCATTTTTCATCCCATCTTCACAAATCTTGCACAGTTTGTCTATGATCATGAGATTACAGTTGAAGTTGAATATAAGCAAGATCAGACCAGAAACATGGGCGTTATTGCCCTTTCTTTGTTAAAAAAAAAATGCAAACAAGGACTTTACCGGTAGTCAGGATAGAGACTTCATATTTCATCCAATCTTCACCAGTCTTGCACAGTTTGTCTAAAATTAAAGGTGAAGTCGATACACAGTTTGCGTATGGCCATAAAATTGATTGATAAAATTTGATTTCCCACAGTTGCAAACCTTGCATGCAGTTATTTGTACATGTAACATTGATGGCTTCAGATCCTGCAATAACATAATTTATCATCATTGGACAGAAAATTATAGAAGAAAAAGCAAAACTTGACCTTATAGCACAGCCATCACAATTATCGCATTGCAACTAGTTCTCCAAAACTGTCTGCGAAAAAGACATCAAAATCTACTGTTTCTGCATTTTCCCGAATTGTCACTGACTTAACGAAAAAGGGTCAGGTAACAATATCGAAAACAATGCAGTGTTTTTTTCACCTTTGTGGGAAAGGTGGCAGGGCCCTTCTGACGGGGAATTTTACGGCATAAGGGGAATTGTTTTTGTAGAAGAGCATTGTAAAATTTGTATATTGTACTTTGTTATAAAACATTGATCAATTGTTTTGCTACAAATGATTACTTAGATCATGCACAAACTTGGTTTGAAAAAAAATTGCTGGGAATGTTTACAAAAAATGCCTCTATCTTAGTCCATATTTGTCCGATTTCGGTGAATTTTTTTTTTTTTTAAATAAAGCTTAATTTTTTTTTTAAGGTAAATATTAGGGGTGTCACAATATACCGGTATATTGGTTTATTGGAGTATTTGATTCTGCAAAAACATTGCAATATGAATGTCCATACCGATATATTGCATTATTTATGTGGTCTTTTTAATCCCCCACCGCGAAGCGGGAGGGGGGTTATAGGAATGCCCTCCGTCCGTCTGTCCGTCCGTCTGTCTGTCAGTCTGTCCGTAACATTTTTGTGTCCGCTCCATATCTCCTATACCCTTTGAAGGATTTTCATGAAACTTGGCACAAATGTTCAGGTCATTGAGACGATGTGCAGAAGGCATGAGTCAGTCATGCCGGCTCAAGGTCACGGTCACACTTGAAGGTCAAATATTCGAGCCTCCATTTCGTGTCCGCTCCATATCTCCTATACCCTTTGAAGGATTTCATGAAACTTGGCTCAAATGTTAAGGTCATTGAGACGATGTGCAGAAGGCATGAGTCAGTCACGCCGGCTCAAGGTCAAGGTCACACTTGAAGGTCAAATATTTGAGCCTAGATTTCGTGTCTGCTCCATATCTCCTATACCCTTTGAAGGATTTTCATGAAACGTAGCTCAAATGTTTAGGTCATTGAGATGATGTGCAGAAGACATGGGTCTTTCATGCCAGCTCAAGGTCAAGGTCACACTTGAAGGTTAAATTTTTGAGCCTCCATTTTCGTGTCCGTTTTTCATGTCTGCTCCATATCTCCTATACCCTTTGAAGGATTTTCAAGAAACTTGGCGCAAATGTTTTACTCATTGAGACCATGTGCAGAAGGCATAAGCCAGTCACGCCAACTCAAGGTCAAGGTCACACTTAAAGGTTGAATATTTGAACCTGTATTTTCATGTCCGTTCTATATCTCCTATGCCCTTTGAAGGATTTTCATGAAACTTGCCTCAAATGTTTATCACATTGAGGCAATGTGCAGAAGGCATGGAGCAGTCTTGCCACCTCAAGGTCAAGGTCACGCTTAACGGTCAAATGTTTGAGCCTCCATTTTTGTGTCAGCTCCATATCTCCTATGCCCTTTAAGGAATTTTCATGAAACTGATTAAGGTCAGTGTGATACTTCAAAGTCACCTTTAAAATCTAATGAAGGATCACGGCGGGGGATATAGCTGTCCTTTAGACTGCCTTGTTACAGTTTTGTTTTTCCCTATTATTAGTACCTTGATTACAAAACTTTTGACTGAATTAAAACAGCCTATTGTCAGTGATAAACAGTTGAAAGCCAATATCATTTTGTAAAGATGATAGTTTTGTAGGGGTGAAGATCAAGAACCGGACCATTATAGACTGTACTGGCGACCAATAATATTCCATTTTCGTTTGGTATACATGTTTTATCTTAATAATACATTAAACCTTATACATTGTTTCCAGTTAAAATAAAGAGTGAAATACATACATAGTTTTTGCACAAAACAAATTAACATCATATGCACAAAACTGATATACATCGTGAATAGCGTACCGTACATGTAAAAAATCACTCTGTATATGTAAGGCCAGGATTTTTTGATTTTACGGTTTACAAAACCGGCGAACGTAATTTTTCCGAAAGTCAAAAAAAAAATATATAGAATTACGACTTTTTTTTTTTACGATGAGGGACGACACGCTCAAAATTTCGAAATATTTTGAGTACGAATGTAATAATTTGCTCGGCAAGTCCGTTTACTTCCGTGACACTGCTTTTTGTTTTTGACGGTATCACGCGATGATTGCCGATCGAGATCGACAAATTGTTCCGGAATTTCACGGTCTGTTCTTTTAAGCATGGCGTCCGCCAGGGAAAGCGATGTATATTTCCAGGTGGCGTTAGTAACTTATAACACGGTGACCAAAAAGATCTTCTTGCGGGCCCATCGCAATGAAGATGTGGGCTCAGCTTTGGCCCGTATAAACCTACAAGAGAACGTCATGGTTTGTACATGTTTGCATGTTCTTTTTGATATATGTTTTCGCGACACAATGAGAAATTCTTATTTGCCTTGTATTTTGTTTCTGTCAAAATTCAATGTAATGCAATAATTTAACACGCACATTTTGTAGCAGTTCAGTTTATGACTGATAAATTTCATATATACATGAAGATTTAGCATTTACACAGAATTGATTTTTTGAAATATGTTAAAACTGGTTTCTCTTTTTTAATAAGAATTTAGATTTAATATTAAAGAATCCAAAAAATTAACGTCATGTTATTCGGACTTATCTCTCAATATAGTTAAATTTTATATTTGTTTTTTGAGACCTCACAGCAATTATTTTCAAATTTGCATTGTGTGGTTAGCTAAGCTGGCTCGGTTTGCAAGAACGGTTTGCAAGGCATGTGTTCTAGCCATCGTGGATTCCAGTCCTGCACAGGTTAACTTGTTTTCTTTTTAAAAGGCGTTTCACGCCAATATAAATAAACATTTATTTTTATTAAATACAGGTGAAAAGTATTGCTGCAGCTAGCGCGTCTGATACCAGTTCTACCAAAACATCGCTTGATCCATCAACACAAAATATAAAGTATATAAATGATATATAAAAAACCAAATCAGTACCTTCTGGGTATGCTTATTAAAATAAATCGACTAGAGAACGTAACTTTCCCTTTGAGATGAACACCATATGCCACAACTCCTAGTCACATTTATGAAATGCTAAACTAAATATTAAAGCCTTAAAAAAGCTTTTAAAAAATTCGAATGGATTGGTGCTAGTTTTCATATTATATTGTCTTAACTGGTTAATCTCACAGAGTTTAATATTAACATCATAATATCGATACATTTTAGCCCAGGTCAGAGAGTTTATTGTCTGCCAAGAGTGCAGAAAAAGAAGAGTCGTGTACTGCAGACACAAGTTGTCACCAGCTAAGGTACTGAAATCTTATGTAAATATCTATCTATCAATGTATATATAGTCGGTGTCAGTGTAATATTGATTTCATTCCCATATTATTAAAGTGAGGTCAGAAAGTCATATATTTACAAGTGGCCCATGAATGAAAATGTAAATTGTTGTGATGTTACATTAATAAATGTATTAAAAAATATGTATTACTGACTAATCCCAAACTTATGTTGTGTACAGAAGACGCAGTTTGACCGACTCCTTGAGTCTCAATCATACACCTGCGGGTCACCACTGTTTTCGGAGTTGCACCCGCTATATGATGAGGTGTTCGTTCGTGAAGCTGTCCTGTGCAGCACTGAGATAGAAACCACTTACTACTCGGGTAGATTCACTTGAACATTATGCACAAAGTGTTTCAATGCTATTAATATAAAGAAACTATGGTCAATGAGCCAAGTGATTATTAATAAAGGATTAAATGTTAAAGTGTCCGCAGTTTCAAATATGTAGACTGGTTCAAGTGTTTGTTAATTTCATTCTAGTATGCATCAATATCAAATACACAAGTACAATTGCCATCCAAGGAATGTAGTAATTAATATGAAGCAATCAATTTTTGTCGTATTTAAATACTAGTACAAAGTCAATTTTACCCAGCCACTCCATCTTCAGTTAAATAGTATTTATTTCAGTCTGATCATTAGTATCATGTTTTTCATATACGAACAACGAAATGCATATTTTATACTATTTATTTGTATGCATATTAAAGAAATGTAAGTCTAAATGCATGTTGTTTCTAAAATAGCGGTGACACTGAAGTTTCTGCTGATCTGCTTCTTCTGTGGAGACACTGACATACTGGGGGCTGAAGAAGAGCCAATTCTGTCCCTGAAGAAGCAGTACAGTATAGTGAGGCCTATATGCCGTGGCTGCCTTGAGTCCGGAAAATCTCCTGCTACAAGAAATGCCCTGAAAATAAATAAAAAGAAACGATAGAACGACCACTCGTGATGTTGATATTGTTATGAAGTTAATGTCAGAGTAAATTGCTAAATGGAAATCGTTTGTTGTGTTAAGATTCGGATTTTTTTTTTTTTTTTTTTTCGACCTGCCAGAGGACATATTTCCCAAAAAATTTTGTAAACCAGAAAATATAAAAATCCTGGCCTAATACAATAAATACAGTGAACAGCCATGACAGGCAGTTTGAGAGTGTTGCACATAATTGTTTTGCTGTGCTATCTGCTGTTTATATGTTGGTATTGTTGAGCCGGTCATTGACATCAGTGAAAATAAAAAGTTAAAGGGACTTGTTCACAGATTTTCGTATTTTTGAAAAATGTCATTAAATGAATTTACTTACAAAACTGTCATATCTGGAATAGTTTTAAATAATTATAATAACAAGGAAAAAGATAAAAATAATAAATGTGCCTGCCCTGGGGTTCGAACCCGGGACCCCTAGAAGCAAAATCTAACGCGCTACCACTACACCACGCAGGCTTTTGGTTTTGGATGGCAGTTTAAACGCTATGTCGGTAATACACGTTTTTGCTAAATTATCTATGAAAAGCGTTACAAACGCTTTATTATTTTTCCAATTTCGATTGATGATTATAAATAAACGAATATATCTTTTTAACATTTTTCTTAGTCAGGAGTGTTATTTTGCTTGTGTGAATATAATGCATACATTCTTTTTTGAATCTATGACAATTTTTGTGAAAATTGTCATTTTGCCAAACTGTGAACAAGTCCCTTTAAAACACTATTCTATAAAATATTGCGCTGTTCATTGTGATTTTATCAGTCTCAAGCTTATTAAATACATATTACAAAGGTGGCAATGTAGGACCATATTTTTCACAGATCATATTTTTCACATTTGTGAATAATATGATCTCATTCTTCACTGGTGTGAAAATCAAGATCTTACTCTTCACAGATCACAGTCTTATTTCTTACATTTTCTGTGAAATTTATGATCGCATCCAGTTTTTGATATGCAATGAAATCATGTTCGTTTGTGATCCTCAAGCATGCCTCATTTTTGGCCAATCCCATTCTTCACACTTAAAAATGTGACAAATGAGATCCTACACTTCTCAGGTGTGTGAAAAATTTGATTTGTGAAAAATATGATCCTACATTGAAATATATCTCAATAAATATTGTGACACCCCTAGTAAATATAGGGGAAAAATATATACCGGGTACTTTTTAAGCATGGGAATGGGGCCCTAAATTGGCCATAAAAAAACACTGCAATGATTTGAGAACCATTAGCAAAAACACCACACATCCACTACCCAACTCGTACTTTAGATAGCCCATTGCACTAACCGATGTTTTAAAGAGGGTATGAACGATCTCATCACATTTTTATGCCCCCACTTTAGAGGGAGGGCATATAGATTTGCCCTTGTCCGGGCGTCCGTCCATCCATCAGTCTGTCAGTCTGATTTTTGTGTCGCGCGTAACTCAAAAAGTATAACTGCTAGAGTGATGAAACTTTATAAGCATATTCATCTGCATCGGGGCTTGTGGACCTGGGTATTTTGGTGAATTTGTCTGACATAAGCAGAGTTATGGCCCTTTCTAGAAAAAAAGATGGCCCTTTCTAGAAAAAAAGACATTTTTGGATTTGTGTCGTGCATAACTAAAAAAGCATTACTGCTAAAGTGATGAAACTTTATAAACATATTAATCAGCATGTGACCTTGTGCACCTGGGTATTTTGGTGAAGTTTTTTCCCACATCAGCTATAAAAAAATGACATTTTTGGACTTGTGTTGTGCGTAACTAAAAAGTATTACTGCTAGGGTGTTGAAACTTTATAAACATATTAATCAGCATGTGAACTAGTGCACCTGGGTATTTTGATGCATTTTTTTCCAACATCAGCTGAGTTATGGTCCTTTATTAGCAAAAAAATGACATTTTTGGACTTGTGTCGCGCGTAACTCAAAAAGTATTACTGCAGGAGTGATTAAACTTTATAAACATATTAATCAGCATGTGAACTTGTGCACCTGGGTATTTTGGTGCAGTTTTTTCTGACATCAGCTGAGTTATGGCCCTTTTTTAGCAAAAAATGAAATTTTTAGACTTGTGTCAAGTGTAACTCAAAAAGTAATGATGCTGGAGTGTTGAAACTTTATAAAAATATTAATCAGCATGTGAACTTGTGCGCCTGGGTATTTTGATGCCTTTGTCATTATGAACAAGTTTATTAAAAAAAAAAACATGAAATATGGTTCACATAATTGTTTATATTTATTTTATTTTAACTTTCTTCGATCATATTCGTTCTCGCATTTGTGTTGTTCAAACTATGTAAAAATAAATGTTGATATTGAAATCGTATATATCCCTGTTAAATCAAATCAAACCTATCCCCTTTGCATATTGTTCAGAATTCAGATACCTTAATTTTCAAACCTGTCACAACAGTATGGTCTTCATCTGTACCAGTTCTCAGGTGAGCGCTTTGGGCCATCATGGCCCTCTTGTTTAAATATTTGAAACATTGTGCTTGACCTAGAGGGGGCAGAACTGTTTTACAAACAGCTCTTGTTCTCTATGAGTCTGTTAGTTGCAAAAACTGTTTCTCCTATATTACAGTGCACTGAAGTCCTCAGTTCCCAGAATGTCAGGTTTGGCAGCCACCAGAGAGAAGCGCAGCAATGCTGGTGCCAAGATGGCCTCTCTTCTAGAGGCCGAAGATGAAGACGACTTCTACAAAACCACATATGGAGGCTTTAATGAGGTCTTGCGATACTAGCATAACTTATTACATAAAAAACTAATGCTTCACTTCTGTTGAGGCAGTATTAGATCTCGCATATTAAACCTATATAAGAGAGGGTCACTCAATTTTATTGAACATATATTAAATTAATATGACTAAACTTACGTTGATTTAACAGCCAAAGCTTTGTATTAGTTATATTGTTTAATGCCACTGAATAATTTTATAAGCAATATCTCTCTTCTGATATCAATATTGTTAACATCATCTGGAAATATTTGTTTTGGATTTTTAAAACATATACCGGTATTTAAATACTGTACAGTGGGATAGCTACCAAAAATAATTTGTTTGTTCACCATGCCGCATTTTATTGGCACCTTATTTAATATCCAAAAACCCTAGTAGGAAGGTGTTGCAAGTCAAACTCTGCACTATTGGCAGCTTACACCACTTGTTGTGGTCATTGGGATCCAGCTTGAAGATTTCTTATCAGCATGGTTTTTAGCTGAGATACCTGATGTCTGTTGTGTCCTACTATTCCCAGTGCTGTATACTGTATGCTGATTGAGCTGGCAAACCTCTCAGCAACAGCATGTGATAGAAACAGCCATGCTTTCCATGCTTTAGTCATACAGCATCAATCAGTTTTGCATACTTGCAGACATTCTATTCATAAGCCTTATCACAATGCTATGTCATAATTTGCCTAGATTTTAGCATCTTCCAACTTACCCCTTACTCTTCTCCTACCTCTGTAGAAAGATTTCTAAGAAACAACAACTTGTTATCCTTTTCTGCACAACCAATAGGTTGCTTTATCTTGCACATGCTCAAAATTACCGTATTACATTTGTAAACAGAAAATAGCTTGTTCACGACTTAATTGTATGATATTTGCAGGAAGAAGATGACCGAGAGTACGAGTCGGAGATATCGGAGAGTGACTATGACAATTCCGACATTGACATTGACGAGAATGATGAGGTGCGAAGTGACATGGAGGATGACGAACCCAAGAAACGCAAGAGAGGGGCCGGTGTCAGCACTAAGGCTTACAAGGTACACTACACCCAGCGACTTTTTTGTATGTTGGGGCTTATTGTCCTAATGCTTAGTTTGAACTACAATCGCAAGGCGATACTACTAATAGTCATGGGAGGCACAAGTTAAGGTAGTAACGTAATATTCGTAAATTTAGTGTTGATTTGGGTCATGTAGCGTAAGCACACTTGTTAAAGTAATTCCATTTGACAGTACACGTGTTTGTTGTGTATTCGCATTATAAATGAAAAAAAGAGATAAAATCCACACAGAGTAATAAAATTCACAATGGCATACTATCGGTAAACACAAAGGACACAACACATTAATCTTACACAGCAACATTTAAAGTGGCTTAAATGGTAATAACAAAACTTTTAATAACTATCACCATCGTGCAAACAAACTGACCAGATGTCTGAGAGGGCAGAGGTGTGAAATATTTGTCGAGAAGGTGTGAAAAGCCACTGTGACCATATGATTCATAGTATCGCATTAACATTTCATTGCAAACATACCATAATGAAGGGACAGGAAAATTTGTTCGTAGTAATGCATGTTTCGCAGTTTTGCTAATTTGTAGTATCACATCTTTTTGTAGTTGAACATATCTAAAAATGGACGTGACCAGCAGCCTTATTCGTAGTATCCAGTCATTTGTAGCTTGACTATTCACCACATAGTTCAAGCTATACTACTCACCCGTTCGTCGGCATCGGCATAATGCTCTGGTTAAGGTTTGCGTGCAACATGTCCATATCTCTGTAACTACTACATATATTCAATTGAAACTTCACACGTGTTCAGGGTTATTATGTGAGGTCACTGACCAAGGCCCATCACTCTGACCTGCAATATAGCAGAATTATGCCCCTTTTTGTACTTATAAAATCAGGTTACAGTTTGCGTGCAACAACTCCATGTCTCTATATCTACTACAGATATTCAACTGAAACTTCACACATACCTTCAGGGTCATTATATAAGGTCACTGACCAAGACTCATAACTGTGACCAGCATTTTAGCAGAATATGCCTTTTTTTGTACTTAAAAAAGTCAGGTTAAGGTTGGCGACAAGAGAAAATCAGGTTAACGTTTGCGTATAACAACTCAATATCTCTATATCTACTACAGATATTCAATTAAAACTTCACACATGTGTTTGGGGAAATGTAAGGTCACTGGCCAAGACCCATGACTCTGACCTGCAATTAAGCATAATTATGCCCTTTTTTGTACTTAAAACAGTCAGGTTAAAGGTTTGCGTGCAACAACTCCATATCTCTATAACTCGAGAACGGATTGAGCCATTGTAATGAAACTTCATTCATAGATACCATATAGCGAGGCCTCACTTGGGATTGCATATAGGGTGGGGTCAAGGTCACTGTTACTAAAAATAGAAAAACGGTTTCCACTCAATAACTTGAAAACGCATTGAGATATTTCAATGAAACTTCATACATAGTTACCTTATACGAGACCTTGCTTTGGATTGTATATGGGCTGGGTGGGGTCAAGGTCAAGGTAACTGTTACTAAAAATACAAAAAAAGGTTTCCACACAATATTTTTCTTGTTTGTAGTGATAAAGGCCCATAACTCTGATAAAGCGATTGAATAGTCGAGCGTGCTGTCGTGAAACAGCTCTTGTGTATTATCGCGATTCGCAGTATCGCGTTTCGACTGTATGTACATTCTACATTATGTTGTGATTTTACCTTTTTTCAGCTCATGTCCTTCGTTTTAATGCCAACTTGCTTGATATATACAAAAATTGATTTCATTTTTGCATGTCTTTGGAAATGTTAGCTTTGGTGAACCATTTTAAGCAGTATGGTAGTTTTCTCTTCAAATGTTTATAAAATCATCATCTTTATTACAATACTATTGAGTTGGTCGGACTCTATTTGAACTATTTTATTATTTTATAAAATGTATGAACATTCTATGCTGCAGAAATCAGTGTATAGATTTACAACTAGTATTTGATTGATCATTATTGTTATATACCTATATTTTTCCATACAGTACCCTATTGTCATGTTAATAATATGAGGCGTGTTGTGGGAAAATCGGGCTTATAGCATGTGCATAAAGTGTCGCCCCGGATTAGCCTGTGCAGTCCGCACAGGCTGATCCAGGACGGCACTTTCCACCTACAGTGGATTTATGTTTAGAAGAGACATCCTTGAAACAGAAAATACCATAAAAGTCAGAAGTGTTGTCCTGGATTAGCTTGTGCGGACTGCACAGGCTAATCCGGGACGACACTTTACGCACATGCGTTAAGCCTGGGTTTCCTACGACACGCCTTATGTATATTTAGGAACCAGCACAGAAGAAAACAAAGGAAGGGGAGCCAGTCAAGAAGTCAAAGCCAGTCGAGAAAAAAAAGAAGCCTAAACCACCACCATCAATTCAAATCTACCAGTCCAGTCCAGGTGGGTTTACATTTATAGCCTAGACATTGTTATTCTCTTATTAAACATCATTTTATTTTGTTCTTGTATTTCATGACATTGTACTCTTCGAAATAAACTTTCAAAACTCACTTTCCATTCGGGCCAGTAACTTAAAACATTTTACTTGCCCAAAACATTTGTACTAGTCCATATGTTTTTAAATTAACAATCAACAGTTCATCATTTTATTATCTAGAAATAACAAGTGTTATACAAATGTGTTTTGGTATAAGGGACCTCTCCGGCGTCGTCTATCGTCCATCGTCCGTCGTCAAGGTGCCATCAACAATTTGGACCGTTATCACGATAAAGACTACATTTTTTATTCAATCTTGACCTAACTTGCACAGTTTGTGTAAGACCATAATCTTGGATGGGATTGTTATTGAGTCAGATTACACCAGTAACACCAGAGTTATTGCCCCTTTTTCATGCCTAAAAAGTGCCCTTTTCCAACGTATAGACTTTATTTTCAATCCAATCTTAACCAAACTTTCACAGTTTGTGTATGACCATCAGATCTCAGCAGACGTCCATAATGGGCCAGATCGTGTTTCAAACACCAGAGTTATTGCCCTTTGTTTATACAAAAAATATACAAAAATGGGAATTATTCAAGATAGAGACAGACATTTTTCATCCAATCTTCCCCAATCTTGCACCGTTTGTCTATTACCATGAGATTACAGTTGAAGTCGAATATAAGCAAGATCGGACCAGAAACACCAGAGTTATTGCCCTTTGTTTGTGAAAAAAGATGCAAACATGGACATTATACAGGATAGAGACTTCATTTTTCATCCAATTTTTACCAATCTTGCACAGTTTGTCTGTGACCATAAGATTAAAGGTGAAGTCGAATATAAACAAGATTAAACCAGAAACACCGTTTGTCTATGAACGTAAGACTACAGGTGAAATAGAATATAAGCATGATCGGGCCAGAAACACCAGAGTTATTGCCCCTTGTGTTTGGAAAAAAACATCAACAAGTTATCAATGATTGGCTTGCACACACGATTTTTGATTCAATGTTGACCAAACTTACACAGTTTGCGCATGACCATAAAAATTGATTGATGAAATTTGATTTCCAACTTTGATGTCTTCAGAGCCTGCATTAACATCATTTATCATCATTGGAAAGAAAATTATCAAAGAAAAAGCAAAACTCTACCTTATAGCACAGCCATAGCAATTATCACATTGCAATTAGTTTTCCAAAACTGTTTGCGAAAAAGAAATCAAAATCTACTGATTGTGCATTTTTCAGAATTGTCAATGATTTGAGAACCATAAGCAAAAAAACGCGCATCCACTACCCAACTCATACTTTAGTTAGCCCATTGCACTTACCGATGTTTTAAATCAAAATTGATCCTACCCCCACTGTGTATTGTTCAGATACCTTAATTTTCAAACCTGTCACAACAGAATGGTCTTCATCTGTACCAGTTCTCAGGAGAGCGCTTTGGGCCATCATGGCCCTCTTGTTCTCTACTTAATTATCCTTTTCGGCTTTTGCCTGATCCAGTTTACATATTTCGACATGTCTCTGAAAGACTTGTTATGTTTCTCTACATTATAGGCGTTTCTTAATTTGATTTGATTCCTTGCCAGGCATGCTATCTTCTTATAATTTTTTCTGTGCCTGACAATATTTTTACTTGCCACGGGCGAGCGGGCAGGTGCTAATTTCCAAGACTGACATTGTATCTAATTTGTTTACTTTGTCTTGATTTTTTTTCTAAAATGACACTAAAAACGTTCATGTACAACCAAAACACGAAGGTACACACATTTATTTTCAAAAATGTTTTTTAAAAATGATGCATACTTTCACATTTTATGTGAAACATATTTCAGAATGGCGTGTAGTTTTGCACAATCAATATATGTAACTATAAATCATTAGGACAACTTAACTTAGTTATAGACCTATCCCATTTTTGCCACTAACATTTTAAACTCTCTCCAGCTATTTGTCAATGTATTAATTTCAATTCAGCAAGCTTCCTAAACATTTGACCATATGCTCTTTTGTGTAAGATATGTAAACCATTCAAACGTGATATCCAAGCGCAATTACAGGATAAAACCTCTACATGTGTATATTAATTTCAGTGATTTGTTTCCTTATATAAAAGGGTCCAGTAAAAGGACCCATTCCCAATTCCAAATATGAGGCGCGTCGTGGGAAAATCAGTCTTAATGCATGTGCGTAAAGTGTCGTCCCGGATTAGCCTGTGCAGTCCGCACAGGCTAATCCGGGACGTCACTTTCCGCTTTTATGGTATTTTCTGTTTCAATGAAGTGTCTTCTAACCATAAATCCACTTTATGCGGAAAGTGTCGTCCCGGATTAGCCTGTGCGAACTGCACAGGCTAATCCGGGATGACACTTTACGCATATGCACTATGTCCGGTTTTCCCAAGACGCGCCACATATGGTTTATTTTTATGCCCACGGCATCTTGATGCGGTAAGCATATAGTAATTGTCCTGTCCGTCCGTCCGTCCATCTGTCTGTGACAAGATTAAGTAGATTTTACCATTTAGTCTAGCACCAACATCGCTTACTACAACGTACACTTGGATATTTACACATTTGTTACTTATGACCGTTCCCAATCCACCCATATCACCCAACCTCACTTTGACCTTGACCATGACCTAATTTGGACTAAGAAATGATAACTCATATGGGCTATTTCTTGGTTAACTAGATTTTACCGTTTCGTCTAGCACCAGCTGTTTTATGTTTGTTGCACTATTGTGTATATGACTTTTTTATTAACTCATAATGGGGAACTCAAATGAGTAGTCACTAATGTGAATAACAACACAACACATGTTAACACTACAAAGTTTAATAATACAGTGCGGCATCTGAACAGGGTACTAGGTTAACATTGGTGGTAGCTATAGTCTGTTTCATGATACAAAATCTCCCTTCTTTTCTAAAGACAAAAGATAATCATGTTTGTATAATGCCTTACATAATTGTGCAATGTAAATATAGTACATGTATGAGAATATCACAATATTAAAATAACAATAATGAAAATTATTCAGAGTTTTCGACACAATATTAATGATTAATAATTGTCAAGTAATAATTCACTAAGGGATTTGAAAGCCTTTCACTTGCTAGATGGTAATGGTCTCTATTTTGTCCATTCACTTCCTACGTATTTACTGTTGTCAATCACTAATCGTCCTGCCCTTGTCTTATAGCCTGAAGCTGGGTTCATGTTCGGGTCATTCCAGTGATCGTGATTGACTGTGGTTCCGCTTGGGGGTTACCTGGGGGAACGGGTCGTTTATCAGACTGCAGAACTAAAACATCGAATGGCTCAATATCGCTAGTATTTTCACGCGTTTGTGCAATACTGACCTGTTTCGGCAATAAGTGCTACCTTCGGTCGTTTGTACTATGTAGGAACGGTCGCTATGAATTTTCATGACTCTCTGTACTTTCCAGATTTTTCCGAACTTGATACGAACAGAATCATTTACTGTCAGTGGTGGTAACGGTCGCAATGTTTTGTCGAAATTGGACTTTTGTCGTGCTTTGGACTCGTGCATTCATGTACTTACCTGTCTGTCATTGATCAGTGCTGGTTGCAGCGCCTTGTTTGTGATTGGTACAACTGATTTGGTTCGGCGATGGAGAGCTAATTGACTAGGTGCGTAACCGCACTGCAACGGGGTGTTGCGATATTCAAGTAGTGCTAAGTACACATTGGTTTTCTTGTCTAATGCTTTTTGCATCAGCTTTTTAGCTGTCCCTACTGCCTTTTCGGCCAAACCATTGCTTTGTGGGTGACCTGGTGAGGAAGTTCTGTGTTCGAATCCCCAACAATCGACAAATCTTTTGAATTCGGTGCACGAAAACTGACGGCAATTGTCCGATATTAGAATATCGGGAATTGACATTCTTGACATGTGTTTTTGCAATTTCGTTACAACTGTGATCGTGTGTTTGGTAAATGGTCAATTTCAAAGAACCTTCTATAGTAGTCTACCGTTAATAGGTATTCTTGTCCGTTAAAATGGAACAGATCAGTAGCGATTTGCTGAAAGGGTCTGTCCGAGAATGGGGTCGTTTTCAGCATTTGCATCTCTGTGAGTAAGGCAAGTCGGACAATTAGTGATGTAATCGGTTATTTGCTTAGACATGCCAGGCCAAAACAACGAATCCTTGGCGCATTCAAGTGTTTTTGTAATTCCCAAGTGTGACAAATGAACTTTCTGCGCTAGTTCATTTCGCAGGGATGTTGGGATAACCAATATGTGACCTCTGAATATCAGACCATCCTCCGAGCTTAATTCGTCATGGTGGTTGAAGTATTCTGCGATGTTTGGATCGCATTGTTTCTCGGATTCCTGCCAGCCCACGATTATAGCCCGTTTCAATTTGATCATTTGTGGGTCTTTCGCGATTTCGGTGCATATTATGTCGAGTCTGCAATCTGTGACATGAAGTTGTTGAACGTCTTGATGTCAAGACGTTCAACTATTTCGGGACGTGTCGGGCAACGCGTGTCGTGACAAGCAGTCACTCACCGGGATTTTTTTCCCGGGTTCGTGCTGTACATTGACCTGATATTTTGACATTGCAGAAGTATTCTTGATAGTCGTGGCGGTGCAGCAGCATGTGGCTTTTTCATTATTGCAGAAATAGGCTTGTGATCGCAGTGAACGATCACTTCCCTACCCTCAGTGAATTGGTGAAATCGCTTAAATCCAAAGATAATCGCGAGAATCATTTCTCAATGATGGGGTAACCAGTTTCCATTAATGATTTGCTGGCATACGCAATGGGTCTCTCGTCTTGCATAAGACTGCAGCCTAACCCATATTTACTGGCATCGGTTTCCAGTATGAGGGGTTTCTTAGGGTCATAATACCCTAGAACTGGCGACTGAGTAATGATGTCTTTGATCTTTGACAGGGCCTCTTCCTGTGGGGCATCCCACAGGAACTCTACTTCTTTCTTTATGAGGCTCCTTAGGGGTGCGGTGACCTCAGCTAAGTTTGGCGTGAATTTTGCCATGTAATTCACTAGCCCTAGCACGGTTTCGACCTTTTCGCGGCTTTCTGGGACTGGCAATTTCGTAATTGCCTCAATTTTCTTCGTGTCGGCTTGTAGCCAAAGAATGGTATTGATTTTACCCCGATAGTGCATTTTTGCGGGTTGAATTTGATAAGGCGTTCGCGTGCGCGTAGCAATACCTTAGTCAAATTTTGATCATGTTCCCGGGGGGTGCGTCCCCAGACCAGGATGTCGTCAACCAGCGTAGTCCCTCAAATATTTTGTTCACTTTTTGACAAAATATGGCGCTAGAAGTGGAAATGCCATAAGGAAGGCGCAAGAAGCGGTACCTTCCAAATGGAGTCGCAAATGTCGTAAGGTAGGACGATTCTTTGTCTAATTCAACACTCCAGTGCGCGTGTGTTAAATGAAGTAAACTAAAGCGCGTTGCGCCTGACAATTTTGCAATTACGTCTTCGATTGTCGACATTGCGTAATGCGGACGGCGTATCGCGTTGTTGAGTTGTTTTGGATCTAGGCAGATCTGTAATTTGCCGTTTGGTTTTTCAACAACCACGATTGGATTGACCCAGTCTGTTGGTTCTGACACAGGCCTTACAAATCTGCCCTTGACCATTTCCTCAAGTTTGGACTTGAGGCGCGATTTTAAGGCTTACGGCGCGCGTCTTGGTGGTGTCACCATCGGAATTGCATCTTCGCGGATGTGCAATTTACTTTTGCCTGGGAGGGTTCCGATACCTTTAAATAGCTCGCCATATTCAGACATGACAGATTCCTTAGTCATAGAACTGTCATCCTGTTTGTGTACCGCGTATGTGAATTGCAATAGGCGTAAATCAAGCGAGGTTTGCAGACTAATCAGTGGCTGTGCGCTATTTACAATGTAGAACATCGCGCGCATCTTTGTTGCACGGTATTTGCATTTCAGATTGATTTTGCCCAGAACATGTATGTTTATCGCCGGAGTACGAAGTCAGTCTTGAATCGGTGGCTTTCAAAGGGGCTTTGATATTGAGCGATTCAAAGTCTTTTTGGGGTATTGTGTTTACGCTCGACCAATTTTGTCAATTTTGAATCGTATGTCATGCAAATTGGGGCCAATGCTTACATTTAGGAATGCCTTATTAGGAGTAGGCGATTGGGCGGACGATTGTGTTTGACTTACCATGTCTATAAAATAAGTGTTCATCCACGAATCGTCTTCCTGTGTGTGTTCACTGTCACTGTCATACTGATCGACATCATGCACGTATTTCGATTTGCACACTCGTTTCCAGTGATTTTTCTTATGACACCTGTTGCATGTCTGTCCACATGCTGGGCATTGTGTCCGTTCTTTGTGAGGCGGGTTGCGACAGCGCTCACACCGTGGATCCCGTCCATTTGCCTGATTTGGGGCTGTCTGCTGGACTCCCCTATGTGCTGGCTGTCGACCTTGGCCTCGACCTCTTCTTCCACCACGTACGCATCCATTGTCACGAGTGTTGACGAGGTGTACGTCTTGTTGGTTTTGGTTGATTAGCGACATTTGTTGTCTACAGTATTTTTGTGATATTTGTATTGCTTTGTCAAGTGTCCAGTTTTCACCTTCATCGATTAGTTTCTCACGTAGTTTTTGACTGTTGACACCAAATACTATTCGGTCCTGTGTATTTGCTGGAAACCGACAGTCAGTAATTTTTAGTTTGAGCCTTGTCATGAATTGTTGTCATTATTCTGATTTTCTTTGTAGAACAGATATCTGGCAAATACTGGGTTTAATTTTGGTTTCACATGTTTCTGAAATTTGTCAAAGTATGTCTGTAGTTGTGTTTTTTCTTCTTCTGTCAATGTCCATGCTAGAGTAATGTCTTGGCCTTTTTCACTGACTCATATGAATAAGAATGCAATCTTATCCTCTTCCGATTTTTAGCTGGACTATTCGAAGAATAGGTGAGTTTTCCTTCTACCCCGGGCGTCGGCGTCCGTGTCTGAATTTGGTTATAGTTTATATTCAATAGTCTTGTAACTTCAAAACTACAAAAGTTATTCACTTGAAACTTGGAATATACCTTTGTCATCAACTCCAGTATCAAGGGCAACATTTCGTATCAATCTGTTTTGTATTTTGACAGAGTTATGCCCCTTTTTCACATAGATTTTCTGGTTAAAATTTATATTCAAAAGTTTTGTAACTTCAAAACTACATAAATTATTCACTTGCAACTTTGAACTAACCTTTTTCATCAACTCCAGTGTCAGGGGCAACATTCCACATAACTCTGTTTTGTATTTTGACAGAGTTATGCCCCTTTTTCACATAGATTTTCTGGTTAAAGTTTATATTCATAAGTTTTCTAACTTCAAACCTACATAAGTAATTCACTTGAAACTTAGAACTAACCTTTTTTATCAACTCCAGTATCAAGGGCAACATTCCCCTTAACTCTGTTTTGTATTTGACAGAGTTATGCCCCTTTTTCACATTTTCTGGTTAAAGTTAATATTCAAAAGTTTTGTAACTTCAATACTACAAAAGCTATTCACTTGAAACTTGAAATATACCTTTGTCATCAACTCCAGTATCAAGTTGAACATTCCCCATAACTCTATTTTGGATTTTGATAGAGTTATGTCCCCTTTTCACATAGATTTTCTGTTTAAAGTTTATATTCAAAAGGTTTGTAACTTCAAAACTACATAAGTTATTCACTTGAAACTTGGAACTAACCTTTATCATCGACTCTAGTACCAGGGGCAACATTACCCATAACTCTATTTTGTATTTTGACAGAGTTATGCCCCTTTTCACTTAAATTTTCTGTTTAAAGTTTATATTCAAAGTTTGGTAACTACATAAGTTATTCACTTGAAACTTGGAACTTACCTTTGTCATCAACTCTAGTATCAAGGGCAACATTACCCAAAACTATGTTTTGCATTTTTACAGAGTTATGCCCCTTTTTCACTTAGATTTTCTGGTTAAAGTTCATATTCAAAAGTTTTGTCACTTCAAAACTATATAAGTTATTCACTTGAAACTTGGAAGTAACCTTTGTCATCAACTCTAGTATCAGGGGCAACATTACCCATAACTCTGTTTTGTATTTTGACAGAGTTAGCCCACTTTTTACATAGACTATGTGGTTAAAGTGTTTGTTCCAAAAATGTATAAACTATACAAGGCTTCACTAAAAAATATTGTATTTTAACAAATGTATGCCCCTTTCACTATCCAAAACATGTACCAACTGAAATTCTTCCAATAGTCTAGCGCGCTGTCCTCTGACAGCTCTTGTTTTTTCAATTGTCCAGGGAATATTAATTTTATGTGTCTTTCAAATTTCTCCCACGTGGATGGTAAGTTCGAACTGTTCCAGTCCATAACTGGTGGTGTTATTCCAGATAAAGCCATTTCTTAAACTTGTTTGAGTTAATTATTTAGCGCAAATTGTGTTTAACTGCATTTAAGCAATCCGATTTTGACGTAGATCCGTTGTTTTCATTCTGACACCATGTTTTATGTTTGTTGCACCATTGTGTATATGACTTTTTTATTAACTCATAATGGTGAACTCAAACCACTACGAAGTTTAATAATACAGTGCAGCATCTGAACAGGGTACTAGGTTAACATTGGTGGTAGCTATAGTCTGTTTCATGATACAAAACCAGCAGCACTTGCTACAGCACTTGGATACTTACACAGTTGTTGCTGATGACCATGGCAATCCCAATCCACCCATATCACCCAACCTCACTTTGACCTTGACTTAATTTGGACTTAAGAATGATTCAAATGGGCTGTCCAGCACTAACTGGGGCATGTGTGTGTTATCAAACACAGAGTCTTGTTCCCCTTTGGAATGAAAAGATTCCCAAATCTGAAGTGAAACAATCCTAAGTACATACCGGTAGTTAATATGAATCTAAGTTGTTAATAATGTAATTACTTGTATGGTTAAGGATAAACACCATTAAAATACAAAATTCAACCAATATTACACTTGTTGAAGTAATTCAATAATTATGTAACTCAATTAAATGTTTCCCAATTAGCAAGATTTCATGATACGGAATTCCCAATTTGATAGGTACTAGACCCATTCCCAAAGCAGTGAAAAAATCTCTGAAGTTGCATATGAATAACATTTGTGGAAACATCGTCCCATTAAATTTTTACAGAAAAGAAGAGTTTACGCAAGTCCACAGCGGATCGCTCCAAGGAACGTGAGGAGCGAGAGAAGGAGCGACAGTTGAAGGCACAGATGCTGAAGGACATCGCCACACAGAAACGAGTAGCGGAGGTGAGACGTCTCACACAGGAGGAGCTGCTGGAAGAGGCAAAGATAACGGAGGAGCTCAATCTACAGTCATTGGGTAAGGTCGAACAGAAATTTGTTTGTTTTGTTTGGATTTTTCACCGTTTTTTAAACAGCATTTCAGTCATATCACAGCGGTCAGTTGACCTACTCACACTTTTCCTGGGCAAGCTTATCAGATCTAAGCGGTTTACCAGTACTAAGTGCACATACTTATGCCAGTAACTGACAACTGCCCTATTTGAATCAGAGGTAGGGGTGAATGGCTGTAGAAATAATTTCATGTCTAATCCAAGTTATGTGGCCGGGGGGAAGTGAACTCACAAACCCCGGATTGACAGTCCAGCGCTCTACCAACTGAGTTAGCCGGGCCGGACTAACAGAAATAAACTAGTGTTTAAATTAATCAGAACAACTGAAAGACTAACATGCTGCTATTTGTGTGAAGACTCTTTATATTGATACAATCCGGTACCAGGGGTTTTGATTTTATTTAAAAACTTACCTTGTCTTCTTGCATTTGTTGATTGCTACTGAAACAACTTACAGCTGGACTTCATTTAGCCCTTGTGTAATTTATATCAGCATTTATTTTCATATATATCCATTGCGAGTATCCATATCCCCAAGCTCCTGTTATTGTCAGGCTTTATCCATATAATAATTCAAGTGAACTCGTTAGATTTTTATTGTTTCTTTTTAGAAGCAGTTTTGTAATGTCCCGAGTCACCACTAATTTCTGCACTTTAGTATCTTGTGAATAGTCGTAATACATTGTTTTTACTGTACTTACGAAACAGATTAGGTTCTTAGCATTATAATCCATGTTTTTCCTATTCATTTTAGTCACAGGTTGCCTTACATGGCTCATTTTTATCGTTTAACATTTTGTTGTTAAAACTGCAAAGTTCATTGTCCGCCATATTGCTTCCTGTGTTGCCTAGGAACTATAGAATATCGTACCAAATGCATGGTCGACCGACCAATATCTGTGGTCGTGCGCGTTCGGTCGACAAAGCTTTGGGTCGACCCGAGACGTATTGATGGTCGTGAGCGTTCGTGTTTTTGGTCGTTCGACCTTGTTCTGGGTCGACCGAAAGCTCTTAGTATATAAACGGCCGATTTTTTGGTCAGAATCAGTCTGCAACATTGTCATCTTAAGAGCGACTCCTTCATATTTCTAAGTAAATGTCATACGTTTAAAGTATCAAAACTTAACTTACAGTATAGAATAACATTAATTATAGGAAGTATTTATTGTGTTTAAGAAAGAATAATACTTTATAAGGTGACTCACAGTGTGTTTATTTAACAACTTATTTTGAAGTTTACGACATTGCATTTTAAAACTTGTTTCGACGCATTTGTGCCATTATTATTAAAATATTAGTAGAACTAGTACGACATCGAAGGTTGACAATTTGTTTCATGATAACTCATTTGGCATTATTGAACGTTGTATTTGAATAAATATACGAACATTGGGAAATCGTCTGTTCATTCTTGGAGGTTACACACCACCAAACTAGTAGTATAACAGCAGCTGGAATTACAGCTCGGAACGCAACAATATTAGTGATTATTAATGAAGCAAAGGTAAATCTACATTCACTGGGTACAAAAGTCTAGTACGGGTTGAGCCTTATTTTTGTGTCTTAATAATACCAAATACATTTAAGGAAAATTGTGATTATTGTTTTAATGAAGCAAAGATAACACAGGAACTCATTCTACAATCACTGGATATGGGCGTCTTATTAGAGTTCAGTGATTATTTCTCAAAATTTCCTAACTGCCTGTGCCCATGAAATGGGGAACTTTATCGCGACAAATTTCAAAATAGGGATAGTTTTTAAAAGTGTTATTTTTCATGAAATGTGTGGTTATTTGCTTTTTTAATGATTAATATATTCAAAGTTTTCATCTACTGAATATTTTTGTGACAATGGGGAAAATTCAATAATTGTTTTTCTGTTTACAAACCCATCTGTAAAATACTATAAATTACTTGGGGGAAGAAAATGGACAATTTGGGTGGAAAATGGAGGATATTTTGTCACGGGAAACATCCTTTAAAACTGCACTAAAATTAGGGAAAAAAAAATAACTTGAGTTTTAACGTTCTGTGTGCGTCTTGTATGGGTTTGAGCATTATTTGCATGTAGAATCCTATCTTAAGATTTTCTGATTTATAGTTATATAGTTATATAAGAGGTTTTATTACCTTGACTTTTGAGGAAAATGCAAGCTATTCTTCTTGCCGCGACCTTTGCGTCTGCGTCCGGTTAAAGTTTTTCAGTAAGCTAGTTTGTCAGGAATGGCTTGAGAACAATTTGAGGTTTTGTAATGCAAATTAATTTGTAGATACCTGATATTGAGAACTCGAGTGGGATTGTGTATGGGTAGGTGGGGTCAAGGTCATATATAGATACCTTATATCGAGACCTTGCTTGGGATTTCATATGGGGTGGGTGGGGTGGGGTCACAGTCAGCCACCATTACTTAAATAGAAAAAATGTTTATTGCTAAAAATGATAGAAGAAATTGAACGATTGTATAATACTTAATATATAGATACCACACAACGAGACTTTGCATGGGATTGCATATGAGATCAAGATAGTACAAAAGAAAAAAACGGTTTCCACTCAATGGATTCTTGAACGAATTTAGATATTGTAATGAAACTTAATATTACTTTATATCGAGTTGTCGCTTTGGATTGCATATGGGTTGGTGGCTCAAGGTCACCATTACTAAAAAACAAATGGTTATCACCTCAATAACTCGGGAACAAGTTCAGTTATTGTAATGAAACTTCATACATGACTATGGTATGGCAAAATGGGTGGTGGTTGGGCATAAGTTCAAGAAAAAACAACAGGGTCAAATTAACTTTGTCTTAGTGGCCCCTATTATCCGAACAGTTTGTTTTAGAAAAAATGCAAATAACTCTGACAAGTAAAAGAAAAGTCGAGCTTGCTGTCCTCTGACAGCTCTTGTCGAGATAATGATTCTTGTTTGTGTGATTATCAAACAGTCGTTCAGATAAATAATGTGTTGTTTCTGTTATTTTTTTATTTATATCAATAATGTCTGTTAATATGTACATTAATGTTATGGCATAAATGTATGTGTATTTACCTCGATGCATAATGTCATGTTCCTTTTCTTGTCTTATGTTCTTTTTGTCTCTATACCAGTTTCCGATTTAAAATCACATGCACATTCATTGTGAATATCTTCTTCAGAAAACTATCAGAGGCTGGAGCTGGAGAAAAAATGTCGCCGAGCCATAAAAAACACACAGAAGGGGCCAGTGATCCGCTACCACTCTCTTACCATGCCTCTTATAGAAGAACTTCCAGATGACGATGAAGAGTAGGTTCTTTTATATGTTGTTTTTTCCCGTAAATGAGAAAATCAACAGTTCCTGTATTTAATATACCACGGGTTTATTATTTTGTAGCCAAAAAGTACTCAAAAAGTGAAATTGAACTACTGTATTGTGGTTAAAAGTTACCCTTGAACAAGTCATAAGGATTTTCTACTTGCATTCCATTAGCAACTCTTACAATGATGTACATTGTATATGTAGGTTTGACCAAAATTAAAAAAATATGAAATTTAATGTAAGGTTGTTTAACCATGAGTAAGATGTAATCAACATTTTGTTACCTGCGCTTACTCAGTATTGCTGTTAATTGGTGCACAAACCAATTTGGTAAGTTTCCAAGCTTTTTTTGAGCCATTTTTAGCTCGACTATTCACCGAATGTTCCAAGCTATTCTGCTCACCCATTTGTTGGTGTCCCCATAATGCTCTGGTTAAGGTTTGCGTGCAACAAGTACATATCTCTGTAATTGTTACAGATATTCAATTGAAACTTCACACATATCTTTAGGGTCATTATGTAAGGTCACTGACCAAGGTCATTAACTCTGACAAAGCGGTATGAATAGTCGAGCGGGCTGTCCGGAGACAGCTCTTGTTAAAAAGCTGATACTTTACATTCTAAAATCTTGCTGTAACTTATAGAGAACACAAGGCAATGGAAGAGTCGAATGAAAAATGCGAGCGGACGTTCATCACATTCACAGATGAGAGACTCGTGAAGGAATATTTTCCCGGCAAGAAACACAAACCACACCTTCGTCAGTTCTGCCCCGTCACCAGACTTCCTGCAAAGTATTTTGACCCAATTACGAATACACCGTATGCCACCCTTCAAGCCTTCAAGATCATTAGAGACAGCTATGCTCAACAGTTACAGAATGAAGGACATAAGAAATCCAGAGGAAGTTTTAGTGACTTAACAACAGATGTGTCTGTGAAGACCTGATGACTTGATAAACAACTTGAGATTGAGTTTGGAAAAAAACGAATTGAGGCGCGTCGTGAGAAAGCAGTCTGCACAGGCTAATCCAGGATGGCACTTTCCACCTACAGTGGATTTATGTTTAGAGGACACTTCCTTGAAACAGAAAATACCATAAAAGCGGAAAGTGCCGTCCTGGATAAGCCTGTGGGGACTGCACAGGCTAATCCGGGAAGACACTTTACGCACATGCATAAGACCGGTTTTCTCACGACGCGCCACAATTTTTTTCCATTCAGATGGTGTCTGACATGGTTTTATGCCTCCATTAGAACTGAACTTTATTATGGGATTGTGTGCTAAGTTCAGCAATTTTTATGCCCCCGGCATCTTGATGCGGGAGGCATATCGTGATTGCCCTGTCCGTCCGTGACAAGGTTAGTAGATTTTACCATTTTGTCTAGCACTAACGCCGCTTACTACAACACTTAAATACTTACAAAGTTGTTGCTTGTGACCATTCCTTATCGACCCATATCGCCCAACCTCACTTTGACCTTGACCTTGAACTAATTTGGACTTATAATAATTTAAAAGTGCCATTTCTTGGTTAACTAGATTTTACCGTTTCGCCTAACACCAACACCTCTTATTACAACACTTAGATATTTACACAGTTGTTACTTATGACTTTCCCCAATCCACCCATATCACCCAACCTCACTTTGACCTTGACCTAATTTGGACTAAGAAATGGGCTATCCAGCACCAACCAGTGGCAAGTGTCTTAATCAAACACAGAATCTTGTTTTCACTGATTTGGAAGTGGGTTCAGTACCCTTAAAATTGTGAATTACGCGACCTGAAAACTTGCAATTAGCAAAAATTTAAGAAAGAATTTTTATTAATTTCAAATTAAACTGTTGTTTTATGGGTTGAAATTGGTATTTTAATGGTTATTAACTATACACATACAAGTTAGTTCACAATTTACAACTTGGAATCACATTTCCCTGTAATTAAGCATTTTGTTACTTTTTACTTTGAAATTTTTTTCTACCAATTGTGAAAAATAAACAATATTTGGCTCTGGGAATGAATCCGATTGCCGGACCCTGTTATATAAGGAAAAAAAACAACGCAGTTTATATATCCATACAATGTTGGATGGAAAGTAAAATTGTGTATGTGTTTCAAAGTTACTACTATAATTATACATGTACAACACAATCTGCGTATGGCATTGTGTAGTAACTGAGAAACACATACACAATATACGTCCCAAGGTGTTCCAAGGTGTTAGATTTTATTGCATACAACAAATGAGTATCATTATTTGTCTGATGAACAACTATAGTACTTATTGGAGTATCAAAATAAAAACAAAAATTACAGAAATCGAGTTCAGTGCTGTTTTTGCTATACGATAGATACTTGTTGGTGTGTCAAATAGTTAAAATGCATAGACATTAAATCACAAGTGATACATGATGGACCAATAGAGTTAAGTATAGAGCAAAAATAAGAGTGAAAGATATTCAGACCCATAAAGCAAATTGTATACTCATAGTCAGTGAGAGACTGTTGGACCAAGTTGTAAATTAGTAATGTTATTGGCAGATCCTTCCAGCAAGTTAAAAATACCAATGGCTTGCCTACACAGCAAGTGTTATACTAACAATGTCAATGGTAGATCCATACAGCAAGTATTATACTAACACTGTCAATGGTAGGTCCATACAGCAAGCGTTATACTAACACTGTCAATTGCAGATCCATACAGCAAGTATTATACTAACGCTGTCAATGGTAGATCAATACAGCAAGCATTATACTAACACTGTCAA
The DNA here is from genome assembly GCA_027627225.1 of Congeria kusceri. Lineage (NCBI taxonomy): Eukaryota > Metazoa > Mollusca > Bivalvia > Myida > Dreissenidae > Congeria > Congeria kusceri. The sequence continues at coordinate 25,613,705 of CM051032.1, read as the reverse complement.
TGGCAGATCCATACAGCAAGCATTATACTAACACTCTCAATGGTAGATCCATACAGCAAGCGTTATACTAACACTGTCAATGGTAGGTCCATACAGCAAGCGTTATACTAACACTCTCAATGGTAGATCCATACAGCAAGCGGTATACTAACACTGTCAATGGTAGATCCATACAGCAAGTATTATACTAACACTGTCAATGGTAGGTCCATACAGCAAGCGTTATACTAACACTCGCAATGGTAGATCCATACAGCAAGTATTATACTAACACTGTCAATGGCAGATCCATACAGCAAGCGTTATACTAACACTGCCAATGGCAGATCCATACAGCAAGCGTTATACTAACACTGCCAATGGCAGATCCATACAGCAAGTGTTAAACTTACACTTTCAATGGCAGATCCATACAGCAAGCATTATACTAACACTGTCAAAGGTAGATCCATACAGCAAGTGTTATACTAACACTGACAATGGCAGATCCATACAGCAAGCATTATACTAACACTGTCAATGGCAGATCCATACATTAAGCATTATACTAACACTGTCAATGGTACATCCATACAACAAGCGGTAGACTAGCACTGTCAATGGTAGATCCATACAGCAAGCGTTATACTAACACTGGCAATGGCAGATCCATACAGCAAGCGGTAGACTAGCACTGTCAATGGTAGATCCATACAGCAAGCATTATACTAACACTGTCAATGGTAGATCCATACAGCAAGCATTATACTAACACTCTCAATGGTAGATCCATACAGCAAGCAGTAGACTAGCACTCTCAATAGTAGATCCATACAGCAAGCGTTATACTAACACTCTCAATGGTAGATCCATACAGCAAGATGTAGACTAGCAATGTCATTGGTAGATCCATACAGCAAGCGGAAGACTAACAATGTCAATGGTAGATCCAAACAGCAAGCATTATACTAACAATGTCAATGGTAGATCCATACAACAAGCATTAGACTAACAATGTCAATGGTAGATCCATACAGCAAGCGGAAGACTAGCAATGTCAATGGTAGATCCATACAGCAAGCAGTAGAATAGCAATGTCAATGGTAGATCCATACAGCAAGCGGTAGACTAGCAATGTAAATCGTAGATCCATACAGCAAGCATTATACTAACAATGTCAATGGTAGATCCATACAGCAAGCTTTAGACTAACAATGTCAATGGTAGATCCATACAGCAAGCGTTAGACTAGCAATGTCAATAGTAGATCCATACAGCAAGCGTTAGACTAGCAAAGTCAACGGTAGATCCATACAGCAAGCATTAGACTAACAATGTCATTGGTAGATATATACAGCAAGCGTTATACTAACACTGTCAATGGTAGATCCATACAGCAAGAGTTATACTAACAAAGTCAACGGTAGATCCATACAGCAAGCGTTAGACTAGCAATGTCAATGGTAGATCCATACAGCAAGCGTAAGATTAGCAATGTCAGTGGTAGATCCATACAGCAAGCGGAAGACTAACAATGTCAATGGTAGATCCATACAGCAAGCCTTATACTAACAATGTCAATGGTAGATCCATACAGCAAGCATTAGACTAACAATGTCAATGGAAGATCCATACAGCAAGCGTTAGACTAACAATGTCAACGGTAGATCCATACAGAAGCGTTAGACTAACAATGTCAATGGAAGATCCATACAGCAAGCGTTAGACTAGCAATGTCATTGGTAGATCCATACAGCAAGCATTATACTAACACTGTCAATGGTAGATCCATACAGCAAGCGTTATACTAACACTGTCAATGGCAGATCTATACAGCAAGCGTTATACTAACACTGTCAATGGCAGATCCATACAGCAAGCGTTACACTAACACTGTCAATGGTAGATCCATACAGCAAGCATTACACTAACACTGTCAATGGCAGATCTATACAGCAAGCGTTTATACTAACACTGTCAATGGCAGATCCATACAGCAAGCGTTACACTAACACTGTCAATGGTAGATCCATACAGCAAGCGTTATACTAACACTGTCAATGGCAGATCCATACAGCAAGCGTTATACTAACACTGGCAATGGCAGATCCATACAGCAAGCGTTATACTAACACTGCAATGGCAGATCCATACAGCAAGCGTTATACTAACACTCTCAATGGTAGATCCATACAGCAAGCAGTAGACTAGCACTCTCAATAGTAGATCCATACAGCAAGCGTTATACTAACACTCTCAATGGTAGATCCATACAGCAAGATGTAGACTAGCAATGTCATTGGTAGATCCATACAGCAAGCGGAAGACTAACAATGTCAATGGTAGATCCAAACAGCAAGCATTATACTAACAATGTCAATGGTAGATCCATACAACAAGCATTAGACTAACAATGTCAATGGTAGATCCATACAGCAAGCGGAAGACTAGCAATGTCAATGGTAGATCCATACAGCAAGCAGTAGAATAGCAATGTCAATGGTAGATCCATACAGCAAGCGGTAGACTAGCAATGTAAATCGTAGATCCATACAGCAAGCATTATACTAACAATGTCAATGGTAGATCCATACAGCAAGCTTTAGACTAACAATGTCAATGGTAGATCCATACGGCAAGCGTTAGACTAGCAATGTCAATAGTAGATCCATACAGCAAGCGTTAGACTAGCAAAGTCAACGGTAGATCCATACAGCAAGCATTAGACTAACAATGTCATTGGTAGATATATACAGCAAGCGTTATACTAACACTGTCAATGGTAGATCCATACAGCAAGAGTTATACTAACAAAGTCAACGGTAGATCCATACAGCAAGCGTTAGACTAGCAATGTCAATGGTAGATCCATACAGCAAGCATAAGATTAGCAATGTCAGTGGTAGATCCATACAGCAAGCGGAAGACTAACAATGTCAATGGTAGATCCATACAGCAAGCCTTATACTAACAATGTCAATGGTAGATCCATACAGCAAGCATTAGACTAACAATGTCAATGGAAGATCCATACAGCAAGCGTTAGACTAACAATGTCAACGGTAGATCCATACAGAAGCGTTAGACTAACAATGTCAATGGAAGATCCATACAGCAAGCGTTAGACTAGCAATGTCATTGGTAGATCCATACAGCAAGCGGAAGACTAACAACGTCAATGGTAGATCCATACAGCAAGCCTTAGATTAACAATGTCAATGGTAGATCCATACGCAAGCGGTAAAATAGCAAAGGTCAATGGTAGATCCATACAGCATGTGGTAGACTAGCAATGTCAATGGTAGATCCATACAGCAAGCGGTAGACTAGCAATGTCAATGGTATATCCATACAGCAAAGGGTAGACTAGCAATGTCAATGGTAGATCCAAACATCAAGCGTTAGACTAGCAATGTAAATGGTAGATCCATACAGCATGTGGTAGACTAGCAATGTCAATGGTAGATCCATACAGCAAGCGTTAGACTAGCAGTGTCAATGGTAGATCCATACAGCAAACGTTAGACTAACAATGTCAATGGTATATTCTTACAGCAAGCGTTAAACTAACAATGTCAATAGTAGGTCCACACAGCAAGCGTAGACTAACAATGTCAATGGTAGATCCATACAGCAAGCGTTAGACTAACAATGTCTATAGTAGATCCATACAGCAAGCGTTAGACTAACAATGTCAATGGTAGATCCATTAAGCATGCGTTAGACTAACAATGTCAATGGTAGCTCCATACAGCAAGCGTTAGACTAACAATATTAATGGTATATTCAAACAGCAAGCGTTAGACTAACAATGTCAATGGTAGACCCATACAGCAAGCGGAAGACTAACAATGTAATTGGTAGATCCATACAGCAAGCAGAAGATTAACAATGTCAATGGTAGATCCATACGGCATGCGTTAGACTTCTTATGTCACTTGTAGATCCATACAGCAAGCGGTAGACAAACAATGTCAATGGTAGATCCATTCAGCAAGTGGTAGACTAACAATGTCAATGGTAGATCCAAATTGCAAGCGGTAGACTAACAATGTAAATGGTGGACACATATGACAAGCTGTACACTTATTATGTCAATGGTAGACGCATGCTGCAAGCGGTAGACTAACAATGTCAATGGAAGAACAATTTTCAAGCGGTAGACTAACAATGTCAATGGTAGAAGAATACTGCAAGCGCTAGACCAACAATGTCAATGGAAGACACATTTTTCAAGCAGTATACTAACAATGTCAATGGTAGACACAAACTGCAAGTGGAAGATTAACAATGTCAATGGAAGGCACATTTTTTAAGCGGTAGACTAACAATGTCAATGGTAGAAGCATACTGCACGCGTTAGACAAACAATGTCAATGGAAGACACATACTGCAACAGGTAGACTAACAATTTCAATGGTAGACACATACAGTAAGTGGTATACTAACAATGGTAGACACATCATTCAAGTGGTAGACTAACAATGTTAATGGAAGACATACAATTCAAACGGTAGAAAACTAACAATGTCAGTAGAAGACACATGTTGCAAGCAGTAGACTAAAATGTCAATGGTGGACCCATACATCAATTTGTATACTAACAACGTCAATGGTAGACACATACTGCAAGCGTTTGACTATTTATGTCAATAGTAGACCCATACAGCAAGCCGTAGACTAACACTGTCAATAAACCCATACTGCCAGGGACGTAACTGGGCATACTCCTATACGCACGTGCGTATAATTCGTAACTCTCACGTACAAAAATAACAATGCTAAAAACTTAAAAATGCATTAAAAATAGTCTCCGTAGGGGGGTAAGGCAAGAAGACATGACTTGCCCGCTGATAAAATGTAGAGAAAATAATCACCCTTCCATTTCTTGTACGATCTTTTATACCCCTTATTAATATGTACAGTACATACGCATGTGCTTGCATTATCTTTTGTGACCAATATATTAAAAAGAAGATATACTATAGAAACGTCCGAAACAATTTGTCATAGTCACCATTACTTCACATTATGTTATGCGTGATGTCAGATTAAAAGCATCTCTACGGATTGATTCAAAGTCTAACTTCGCGGACAATATTGGAAAAGGCGACTTGTTTTCCATGGTATGTCGAGTCAATTATGTCTTTAGCCACGGCGGTATAGTTTGGATGAAAAGCAGAACATTTCACTGCTAACCTGGACCTGCAAGGCATGTTCACTATTTCACATTTTCATAAATTGATACAACGTGGAAAAATGCGCAAAACAAACCAGCGTGGTTCACAGCTCATAAATGGCTTCGATATTCTGTCAGTCAGGCTAGGGTGTTTTGGTCCTGATACCTGTTCTTGTTTTTTGGGGTTGGAGAACAAGATCCTTGCAGTAAAGCTCTTTGCAAGGTAGCAGTTTCCGACTTTAATTGCGATCTTTATTGTGTATTTGATTAAGTTAAACGACGATTGTACATTATTTATTTTAATGTGGTGATGAGGATAGCTGGTTCCTCGGATCATTTGGTAAAAAGTCTCTGGCATGTTCTCTGGTGGTTGTGTACACCACTTCTCGAGCGGCACTCTCTGACACAAGCTGGGCAATACATTCCTTGGCCAGTGGGACTCTGGGCTGTTGTTGCTTTCCCCCGTCTGCGCTTGGCCTTAACAGCTTCTCGCCTGGCTTCCTTAGAGATCTTAGCACCTTTCTTTGTGACAGTCTTACATCTGCTTCTGTCTTTTGCCATATTTTCCCAGTCCTTCTCTGGGATGCCAGCTGCACTGAGTTCGCGCTTCAGATGATCCTTGACGCGCTTTTGTTCGGCGCCTCTTTCATGTTTGCACTTGCTTAGCTCTCCATAGAACACAGTTTTGTGCATTCGGTAGTCCTCCATACGCGACAGGTGTCCAGCCCCGCGGAATTATCTGGTAAGAAGCATGGCCTCGGTGCTTGAGACGTTGGCTCGCTCCAAGACTTCTATGTTTGTCATATAGTCACACCACTTGATGCCCGTCATGGCTCGGAGGCATCGTTGATGGAATCGTTTCAGAGGCTGCACTTGTTTTTGTTGAATATTTGTTGATAAGCGCAGGGAACGGTTCTTCTAGACACGCTTCTGCCAGCGCCCACAGGAGCTGTTGGAATAGGCGAGGTAATGTATGCCGCACAGGATACTTATCAAAATAGTTGTTCTGGCTGTCATGCCAGTATCGACAGTAATAACAGAACGATTGTTTTGACCATGCGAAGAGTTAAAACGTACCTGAAGAGTGCGATGGGGATTGACAGGTTGTTGAAGACATCAATGCGGAGCTTGTAGTTGACATTTCTGCGAGCTGCAAAACTTGCTATTATGTTTCAAATGTAGACCAATGCAGTTAGCTAGGGTAAAATAAGTGCTTAAATCGGAAGGTGTTATATTTTATTGTACAGTCAGTGAAATACAAATTGACACTTTATTTTATGTAAAGCAACAAACGTAAGTACATGCATTTTTCTATATTGAAAGGTGAGGAGACACAAATATAACGTCCCGTATTTTATAACTGTGCGTAAACTCAAAACACGGCCAGGTACGCCCCTGACTGCATGCGAAAGACTAACATTGTTAAAAGACCATACTGCAAGCGGTAAGCTACATATGTACATGATAGAACAGAAGAGCAAGCACATACCATTGTCTGTGGTAGATCCATACTTTAAGAGGTAGACTAAAATTGTCAATGGTAGAACAGAAGAGCAAGCGGTCGACTAACATTTTCATTGATAGATCCATATAGCAAGCGGTAGCATTAGATCCATAGGCAAATTGTTGACTTGTAAATTATTTAAACTGGACAATGGATAACAAACAAACTTTTTTTTCAAAACTATATTATATAGATACTTAAACTGGCATACGTATGGCGGTGGAACATAATTCACATGACAATACCGTCGGACCTGTTAAATGGCAAAATTCAAGTCATACCATACTCAATGTTGTAAGAAGACTTTTATATTTTGTCTACTCCTCCATATATACGTTAATAGCAACTATTTATTGTATGCGCATGTTTATTTCTGCACATATACAAAAATGCCGGCTAGTATGACTACGCACAACAATTATAAACATAAATGGTCCCAAATAACCCAGCGCGGACGTAGCGGATTGATCCGTAGGCTATGTGTAACGCACTGGCTTCGCAACCCAGGGCTCACAGTTTCGAGTCCCCGCTGTACCATAACCTACTAACGTAAAACCGAAATTCAATGTACTGTAGGTGTTTCACGCCACTCTCTAAAAGATCCAGGTATCCTCGTAACCCAACTAACAAGTCTTCTGGGGGCGATTGCTATTTGGACTCACTCGACCCAAATCATGTAAATGATCAACCTATCATTTATTGTGGTATCTCCCCTCTTTCACAACATGACATAGCATGAAATATAATGCTGCTGTGCAAAATATCATTGACATACGTCGTATTCGTATATTACCAGTTAACAGCTCAGATAGCAGCAAATATGCTTGTTTTATACATACAATAGCATTTTGTACATACATTTGTACATTTTATACATACAATAGCATACAAATATCCTAACAATGGTAACCTATCGTATGGTTAAATCAATCTACAAAAGAAGCACCTCAGAAATATTTTCCTTAAACTGGCCAAATAGGACAACATACAATACTATTTTTGACAATACATCATTGTCTTCACACGTTGCTGACAATATAAATAATACACAATGTGTACTTAAAATAACTCTGCGCAAGACATACAATACCAATAATGGGTAATTAGTAAATACATTATCATGTTAGTAAGTATTTCTATCACGTGCTAATGCGGTAAAGTAAACGACTACAAGACTAAATTAAATACTTGTGCTGTTCGTAGTCCACAATATTTGGAATTTGACAGTATTTTGGTTCACGTAAAGACTGGCTTTAGTTTTAATCTGAAAGAGGAAAAACATGTCCGCAGGGCAGTTAACGAGTAAATATATTCACGAGTTTGCACACAATTTACTTTTCTTGGACTTATACCAATGTATGGAGTTAAATAAAGCTATAATGTGACATTAAGGAATATATTACGAGCAAGTGCTTTGTACATTTAGAGAATTAAAAGAGATGGTTTTTGATTTGTTAATTTTCTTGAAATACTTTAATTTTAATGCTGAATCATTATATACTGTGTAGGGAAGTTAATTATATACCTATTAAGTATGTTATACGAGTAAATTATAAAATACACTTTTAACAACTGGTCTTTTTATTTACTATATACTGAATAATAATATGACATTAATATTAGAATTTTACGATCTAATTTAAGTTAAACTGTGAATAATACGAATTTGTCTCATTACATATGTCGGAAAATAATACGAATTTGTCTCGTGACAAATGTCGGCATGTAATACGAATTTGTCTAGATATGTCGGCAAATAATATGTATTTGTTTCGTGACATATATCGGACAATAGTACCAATTTGTCTCGTGACATATGTCGGATAAAAATACGATTTTGTTTCGTGATATATGTCGGAAAATAGTACGAATTTGTCTCGTGACATATGTCGGAAAATAAGATGAAATTGTCGCGTGACATTATATCGGAACCTTGTTCGCCGAATTTCTCTCGTGACATATGTCGGAAAATAATACGAATATGTCTCGTGACATATGTCAGGAAATAAAACGATTCTGTCTCGAGACTTATATTGTAATACGACCAAATTTACTATAGACTGCTGTGTTAGTTCTATGCGGACGGAAATTGAATTCGCTGCTTAAGTATTATAAGACGTACTTTCTCAATTCCTGGAAATGGTGAAAACCCCAAACCTCAGATCCTTATGTCTAAATTGGTATTCTAGTAATTATACAATCAGAAAGATGTGGTTTATTAGCAATACCAAATGTAAGTTTTTTAAAAAGATTAAGAACAACGCTCTAGTTTCTTGCAACGACAAAGTTTCGTTGTCTCAAATGAAATGACCATTGGAAGAAAATGTAATGTTCACCGTGATAATTAAACTTATGTACTACTTAAATTACGTATCATGGGGCCTATTGTAACCCATAAATGATATTTGAAATATGATTGCCTTTATTTAAAAACATAGCAACTGCATGTTTTGTTGGTATATCACTTATTTACAATAACAACTTGTTTGCTTTGGTTTCACGTTTATGCGCGTTGTCTTGGCATACTTTCAAAACGTCCTATGCACTGCTTTTTGTGCGCGATTTAGACAAATCTAAACAATGCATTGTGTTAACAAGTTTGTAGGCCACATAATGTCGATTCAACCAGGATGAAATTGAGATTGAAATCAACTAAAGAACAAAACAACTGGTATTTTTTCTTGTAAATAAAAATAAACTGTTCTTTGTGGCATTTAACATAAACACGCAGTCTATAGATCTATATTGTGCTCTTTCGATAACACCATCTGAACGGAGGACACTATTGTTTTCTAACAATTGTAGAATAGCAATGTTTATTTTATTGATATCTTTCCTTTGTGATACTTATACCAGTTACAGTGGGACAGACAGTAGTTTAAATAATATATTACAGAGACATATATAAACATAATGTTATATAGATCTAATAAATCTTTGCATATCACAAAACATTTTCACGTGCATGTTAGACCAATGACGTTGTACGGTTATGTGTGGTATTTTCCCCAAAACCGACGAGAAGGACTTAATTTACAAAATTGTATCCTGATATGAACTTTACATGCAGAATGTATAAGTTGGAGACAGTATCCGTCTAATTTGCGCCTGTAACGGACCAAATAACGGCATGTTCTATGTGTGGCCCGTAACGTCCGACCGTAATTTCCGAACCGGTGCTCACGAGAATTTTACATCCGGGGAACTGTTGGTAGGGACAAGCGCCTGCTCGCCGAATTTTGTTCGGTGAATTCAACGAAATTTTAACATTAAAATATATTTACTGTAAGTGTATCTGATATCTTTTCAATGGAGATAGGGTGTAATAACAAAATTATGTTTATATTATCGCCAGACAACCGTTTCATTTGTTTATTATCCTTTCAACCTTTGTTTACTAATTCACAATATCACATTGTTATTCAATGTTGAAAATCTATTTCGGTAAATGACAAACGCAAATCGCGTTGTGTTCCTATTTTGGCGCAATTGTTTAAGGCAGCTTTTAACTACTTGAGCAGTAAACTAGAATGGATGTATACAATAATTTCATTGGTTAACATTAGCGAAACTAAAAAACATGATATTGCTATTTGGATGTGACAAAATTGTTCGTGTTTGGTTTATATCCTGGTCACGTTAATTTCTTCATATCCTGGTTACTTTATTTTCCTTTACAAAAGTAGCGTAATGTATAGAATGTCATTCTAAATACTATGTGTACTCCAAAATGCTATTTTTGGTGCTAAACAATAACAAACAGTAAAGCTCTAAATTTGTCTATTAAAAAAGTGTTGTTTTATCGTCTTCGAACCTGTTATCGAACAGCACCTTTTACCAGACAGTTTGTTTTGGTTCGAAATACGCATGGGCACAAGTGCGCATGACGTCACACTTACATGTCAACCGATGTACACAAAGTCGCTGATCTATTTTGATTTCTACTTTGAAACAAATGCGCATAAAACAGGTAAAAGGATTGCATTTTTGTTGTGTATTCGTTTTTAAGTGCAATTTACTACTACTTTTTGAATGCAAACATAATTACCTGCATTTTTCACAGTAAAAGTGTTTTTCTAATTGAAAAATTGTCGTAGCAGACACAGATTTTGTCCGCCGCGTCGAAGTCACGTAATAGTCATGTGACAAGTAACGTGACTTTGTTTAGACATTAGTATTTCACATGTAGCTACAATACAGTTCAAAAAAAGTCTTCCAATGTCATAACTTATTTGTTTTTCTTTCCTTTTTTAGGTACAACCTTTGAAAACAATTAAACATATACTCCTATACTCCCCAACTGCACTCCATAATGCTTACCTGAAAGTGAAAGACTGGTTTGCCCATCAGAACTGTAGCCAGACAGTATGGGGTTCCTCATGCTACACTGGGATCGTGTAAAAGGCGAAATTGATCCTGAAGCCTGGGCCAGCTCCACTGTTTAACCAAGAGGAAGAGGTCAGACTAGTTGACCATGTCAAGACCATGGCACTCCTGGGGTATGGATATACCATCAGTGAGGTAGTATCAAAGCCTACCAACTATGCGGTTTACCTTGGGAAGAGGCCAAGTGATACACCCCTCTGTCCAGCAAAGATGGTCCGAGTTGCATGTTGTTCGCCCAAGAGCCCTGTCTAATTACAGAGCTGAAGCCACATCAGAGGTCACGGTTCATGAATATTTCAACAACCTGAAGCAAGTCATTGAAAAACATGACCTTCAAAACAAGCCTTAATGTGTCTTCAACATTGATGAAAAGGGGGTCCAAACAGAGCCAGAGGTCTCAGTAACGCATAATTTGGCGTATTTGGACGCATACTTTTATGAAAAGGACACCATAAAAATTGTTAGATTCTAGGACGCAACCCATTTCGCTGGCGTATGCATGTTTTTCCAGGACAAAGAATGCTTACTCGGCAATAAACACATTCCCCTTCTGCACCAGTGTGTCAATTATTGATAAAATCGACGCAGACGGAGTCGCTTAACTACTGCCAACCAGTCAGCCAATGAGAACGCGTATGCAAATGAGCATCGTCAATAGAAAGTTTATAACGCCCTCAATCTAATTTTAATTAGTAAAGGTGTAAGTGATTTGTAACACTTTCCTGATAGGTATGAGTTTTGTTATGTGCGTTTTATTAACAACCACGTTTTTAATATATTGCTACAAATTAAACGAATTTAAAGAAGGCAATATAATTTTTATTTATGGAAAATGAACAGTTTGCTAATTATAAGAATTAAGATGACTCTGTGTAACTTGAGAAATTGCGTATACCGATCGCGTCAAGCATACGTCTTCATTAAAAAAAAAAATACAAGTACTAGTGTTTATAGCAAAATAGCTATTAAAAATCATCACTGTACACAGATTATATGCAAACACTTTGGCTGAGGCAACATTTGAATGAAAGTTAGCGACAGTTTATAGTACTTGTCGAAAGTGAAAGTAAATAAACGTCGGCGTCCTTTTCTTTTTGTTCCAATTTATAAAAACTGTTGTGTTGTTTCTTTTCAATGAATCAAGTCCTATTTAATTGTTTCATTGCCAGTAGTTAACAAACAGTTTGTTTAAATCAGATTTTTGACACAAAATGTTGTTGTAGTTATGTTTTTTAAGTGGGTGGGGTAGGGGTCTGTTTTGATGATTAGATACTGGGACGCTAACTTTTCCTAAGGAAGGAGTCCTGGACTCCATGTTCCGAAATCTCTGCGAGAACTCTGAGAGCATACCCCACCATTTATTGTCAGTGGCACTTTGAAGGCACCAGCAGTTTCTTCGTCAAGGTCTTGCATTACAACTATAATTGACTGTGGCAATGCTTTAGGAACACAAGAACCTCCCTTCTTTGTTTTCAAAGGGAAACGCCTAAATGCTGATCTCTTACAAGGATCTACCCCAGGATCATCAGGTTGTGTGTCGGACAGTGAATGGTCAAATTCTACATATCACTATATGGACACACATTTCATCAGATATGTGCAGAGAGTGGACAAGAGCCAGCCTATTCTTGTGATACTTGATGGCCATAAAAGCCATATTAATGTTCCAGAATTGGATTGGGCGAAGAAGAATAACATTATTCTATTTGTCTTGCCAGCACACACAAGCCATGCCCTCCAACCACTTGATGTAGGTTGTTTTGGTCCCCTGCAAAGTCTACAATTCCATGTGCCACAGATTCATGAGGGAAAACCCCTCCTCTAGAATAACACGGTTCAATGTTGCTTCCCTGGCATCCTCATCATATGTCTCAGCCCGATCTGTGGATAATCTTCGCTCTGCCTTCAGGAAATCAGGAATTGTCCCTCTCGATGAGTCAGCTGAGAGCAAGGACCACTTCACTCCTTCACTGCCATACACGGTTGCTCCCTCTGTTCCTGAAGAAAATGCAGACAATGAGGTCAGAAATCCTGATAATTTCTTTCATGAGGCAGAAGATGTTAAAGAGAAAGAAAAAGAAATTCAACAAACAAAAGAAAAAGAACACTACTCATTCATTAACATCTGGGCAAGAAATCACAAACCCGTTGATCGAGCAAGAAATAAGGGAATGGGCTGAAGCAAATGAACAAAAAAAAAAGAAACAAATTGAACAAGCAAAAAAAAACGGAAGTCATCAGATAAAACAAATGTAACGCCAACAAAAAAACAAGCAAACAAGAACAAATCAAGAAAGGAACATGACTTTGATACTCACCCTGAACCTGGACCCTCCCACTATGCTATCCCTGAGTCTGACATTGAATCTTTCGAGGATGATGATACTGATAATTGTTGTGTGTGCAACCGATTTCAGCCAAAAGAACTTGCACACTGCGTCTCCTTTGATATTTGTGAAGTGGGCCAAGTGTGACTTTAAAAACTGTAGCCACTGGGTTCATCTGAAGTTCTGCTCAGCCACAACTGCTGTCCGGAGAAATGTCTATTGTCCTTGCCACAACATCACAGAGGAATAGACTCTTTCCTGACTGTCATCGCTGTATCTTGTTGTTATATTGTCACTGTTGATGTTCCAATGTTAAGTACTGGGTTACATGTATGTTTGAATTTAATGGAATAGTATTTATGAACTGTCCGATAATAGGTTATGTTTTTACTGGCCGCCATATTGTTTTGTCTGCTAGGGGTGATAATGATCGGTGACTGTTTTTACAAATATTTGATGGAATTTTGCTGTAAATTTTACAGATGAGTTATTAAATGGTTAAAATATTTTAAAGACGTTACCAACAATTTCCTTCATTTTCTTTCCAACGACAGATTTTCCTAAAAATTGGCACAAACGTGCATCAATGTACCCTTAAAGTATAACAGTCTTAAAACATAGGGGTCACCGGCCATTTTCCGGAAATATTGAATTTTGAATACGGTACCTGTCGAAGCCTTTTTTCAGTTTGTGTTACTTAGAATGTTGATTAATATAAATCGTTTATATTCAAACAAAGCTGGAGATTTTTAATATTTTTTAATGTTTCGTTTGGCAATATACAAGTGCAGTTTTATAATAAAATGCGCTTTATCTACAGTTACCTTTTACCAAGTGACTTTTAATGGACACTTAACGAGGTTAATTATGCATTATATATGCCTGTAAAGACATCAATAATTTATCAAATATATGAATATCTTTTGTTCCAAACGACAGATTTTGTTAAAAGATCCAACATACATGCGTCATTGTATACTGAAACTAAAACAGTCTTAAAAAATAGGGGTCACCGGCCTTGTTCCAGAAATAATGGGTTTTGAATACGGTACCTGTCGAAGCCCCTTTTTCAGTTTGGATTTTTATCAATGTTTAAAGTATATATAGGATAGTTTGTTTTTTCAAACAAGGTTATGGTTCTTTCAACTGATATGTTTGTACATGCTTTGTTTGGCAATATACAAGTGTATGTTGGTAATAAAAACGCTTTACCTACATTTACTGCTTAAATAATGAATTTGACTGGACAATTAAGTGTGTCAAATGCTAACTAATAATGCTTTCTGAAACTTCATTTTTATCGAATGCATAGTTTGTTCCAAACGACAGATTTTCTAAAAATTTCCCACATACATGCATCAATGTATACTTACACTAAAACATTAAAAAAAAGAATGGCTCACCAAACTTGTTTGGGAAATATTGGATTTCATATAGGGTACCTGTGTAGCCTTTTTCCTGTTTCGTTTTAACATTAATAAACAACGTATCAATAGAATGAATATATGAAATAATTTGTTTGGAAATACATTGCATAAGTGTGTTTTTGATTATTATATATGCTTTATGAACTTTTACTATTAAAAATATTTATTTAGAATGGACATTAGAGATGAAATTGGTATAGTGTAACCTATATATAATAAAGAAAAAATGAAGCAAAAGGAGAAATTAACCCAATTATTTTATTTTTGTTGCGAACGTCTTTAATTGTGTTCAACATCACAGAAACCCTTAGGTGTTCGATAACTGGTTCGTCCACCATAAATATTTTTCACATAAAATGTGAAAATGCAGTCTTCACGATTAACCAGTGGACCATGGACCGAGTGCACCAAATGTTTGAATGGTCCAGCAAAATGTATAAGTTAACTGGACCGATGGTCCATCAATTTAAGGTCCTTTGGTCATTAGGATAATCACAGCTAAAAAAATAAAACAATTTTTTTCACCTATTGACAGTCTTAAAACCATGATTGGTTTTAATTATATCTATAACAGATTGAATAAAACCAGTGAAATGAAAACCTACAAACTATGGTCCACTTAACTGTAGTCCGGGCCAGTCTTTTTAGCTAGCTTAGTGGACCGACAGTCCACTGATTTCAAAATTTATTCTTGAAGACTGATACCGGTAATGTACCCCATTTTCAAACAATGCATAGACATTTGCTATTTTAGCTGCTGGTAATGCTAACATAGAAAATAGAAAATTAATTTTAATAGCATGTATTAGGGATGTTGGGGCATCGCTTCTTATACATATCAACCTCGTTACCGCTAACTTGCTGAAATCAAAGTTGTGAATATGTCAAAATGAAGATATTTTTTTCTACTTACTTAATATAAATTAAATACAGTTACCTTAAACTCGAACGCGCGGATATATCAAACTGGATTCAAAGTGGTTATCAATCTTGAGGCCGACTAGTATTTTCACACTAACAATGTATTTCTGGGTGTTTATCTCAAAGTGTTGACGCCTGTGGTCATACATATTCAACCAAGGTCCAAGTTTCTCACACATTGCAAACATCTTACTGCTTCCTTTCACAGTTTTTAGTGTTTATCCATGTCAATCAGTCTCTGTGAAAGTCTGTCATACATCCCTTTTGTTTGTTTGTTTGGATTTTTCGCCATTTTTAACAGTATTTCAGTCATATCACTGCGGTCAGTTAACCTACTCACACTTTTCCTGGGCAAGCTTAGCCAACCTAAGCAGTTTACCAGTACTAAGTGCACATACTTGTGCCACTAACTGACAACTGCCCTACTTCAATCAGAGGTAGGGGGAGAATGGCCGTAGAAATAATTTCATGACCAATCCCCAAACAAGTTATGTGGCCGGACTGGGGTTCAAACTCACAATCTCCAGATTGACAGTCTAGCGCTCTACCAACTGAGCTAGCCGGATCCGTTTAAAGGATTCTTTATAATTAACACATGGAGATGGGTCTTGGGAGGTAACCTATCACTAGGGTTGGATACCGTTTACAACGAATCGGTACGATACCGATATTACTAAACGATACAACGATACCAATCTTGATACTTTTCGCATTTTAGTGCATTTGAATTGCACATTGAGCTTTTATTTGTAAGTTTAGTACTAATATGACTCATTGTAGATATATGCTCAGAATGAAGTTCATGTACTGTTAATGGTATTTTCTGTTTCAAGAAAGTCTCTTCTAAACATTAATCCACTGTAGCCGGAAAGTGCTGTCCTGGATTTAGCCTGTGCAGACTGCACAGGCTAATCCAAGACGACACTTTACGCACATGCATTAAAGCCGGTTTTCCCACGACACGCCTCATATTATGACTAGAATGGTTGCATTATGCAATTACTACATTTAAAACATACGTGCCAAGATTACCCTGGGTTGCTCACCTGAGTTAAATACATAGTACTGGCATGCTCAAAATGTGTTCAGAGATTTTTGAAGTATGATGATGACAGCAGACAAGAAAGACGGACCACTGGCAGCTATGTTACAATGAATTTGATGGAATTTGTTAGAGGGTTACCCAAGGAACATTCAAATGGATTGTTTTTCTGAACGAATCAAAATAATTTGAAGGAATTTGGTAAAGGGTTACCTAATGAACCCCATTAACATTCCTGTAGAGCTAATGATTAAAATGCATCAAATTCAGTAAAGTTGTTTGAAGTAAATTGTTGACTACGGATGCTGGACAGTGACTGACCACAATGGCTTTCATTAGTGCACTTCATGCTCAGCTGTGCTAAAACAGCATTAAGAATTTAAGTGCTGATTTGAATAATAAAACTGATAATGAAATTAATAATTATTATTATTATTATAAAATAATAATAATAATAATTAATGATAATAACAGTAATATTGTTTAGATTAAAACAACAATTTGAATATTGGTCGTAAACACAAGTTTTAATATATTTATTAATTAGGGCCCAGCAAATTTTTTGCGGGTGCCCTATATTAATCTGTCCGTCCGTCCGTCCACATTTTTTAATGTTTTTATTCCATGACTTCAAAACCGCTTCAGCTATTGATTTGAAACTTCATGGGTGGATAGATCTCATTAAGGAGAAGTGCAATGCACAAGAACCATAACTCTGCACTTCATGGTTCTGGAGTTATTGCCCTTTGTTAATTTTTCATACTTCGTTTTTGCCTGGAGCATAACTCTTAGACTATAAGAGATATTAACTTGAAACTTCATAGGTGGATAGATCTCATTGAGGAGAAGTGCAATGCACAAGAACCGTTACTCTGCTCTTCATAATTCTGAAGTTATTGCCCTTTGTTAATTTTTCTTGCCTGGAGCATAACTCTTAGACTATAAGAGGTATTAACTTGAAACTTCATAGGTGGATAGTTCTCATTGAGGAGAAGTGCAGTGCACAAGAACCATTACTCTGCTCATCATAAGTTATTGCCCTTTGTTAATTTGTCATTTTCAGGCAGAATCAACTTTTGGTTCAGCTCTCTAACTTGAGAACGAATTGAAATATTTTAATGAAACTTCATCCATAGATACCTTATATTGAGACCTGGCTTGGGATTACATAGGGGGTGGATGGGATCACTGTCAAGATCGCCGTTACAAAAAATAGAAAAATGGTTTCGGCTCAATTACTCGAGAACGAATTGAGCTATTGTAATTCAACTTCATACATAGATACCTTTCATCAACACATCTCTTGGGATTGCATAGGGGGTGGGTGGGATCAAGGTCAAGGTCACCGTTTCTAAATATAGAAAAACGGTTCCTCACCTTCAAACATGCTATCATTCGGGGCCCGCTGCCACTCCGGTGACAAAGCTCTAATTCCAATTATTATTGTTTCAAATGGATGCATATCAGTTTTGACAGTAATATAAATGACAATAAAGTCAGTATACAATAGTAGCTCGCCATAGCAGATGGTGTTAGTATAAATAAGTCATTGTTAAGATCTACAATTTCAGTTTTGGTATGTATTAAAATATTGTATTACATTGGATTTTTAACATAATTTACATGCCTTTTTAATTTTTATTGATGGAAATATCGCAAAATATACCGGTATTTTACAAAACAGTGTAAACCGGTATTTTATGAAGCGATATTCAGTACTTCAGCGATACTGAAAAACGGTGGCCAACCCTACCTATCACTAGAAAATTAATTGTGAAATAGGGTAATTCTACCTTGGCAGTACTGTGTGCTCTCAGACTCGGTGGAGTGCTATCAAGTTCATTCTGTATTACAGTGCATTGTCTTTAGCAACAAAGTCATCTTTCTCCAGTATTTAGATGTTGGTGGAAGCGAGTAGTCTTTAGTAAGCTGAATTTGAGAGATTGAATTGCATGACCTAAGTGACCGATGCAGCGATTTATGCACCTCATCATTTGGTGTAGTAGAGTTTGAACTTTCTTGCATTAAAATGGCATTATAGAAATTCAGTTTCATTCAAACAACTTTTCTTTCTATTAAAAAGCATTTTGTGCTCAGATTTTCAGTATTTTTGTTGTTTTTTTATGATTTTTTTTCCTTGTCTAACAAACAGGTTTTCTATGCTATCAGTGTTTTGATTATAACCAGAAAGAAAGAACCTGTAACTGTCAACCTGGAGATGTATTTATGCATGATTCACTTGCAGTTGTACTGTGTATGCAGCTAATTAATTATATTGTCTAATCCAAACTTGTGACAGTTCTGACAGTAATTGTATTCAGATCAGTGCAAAATATTTGTGTGAAATGTGGTAGAATTTTCTATAAAGTTTGTATACTGTGCCAGAAATGTGTATCTTTCATCACATTTCAAGGTTAAAATACCTTCTTTGCAATTAAATGTACATGTACTATTACTTTGTTGGTTGAACGGTAATGTAAAGTCTTAAAAATTAAATGTTTTGATTACTTTAGATGGTTTTATCGGGAATATTTTTAATCTTAAATATTTGTGTATGCTATGGTAGCATTTTCTGTAAGTCTCAACGTAATAGCCATTGAATTTTAGTGTATTCTGTTTTCTGTTATTAAAAAAAAGTTTTACATGTAACAGAAATCTTGTGGTGAATCAGGGATCGTTTTATTAATTAATATTGAACTATATTTTTAGCTCAAATTTTCAAAGAAAAAAGTCTAGTTATTGTCGTCGTCAGCATCTGTGTCTTCGTCAGCGTCTGCGTTAGTTAAGTTTTTGGGTTAAGTTTTTTTGTCATAGTCCATTTCTCAAAAACTATCAAAGGTATCCATTTGAAACTTTCACTACTTTCAATACTTGTTCACTATCAAAAGGGTACTCCATTACAACAAGGTAGGTAACCATGTGATTTGTTTTTCCAGCGTTATCTGCCCTTGTTTGGACTTGCAACTTAGCTTATTTTGACAATTATTTGGTAAATATAAAATTTCACAATAACAAAGACATTAAATTGAAACTGAAGGTACTTGTTTATGGTGCTGAAACGATTCTGCAGATAAGAGGAGGTAACTCTTTGAAGGATTTTGTTGGAGTTATTACCCTTTTTAGCTCACCTGAGCACAAAGTTTTTGGACTGTATAGTTAGTAACTTATTCAGTATCATTTAATCATGTAACTTTTGGACTGACTTTTACATTTGAATTGGGATTTTGGAAACTCTAGTAATTATCTTACATGATTTTTGAAGCTGATTTATTATTTATCCTTAATTGAAAAATACTTCTACACTGTTTTACATTTTCTCCTTAATTTAGAAATATTTTTACACTAGAGTGCACCATGCTACTTGCTGCTTGTATGGTATATATAAGTAAGGGCTTGTAGTTTGGGGACTCTTTTTAGCTTACCTGAGCACGAAGTGCTCAAGGGTGAGCTATTGTGGTCAGGCTGTGTCTGGCGTCCGTCGTACGTTGTCCATCGTCAACATTTTACTTGAAACAACTTCTTCTCTGAAACCACTGGGTGGATTTTAACCTAACTTGGCAAGAATGTTCCTGGGATGGTCCTTTACCAAATTCCTTCAATTTATTAAAATATATTGAAAACTCTGGTTGCCATTGCAACCAAAAGTTTAAAAACTGGAAAATTTAAAAAATCTTCTTGTCAGAAACCACTGGCTGGATTTGAAAATAGTTTTCATAGAAATGCTCCTTGTGTGACCCTCTACCAAATTCCTTCAAATCATTTTGATTAGTTAAAAAACATAGCCGCCAGGGGGGGGGGGGGGCAGTTTTCATTATATGGCTAATATGAAAACTTAAAAAAAATCTTCTTGTCTGAAATCACTGGCTGGATTTCCAGATAATTTCACAGAAATGTTCCTGTTAGTGACCCTCTACCAAATTCCTTGAAATCAGTTTGATTCGTTAAAAAACATGGCTGCCAGGGGGTGGGGCAGTTTTCCTTATATGGTTATATTGTAAACTTTGACAATCTTCTAGTCTGAAACCACTGGCTGGATTTCAAAATAATTTCACAGAAATATTCCTTGGTGACCCTCTACCAAATTCCTTTAAATCATTTTGATTCTTAAAAAACATGGCCGCTAGGGGGCAGGGTAGTTTTCCTTATATGGTTTTACTGACAACTAAAAAAATCTTCTCGTCTCAGACCACTGGCTGGATTTCAAAATAATTTCACAGAAATTTTCCTTGGGTGACCCTCTACCAAATTCCTTGAAATCATTTTGTTTTGTGAAAAAACATGTTCGCCATGGGGCGGGGCAGTTTCCCTTATATGGCTATATTGAAAACTTTAAAAATCTTCTAGTCTAAAACCACTGGCTGGATTTCAAACTAATTTCACATAAATGTTCCTTTGGTGACCCTCTACAAAATTCCTTGTAAAGTGGATGCTATCAAAATAAAACACTTATTTAACCAAACAATTTAATTATTGAAAAAAAAAAGAAACAACAAAATATCTGACCAACCTAATAAAAATGTTCTATGGTCTGGGCATTTTTTAGGGTAGGTCAGGTAATTGTTTATAAATGTAGCCTATAAGACCTCGGTTTAAATTGCTAAAGCTGTTGTTGATGTTGCGTATTTTTGAAGATGATTATAAATATTAAAATGATGAAGGCTATGATGCTTATGATAGTGTGATTTTGGTGTTTTTGATGAGGATGATGATGATGATGACGATCATCATGATGATGATGTAGTGGTGATGAGGCATGAACATAAACAACAACCCAATATTATAATTATATTTGAATATTCAAATTAAATATTCTCAATACTTCTGGTAATTATGATAATCTCCAGAAAATCACATCAGGGAGGAACACAAAAACCAGAGCAACTGTTTACTTGAATCTTCTTTGACCTCCTATCCTATATACATGTTATGTCAGGAATTGTATAACTTTCTCCAACTGACCTATTTATCCTCATGTGGTCCAATGAACTTGGCCTGTGGTTAAGCAGCTCAATAGACAATTCAGTAAACTGCACCATCAATAACAATGGAATATTTGCACATGATTCTTCCAAGGGGTAATATAAATGGGGTTCTGTGTTGGAAAGGTTCTGTTTCAGAGAAATATTTTCAGTTTTTCACAAGTTAGTCATGTGCCTAGAAATTTAATATTTATATGCCACTGACATTAATAAAGAGTTTGTTTTGAAAGTAAAAAATTTGTCCACTACTGGTTGCATGATCAGATGGGACACCATCTATGTTTCTGTCTCTATGTCTGTCTGTGTATAAAATTTGGGTCCTGCAATAACTTAATAAATACAAAAGCTAGGTTCATGAAACTTTGTGTGGTTATAGAGGGCAATGGTAAGATATTGCATTTTAATTAGTTGTTGTTTTTTTTGCATCAGGAAAGTGTTGAAAATTGCACATAAGCAGGTATTATGCTAAAACTTTAATTTGTTGGACTTCAGTGGATTATAAAAATCATAGAAAAAAGTCAAATTGCATTAGTTATGGCATCAAGTCTTCAAAATTATGCATTATCATTTAATTACTTTACAGATGAAGTTATAACAAGTATCTAAGATAGCCATTTTTAACCAAATGAAAATTTGTGGTTATTAGATTGGAGTATGTCGTTGGGCATGTGGGCTGTCAGACAGCAGCACCAACTTTTGGTTTCTGAACAAAAATAACTGCTATTGTAATAAAACTTCATACATAGATGCCTCGCTTGAGGTTGCATCTGAGGTGGTTGTGGTCAAGGGCACCATTACTAAAAAAAAAAAATGCTGTCTGTTGAATAACTTGTGTACAAACTGAGTTACAATGTATGGGGTGTGACCATTTAATCCAGGTCCAGCTAGCCCATTTTATTGTAAAAATAGATATGGATTGGCTTGTTGACTTGTTTTAGAAGAAAGACTTGCATAGCATTGGGCACAAAGAGTGCATGTAGCTCGCGAACATTAACCTAATACTTGTCACCTGTATTAGCTCAAATTAGGCGCTCAAACTGGATTCTGTGTTTACACTCATTTTAGTCCGTGCACGTGTTTCACAAGTTTAACGATACCGTGACAGTATTTTCTTTGGTACACTGCAAATCGTTAAATCGCAGTTCGCGGGGTCCATGGATCGCAATCGCGATATAGCCAGATCGCATTATTACTTTCCAGACCATTCATGTACATATACTGTAGCCTATTTTCGCGATTTGTTATCAAATATGAGAAAGTCGAGCGTCCAGCACTTGTAGGCGTTGCTCTGATATATTATGTTCAGGTGTTGCCAGCATTGACATGTGACACATGTATATATTATTTACAGCATGCAACTGCTGTAGCATTATTAGCATAGATCAAAACTAAAGCCATCACGCATCCACAACAGAAAAAATGTGGTTTTCACTACATGTATATTGTAGTACATATGTGTGTATGAATATAAGCCTGAAAAAAGATATGAATATTTAATAAAAACATGAATAAAGTGTTATTTGATCATGACTAAACTTACTATTAGTATCAATGGCAGTGGTTGAAATAAGCGCAAGTTATTTACTTTAGTAAGCCCTGCTCTAGTGAATTTTGAACTAGGCATGCTCAGATATCCAGTTTTATCTAGGCAGGCTTGTACATTTTCATTCTCTTAAGTAATAACATACCTAAGAATTCTGGCTTGCTTGGCCAAACTTATATCTTTTTGAAGAATATATTTTTGCAAACATTCAATGAGAAATGAATCAACTATTTCAAAAACCTTATTTAGAAGCGTTACAATAATACAAACTTTGTATTAACCAAATTTTTAGAAAATGTCTAAGAACCGGTCCGATTTTGCCCCGTGCTCCTTTTTAGCAGCACCATGTACCTATTCTGATCCTTGATCTTGACATACTAACTGCTAATTTCGATGACTTCAGTGCTTTTACATTTATTCTTGTTTATGCCTGTAATATCTTTGGTTACTGTTCTGTTGACATCTGTCGCTGTGTTTCAGTTAGGTGGTCTGTACATTTGACATCAGGATGTCAGATGAGAAGGGTGACAAGGGAGATGAAGAGAAGGTTTACGGGGGCTGTGAAGGGCCAGATGCCATGTACGTGAAGTTAGTTTCATCCGACGGACACGAGTTCATTGTTAAAAGAGACCACGCGTTGACTTCCGGAACAATTAAAGCTATGCTGAGCGGCCCAGGTATGAGACATTGAGACTTGATATTGCAGTGAATAACTTCATGGGATTGAAATGCAAACAAAAACTTGCTTACTGCAAAAAATTTATATTCGTCAACATGAAATTTCGTGGGTTTAAAAAAAACGACAATTTCGTGGGCACTTAAATTCGTGGATTGTCAATTTTATTAATTGAAAAAACAACGTCTTAGAGCGCAAATTCGGCTGCAAAAAAAAAGCTAGCCAAATAATTATTTGTTGGAAACTTAAACTCATGGATCGTTCCATTCTCGAAATCCACGAAAATTAGTGCCCACGATTATTAATCGTTTTGCAGTATATTCATGCAACTACCTAAAAACCACCTTTGTTTCATTTTGTTTTATTTCTAGAATTGCTTCATTGTTGTTGCATTTGGAAGCCTACATTTTGATATATAGTGTGCACGTACAAGTCATATGTTCTGGAATATAAATAATACAAATATTATATTCAAAGATATTGTTTCATTAAATATTGTGGTATAATATTAATTGGCTAGATTTATCAAAATTTCCATTGCATTATACATATGAGGTAAATCTGCATGTTAATTGTGTAATATGTATGCTGCATTATGTCTGTAATTTTAATGAATAATGGTTTAATTTGAGTCACTTTTTCTTTCAGGTCAATTTGCAGAAAATGAAACAAATGAAATTAATTTCAGAGAAATACCGTAAGTGTTGTATTACTGTTAGATGGAATTCAGTCACATGACAGTTAATGTGGGTTCCATCTTTATTATTTATCTCGAATATTTAACTTCCACCTGGTAATATTTAAGATTTTGGATCTGACATGTGGTTCTTTGTTTGTCATGAGGTTCTATTAGCTTTAATCCATTCTGATTTAAAATTTGACATAACATTTAAGCTGATAAAAGGATTTCCTTAACCAAGCCTGTATGATTGTTTTCTTCTGCAATGCATGTAAGAAAATCCTTTTATCCATTGCTTATAAGGTAGTAGTGCTCTAATCATTATCAGGCAACTGATTAGTCTTAAAAATGTATTATCATATTTCATTATTAATATCCAGGGATCTTGAGTTCATATCCCAGCCCGGCCACCACTTTTGTGGGGATTGGTCAAGAAATTATTTCTACGGCCATTCTCCCCCTACTGCTATTCAAGTAGGGCAGTTGTCAGTTACTGGCATAAGTATGTGCACTTTGTTCTGGTAAACCGCTTAGATGGGCTGAGCTTGCCGAGGAAAAGTGTGAGTAGGTTAACTGACCGCCATGATATGATTATGACTGAAATACTATTAAAAACATGATAAATATACAACTAAACATTTTATAAGGGTCTCTTCTGTAAATGTCTTATTATTCTACTGAGGAATGAATTTTGAAATAAAAGACAGCATTTGGAGTCCATAAAGAAATAATAAATTGATATACTCATAATAATGACAATCATAAAACACAGTTATTCTTATCAATCAAATTTGAGTCTTATATTTATATAGGGTTGCCACCCACTCTGGAAAACTGGGAAAACAGAAAGTGTGAAAAAAATTATCCAACCTGTTTAAAGACACAGTCCATAAAATATGGTTCAATATATTTTAGATAGACGCTAGTTCTAATGAACGTTAATGACTTTTATTCGACTGAAAACTGTTTCTTATTATCAAAGGCATTTTATAATGACCGTCTAAGTTAGAAAACGCTTGGTACGAACGGAATTTATACTAATGTGCATGCAGATTTACTCTAGAGGCATCACCAGCTATCGCATACAGAATATATGCAATAAAAAAGTGACCAAAACGTTATTATTTTAGTTAAATTTACCGATTCGAATGCAGTTTGTTTGTTTTTTGATCGGTAAAATGTCCATTAGAAATGCTTTCTGCAAAGTTTTATTTTTATTACATATTTTTTGGACTGCTGCTTTAAAATGATTATGCATTTAGCAGTAAACAAAAGCTGTATATTTTGCAAACATAATTGTAGACCTTTTCCCTTGCAGGTCGCACGTCTTACAAAAGGTGTGCATGTATTTTACATATAAGGTTCGATACACCAACAGCTCTACAGAGATACCGGAGTTCCCTATAGCTGCCGAAATAGCGTTGGAATTACTGATGGCCGCAAACTTCCTAGACTGTTAACTCTTTGCCAATCGGTTCTTTTTATACTTTTTTTCCTATTCTTAAGTCGTTTCTGTACCATCTAGTTTTGTTATTTCATCTTTAATGGCTTAAAATTTATAAATTGCATATTAAGCATATTGATATCATATGACATATTATTAAACTAATATCTACAAAATATATACATGTACCAGGTTTCAAAGTGTTAATATGATCAAGATCTTCAGTGCAGCAGTTTATTTTTTGCCGGTTCCAAACTGTTTCTGGTTCATTCTGAAGACAGAGTAGTTAGCTGGTCAAACTATGTAACTGCACATTAGCTGGAGATGAGTGTTCCTTATGTTTGTTAGGATTCTGACATGCTTTGGATTGTGATACTGTAAGTGGGTCGTCAAGGTCACTGTTACTATAAATAGAAAAACGGTTTCCGCTCAATAACTTGAGAACGCATTGAGATATTTTAATGAAACTTCATAGATACCTTATATTGAGTCTATTTTAATCTGCAATTTGCCTATAATGCTGTAGACAAAATATGCATTTACTTGCTCCTATTAACAGACATTCATAAAAAATGTTGTGTTTAACTGGCATTGTCTGTATAATCTGTTAGAACTTCAGCAGATCAAATACAGCTTTTAGATGATTGCCTTGGTTTGCAATAGTTGCTGTTTAATTAATTAACATTATGATATTCTGAGGATCTGTATGAAGCTTTTATGTATTGTTTTGTTGTTGTTTGAATTCATAGTTCAGTATGTACATTTATAGTATCTGTTAACCAGTAAAAATTTCTGACTGTTTTATGCCCCCACTTTCAGGGGTTAGGCATATAGATTTGCCCTTGTCCGTCCGTCCCGTTCGTCACATTTTTCAAAAAGTATAACTGCTAGAGTGATGAAACTTTATCAAGATTTACATCAGAATCGGAGCTTGTGCACCTGGGTATTTTGGAGCAGTTTTTTCCGACATCAGAGGAGTTATGGCCCTTTTTTAGCAAAAAAATGACAGGTTTAGACTTGTATCGTGTGTAACTAAAAAACTATAACTGCTAAAGGGATGAAACGTTATAAACATATTCATCAGCATAGGGGCTTGTGCACGTGTGTATTTGGGTGCAGTTTTTTCTGACATCAGCTGAGATATGGCCGTGGCAAACAATGACATTTTTTAGAGTTGTGTCGCTTGTAACTCGAAAATTATAACTGCTAGAGTGATGAAACTTTACAAACATATTCATCAGCGTGTGAACTTGTGCACCTGGGTATTTTGGTGCAGTTTTATGCCACATCTGCGGAATAAACATTCTAGCACATTACACTGAATACAATGGAGACATACAGAAATTTGTATTGTTTTTGCACTTTATTTAATAATAAATAATACCACACAGCTTTTGTTATTTTGACATGCTTTTAGAGAAAGCTACTTGCATATTTTATTAGTTTGCAGGGTGTAAATTTTTTTTACTCTGTATTTATATGTGGCTGTGTGTTACTTAGACTTAACTTTTGTGACATGCATTATGAAGCTACTGATAATTGTAACATTCTTGTGATAAATAATTATCAATGTATTGGTCTGGTGACTTTAGTAACTTTGGTTCTAACTTTAAATACTTTTCAGTTAGAAAAGTTTGATGCCTGAAAAAAGCTATCCTTTTATTCACAAAATATTCAATAAAATATGTCATCAATTTCAACTGCTTTATTTTTATACCCCCACAAACGAAGTTTAGGGTATATAGGAGTGAGCTTGTCGGTCTGTTGGTTTTTGGTTTCCGGATGATAACTCAAGAAAGGCTTGACATATTAGAATAATTTTTGGTACACATGTGTAACATCATAGAATACATGTTAAGTTCGATGTTGGTTACAAACCACTCAATTTTGACAGAGTTATGGCCCCTTTTCGACTTAAAATTCCCTTAAAACATGATTTCCTGACAATAACTCAAGAATGGCTTGACATATTCAAATAATTTTTGGTACACTTGTGTAACATCATAGAATACAGGTCAAGTTCGACTTTGAATACAAACCACTATATTTTCACAGAGTAATGGCCCTTTATTTGACTTAAATTCCCTAAAAACATGGTTTCCTGAAAATAACTCAACAATGGCTTGACATATTTAAATAATTATTGGTACACATGTATAGCATCATAAAATACAGGTCAAGTTCGACTTTGGTTACAGACCACTGAAATTTGAAACAGTTATGGCCCCTGTAACCACTAAATTTTGACACAGTTATGGCCCCTTTTTGACTTAAAATTCCCCAAAACATGGACACAAGCTAATGAAAGGCTTCACATATTCAAATCATTTTTGGAAGATAGGTGCAACCTCATAAAATACAGTTTAAGTTCAAACTTTGGTTACAAACCACTGAATGTTGACAGAGTTATGGCTCCTATTGATATTTTTTTTTCCAAATACACTGTTGTCCATTCACAAATTAGAATCAATGCCATAGTTTTGTGACAAGGCCATATTGTGGGGGTATCTCCGTCACTCTTGTGACAATTCTAGTTTCATCTAAAATTCATGCCGTGTCATTTCTTATGTACAAAATAAAATGCAGCTGAGTAAATTAACAAGGAGATAGTTACAGCTAATCATAGTCATAATTGCAATATAATACCATGCCATAATACCATGCCACAAAGTTTTACAAAAATAAAACTCTCCATACGTAGCGTTTGCGACCCACCTCGACTGAAACTTGATTGGAATGACATTTCTCATAATTCCTGTGCAGAGGGTTCATTTTCCTTTTGATAGCTCATGTTTAAACAAGTATTTCATTCACACTGTACTTTCTGTAACTACTTGAAGAATTTCAGGGTCGGTCAAGCATGCAAAGATGTTGTTCGCTAATTTTTCCTGACCACATACACGTCGTATATATTGTAGGACTAGAAAATGATTTTATAACTTAATGCTGTGCTTGCATAATGTGTTTAAAACATGTTTCAATTAAAGTTCATAGGATTAATTAACGAATGGATTTACTTACGTGTCATGCTCGTTACATGTATCATATATATGATAATACATGTACATTGTACTCAACATTTGTGTAGAAGATCGATATATGTTCTGAATCTGTAAACGACTCTGTATAAACAAGGTTTGTTGCTTGTATGCAACTTATAATTAATACAAATAAATTGACATTAGAACATGTTTTGTTTATGACCATTTATTGCAATGCATATTGTACAGCGTTTGGTTGCAGACGTCTAAACAATAAAATATGATAAAACTGTAATTGCCTTGAAGAACTTGCGTTATAAGGTTCTCTTCATAATAGATAGATATATACCGATAGATATTTTAGTTCAATGCAATATGCCATATATGTCACATGAGGACAACATACGTGTATGTACACATGAAAATAAAACAAAACATTAATACATTTACACAACTTTCATAGGTACATGTATATATACTGTAGCGAAGAAGGATCATCCTTATTACCAATATAAGTGTAAACTCATAATAATAATAATTAACTATTATTATCGGTGTTGGTATGAATATAATACCTTGTTAGATATTTGCACTAAATAACACATATATAACAGTACATTACAGTCTTGTTTGTTAAAAAACAACACTAATTCAACCTTTTGATATTTACTTGGACA
The DNA here is from genome assembly GCA_027627225.1 of Congeria kusceri. Classification (NCBI taxonomy): domain Eukaryota; kingdom Metazoa; phylum Mollusca; class Bivalvia; order Myida; family Dreissenidae; genus Congeria; species Congeria kusceri. The sequence goes on along the minus strand of CM051032.1, from coordinate 25,583,961 downwards.
AACAAAAGGAAAATACCGAATAGTAGGCCCTATCAAAATGAAATATAAGACTTGTTCGGTCAGAAACTGCGCGTTTTATATATGTTATTATGTTTCAATATCACGCAGTAGTTATTTTTAAATAAATTCAACATTTGACATAGATAAACAATACCGAAAATGAAGCTATATATAGAACATACTCGGACGAATAATAATTTATTCTGCAATTACAAAATATGCAGGAATAATAAGACATGGAAAACGTACTAGTACAAGATCATAATAAGGTACATGAAGTATATTTTCGAATGCGCTGTGTTCTGTTTGTAAAGAGCACTGGAAATGAGTGATAAGCGTCCTTGATTTTCGAATGCTCTGTATTCTGTTTGTAAAGAGCAATGGAAATGAGCAACATTGTGATAAGGATTGTTGATTTTCGAATGCTCTGTGTTCTGTTTGTAAAGAGCAATGGAAATGAGCAACATTGTGATGAGCGTTACTGATTTTCGAATGTTCTGTGTTCTGTTTGTAAAGAGCAATGGAAATGAGCAACATTGTGATAAGCGTCCTAAATTTTCGAATGCTCTGTATTCCGTTTGTATAAATACGCAATGGAAATTAGCAACATTGTGATAAGCGTTATTAATTTTGGAATGCTCTTGTGTTCTGTTTATAATGAGCAATGGAAATAAGCAACATTCTGATAAGCCTTCTTGATTTTCGAATGCTCTGTATTCCGTTTGTAATGAGCAATGGAAATGAGCAACATTGTTATAAGCGTCCTTGATTACCGAATGCTTCGTGTCCGTTGGTAGTGAGCAATAAACACTGAGCAACATTGATAGCGTTCTTGATTTTTTGAACGCTCTGTGTTTGTAAAGAGTAATGGAAATAAGCAACATCGTCACACGCGTCCATAATTTTTGTAATCTATACTTTCTGTTGGCAACGACCAACATATACATTGTGAAAAAAGTCCTTGATTTTAGAATGATCAGCTGTGTAAGGATGATTTTTCGAATACCTAGTGTTCGGTTATTAACCACGTGTTGCCATTGTGACAATAAAGGCCAGGGTCACCAACGTAAGGTCAATGATGTAATGTGCCGCAGACGACTTTGAGGGCGCTAGGATTTCTGAAAGCGTTTCTTGGTCGTCTGAAAGGGAATAAACCGCTATTACAAACATGATGATTTCTTTATCAATAAACGTGTGCAGTCATATTGTACGCGTGTTTTACGTACGCTTCGGAAATACGAATAACACTACCGTTTTGTGTTGTTTGGTGCCCTTTGGCACAAATTATTCATATTTTTATGAATCACATTCCTTTATGTACGTGTTAACTGGGCCCATATCAACAAAGTTCCTTAGTGAAAACTTAAGTTAATTTCTTAAAATTGTAAAATTCCAAAAGTCTGTGGATGGTTCATGTAAAGTTTATTTTGTCTTGAATGGTTTAAATCTGAAAAAGAATCAAAAGTTGTTTCTTATTTCACATTTTTTTCAGATAGAAATTACAGTTTTACAATTAAGTGTATTTAAAATTTTCACTTAAATATGACGTAAGTTAAGATTTTTTTAGCAGCTTTATGGATATGGCCCCAGACGTTCATTATGAAAAAAAGAAATATTTTGCATAAAAAAACACAAATTTTGAGCTTTTTTATGTAGAAAATTCTTGCGAAGGCAAATAATACATTTGCTAATAGAAGGATTCTGTTAACAGAATTTGCGTCAAAGTTAATTTATTATTAATGTTAAACATGTTATTTATCTATTTCCTGCCGATATATCGTGTTAGAATTCTATTTTAAATGTAAAACTAAATGTTAATGTGAAAAGCCTAATGATATAAAAAGATACGGCAATACCTCTTGAACAATGAATTTGCATTCGATATAATTATACTGAAGTTAAATTCATTACGTCACATCTCTATACATGTACATGTAATACCATATGGACTAGTTGTTTTCTTGTAAAGATTCAGTGTGCTTTCCGTAGTAGTTGGTCCAGAAGAAATGACCGTGGAATGCATCCATGTTATTTGTGTGCTTTCCTCTGTGTCACCGGGAGTGCTGGCACTTGCGTTCGGTTTTTTGGTTTCTGGTTTGTTTGCCTCCGTTGTTGTATTTGGCCAAAAATAATCCTCAATATGCTCGTCACACGTCAGACCTGCATGTATTTTTTTATTTGGTTTGAGGCCCTTAAGAAATAAACGTATGTTGGACGCATAAAACAACGTTTGTTGGGTGAAATCGTTTACTTACATAAAAAGTTAAAAACCATTAAACATTTGTGAAACACAAACTTTATTATATTTTACGTTGAAATCACACTAGTCTGTTTGCCTTTAAGTCCTATAAGTCCTCTTTGGTGAAATGATATAGTAGGTTTCATTTTCAATAAATATATATTAATTTTTTAAGAGCATTAATGCTTCGGTCACGCACCAGTAAGTGTTAAATATTAATAAACCATCACAAAATCTTTGAGTTAGTGTCTCTAATACTGAACCTCACTCTGTAGTTGGTAATGTAATGACGGTAATTCTAAAGACAAGTTTGCACTTAGACCTCATTCGTAATCCTGCAGTGCAAAGTCTTTTACATACAAAATAAAAATGTGTTCATTGTTTATATTTTTTAAACATATGCTTAGCGCCATAAATTTTTTTTTGCAATGATACTTGACAATCAAGAAGTACTCTACCAGTAAATCCGGCGAAGCAAGTGCAAATGAAGCCGCCAAAGGTATTTGTGCAGTTCCCGTTGTTGTTGCAGACATCATCAAAATACTCTAAATAAGAGAAGGCAAGATGCATACTATGTTATTTCCTTTGACATGGAGATTGACCTCTTTAACCCGTTTTATTGAATTGACAAAATTATCTTAATAAATGCTGTTTAAACCAAAGGTTAAAGGGACTTGTTTACATATTATTTTTTATATGCCATTAAACGTCTCTAATTGTGACAAATTAAGGCATATGAACTGAAGAGCTGAAGTACTATAACAAGAAAGGCATAAAAAAGAAAAGAAAAACATGTTTCTCCCACCGCGGTTCGAACCTCAGACCTCCGGAGCAATAGTCTAATGCAGTAACCTCTCGGCCATTCCGATGTATATACATTTTCATGATTCGCGTTGCAAACAGTTTATAATCTTATCCATTTTAACTTAGTTACTCATTACCGAAACGGTATATATACTTATTTTTGTCAGTAATGTTATTTGGCTCAGTTATATTCACTAGTTCTATTCTTTAATTTTTGGAATGTTTGACCAAATAAAAAGAAAATTGTCATTTCGTCAATCTGTTAGCATTTCCCTTTAAAGACACAACAATTTCTTTTAGTTTCTTCCTAACGACAGATTTTCTTACAATTTGCACAAACATGCGTGAATTTAACTAAAAAAAGCTGTCTTCCGGAAATATTGGGTTAAGCATACGGTACCTGTGGAAGCCCTTTGTGTAACTATTAATGTGGAATTATATAAAGCGTTCACATTCAAACAATACAGTTACCATTTAAAAATGACTTTTAATTAACGCTTAACCAGGCAAATTATGCATTTCATATGCCTGTGAAAACATCAATAGATAATCAAATATACGAATATCTGTTGTTCCAAACGACATATTTTGTTAACAACTATCCCATATACATGCGTTATTGTATACTGAAACAGTCCTAAAAAATGGTGATCACCGGCCTTGTTCTGAAAATATTGGATTTTGAGTACGGTACCTCTCAAAGCTCCTTTTCGCTCGACTTTTCGAAGAAAAAAAGTCGAGCTGTTGTCGCCCCGTCGATTGCGTCAGTGTCTCAGTTAGTTAAGTTTTTTGGTTCAGTTTTTTTTGGTTAATTTTTTTTGTCCGAGTCCATTTTTCAAAATCTTTCAAATGTATCCATGTGAAACTTTCAATACTTGTCTATAATCAAACGGGTACTCCATTACAACAAGGCAGGTTGCCCTGTAATTTGTATTTCTAGAGTTATTTGCCCTTGTTTGGAATTACTTAGCATATTTTGACAATTTTTTTTGGTAAATATATACTTTCTCAATAACTATGACAGACATTAAATTGCAACTGAAGTTACTTATATATAGTGCTAACACCATTCTACAAACAAGAGGAGGTTAATCTTTCAATGATTTTGTTGCAGTTATTTCCCTTTTTTGGACTTACAATTTTCCTTTTAGGACGAATTTCTCGATACCTATATGAGGTATTGACTTAAAACTCAAAGTTCTTGAGGATTTTGCTTGAGAAATTGCCCTTTTTCATCTTAGAAATTTAGCTTTAGGTCAAATTCCACAATATCTATAAGATGTCTTGACTTGAAACACAAAATACTTGATCACAGTTATTAACCACTTCTGTAAACAAGATGAGGTAACTATATCAAGGATTTTGATGGAGTTATTGCCCCTTTTCAACTTAGAATTGTTTTGTTTTAGGTCAAAATTCTCAATATCTATAAGAGGTATTGACTTGAAACTAAAAATACTTCATGACAGTGATAAACTTATTCTATAAACAAAAGCCCATATTACTATCAAATATGAGAAAATCGAGCGTCCAGTACCAGTAGGCAGTTCTCTTGTTTCAGTTTGGATTATTATCAATGTTTTAAAAATATAGTAGAGCTTTTTTTTCAAACACGGATATGGTTCTTTCAACCGATACGTTTTTACATGTTTTGTTTGACAGTATACAAGTGTATTTTGGTAATGAAAAGCGCTCTACCTACATTTACTGTTAAAATGATGAATTTGACTGGACATTTAAGTAGGTCAAATGGGTACTTAATTATATAATGCTTTCTGAAACGTCATTTTTGTTATCAAATGCATCAATATACTTTGTTCCAAACGACATATTTTCTTAAAATTTCACTAATACATACATGAATGTATGCTTCCACCAAATCATTAATAAAAAGCATGGGTCACCAATCAAGTCTGGGAAATATTGGACTTTAAAAAGGCTACTTCGTATGCATTTATCATGTTCGTTTTAACATCGTTTATGTAAACAACGTATCGATTGCCAAAATAGAATGGATATATTTAATGGATTTTTTCTGAACTGATTTGTTTGGAAATACATTGTATAAGTGTGTTTTTGATTATTATATACGCTCTATGAACGTTTACCCTTAAAACAATTTATTTGAATGGACATTAGAGCTTTTCATTTACGAGAATGTATCGAATATACCTGCTGAAACATCAAAATACACATATGAACCAATGTATGAATATATTAAGTTCCAAATCTCAGATTTCTTCAAAGCTGGCATCGACATGCGTCAATATATACCAAAACTAAAACAGTCATAAACAATATGGGACACCGTGCTTGTTTAGGAAACAGTGGACTCTGAACATTTGGTTGGTTAACCTTTTTATCATTGACGCTACGTCTTCAAAGTGTAACTTTTCAAAAGATGGGTTTAAAATATATGTAGATTTTGAATTGGTTTCAGATGTTTTGACAGTATGTTAGGATATTGTGATTAACGACACACTACATAAACACTAACCAGTGACTGGAACTAAAAGACTTACACAGATATACATTTATCGATTCAAATTAGTATATTATAACCTATATATAAAACACACAAAAATGAAGCAAAATGAGAAATTAACCCAATTATTTTCTTTTTTGTCGCGATTGTCTGTAAGCGATAAACTACCAACTCCTCATGCACATGGTCTGTAATTTTCTAAAGTGTTATTAACAACCTGTGCATTCGTCCTCGTCGCTTTCACACCCGTCGCCCGTGTATCCCTCGATACAGTTGGTGCATTGGGGGATGCCCGTGGACCCTATACAGAACACGTTGGGGCTGCAGGGGCCATAACACGCCATGCCATGGGGACAGTTCTCCTTTGTCTCTACGCATGGATCGTCTAAGTCACAGTTTGGTCCTGAAATACATTTCAATTAAATCTTGATGACAATACTGTATCGATAGATGATACACGTGCTTGTAAATGTATCGTTATCCAGCATACGGGTTTATCCCAGAACCTGGCTCTATTCGACATTTCCAGTGAAAACAACCGAGTTTCGGATTTCTCTTTATTGTAAATAGTAGAATAAGCTGCAACGATCATTTGTTTTCATTAGCTAACCTGAACACGAAGTGTTCGGTGGGCTACTTGTATGTTCGGGGGTGGGGGTGGGGGGGGGGGGGGTCCTGCGTTTTCGGTCTGTTAGCTTAATTGGCCGTTACAGTTTGTAGCATCTGGGTCCTGATTTCTCCAAACTACCCACCTTGTGTATGACCATTATATCGCAAAATATTAGATCGAACCGCTAACGCCAGAGTTGTTGCCACTTGTTTGTGATATAAATGCAAAACGTTTTTTTTTCTAATCTTGAACAAACTTGTACTATTTGTGTATGACCATAAGGTCTAAGGCGAAGTCGAATAAATGCCAGATCGGACCAGAAGGACCCCAGTTATTGCCCCTTATTTGTGAACAAAATCAGTAATTCGTCAACATTTTGCTTGCGCTCGTGATAGATGATTCAATGAAGGCTTAACTTACAAAGTTTGTGTATGACCATAAGATCTCAGCTGGGTGCTTTGATGGGCTAGACAGGATCAGAAACATCAGAGTTATTGCCCCATTTTCATGAGAAAAACTGCAAAATGGACTTAATTTTTCATTTGATCTTGACCAAACTCGAACAGCATCTTTATTGCACCAGATTGTCAAGTCAACAGCAATAATTAATACTTCTGACCATGGGTCATTTGTTAGGCGATGACATTGAAATGTTAGAGCTGATGTCTGTCATTGCCAGTACTCAGGTGAGCGCTTTGGGCTATAATGGCCCTCTGGTTAACAAGTTTTATATTGATAATAAAAGCAAACCAATTTATCATGCGGTGAAATGTATTATGAGTTTATAACTTAATTAATTAATAAATATGTGAAAAATGTTTTACAATACAGTATTTGAAAGATACACTGGAGCACTCGATAGTTCTTGGTACTATGTAAAACAAAAACAACAAAATCCAACTACACTAAAACGAATATTTGATTGGAATTTATTTGTACATGTGATTCTCACCCACTTTTCCCGGCGGGCATTCACAGAATGTAAAATACCCATCAGACACGCACGTGGAACCTTTCGGACACTGTGTTTCGCTGCACGTTAAAACTTGCGGGCCATCAGGAGGATATGGTCCGAAATAGTCTTCAGACTTTTCCCATTGGTCAGTAACGTCACGTGACCTTGTCACTGACTCGAATTCAGGCCAGATTACGTCAGGAGCGGAATTATTCGGATGGGCTTCCTTTTCCACGCCCATTGTCGTTGGAACAACGGCGCCCTCTGTATGTAAACATTCTATTGGAACACGTAATGCCTGTTAACACTTTTGTAATTGTGTTAGCTTAAAGCAAGTTACTTAAAATGACCAATAAGTATTATATTAAAAGTACTTGTACTTACGTGTACGTCTTTAACAATCGTATGACAGTGTAGTGTTTCAAAAATATAACGTGTATGTATACCAATGGACATTATCATCATGACGCATTTTTATTTCCGGCAATCAATCCCATTTGGGCCCAATATGGGCTATACATGCGCAAATATACAATATAGGTCCCATGTGGTACTCATATTATATTTTTAGCCCAATCAGACCCACATCGGACCCATAGTAAGCCCAAAGGGTCCCAAGGCAAAAAAAAACACAACAACATAAAGAATGGGTCCCAGCAAGCCATCCTATGAGGACCCGTTAAGGGATATGCCTGGACTGATATACCTGGGCACTCCTGTGGGACCCATAAGCATTGTCGTGCCCATATTAGACCCAAGTGGGTTCCAGACAACGAAGCCCAATAGGGTTCCCAGCAAAAAAGACCGTATGGGTCGAATCATAGTGTAGTGTTGTAACAGAAACAAGGACATTATTTTGTTGTGCATATTCATTTGCAGCTGATGCTAGTGAAACATGCATGTGTAATATGTTATTCAAAATAAAGCTACAACGTCTCAATACTATCAATAATAAGATCAGATTAAAATATCATTGTAAAATAGCCAGCCATCGTTTTCTTATTTATTGTCATCAACATATGGTGGCATCGATAACCACTCAAGGTTCGGTAAAATATTCATGTTAACTACTTAGCGTTCGCAAACAGATTCGTGTTACCACTTATTTGTCATGATATTTATCTGGATATTAAGATAGCGTTTGCGAATATTTTTTTTCTGTAAGATATTTTATTATTATACTAAATGGCCTTTAAGTAACCAAAACTGACTAGATACATTTTCTTGAGGTTGCGAGGTCATCCGCATTATCTTACTAACACGAATATTATCATGATAATTATCTTACAGCGCAAATCTTATATAGGTAATATTCGCAATACCACTTAATTTTCATGTGTCGCAAATATATTTGCAAACCAATTCGTGTTGCCAGTTATCTAACACGAATATTATCGTGATAATTATCTTACAACGCAAATTTTAACTAGTTAATATAAGTTTTTATTAACCTTAATTATGTAAGTTATAATGTCAGTTTTAATGTCAGTTCTGGGCGGTTTCAGGCCTGTTTTTCGTTAAGCAAATGAATATCTTACGTCGAAAACAATTCGCAAACGCTATTAAGATGTAAGATAAATAACACGAAACTTTAGTGATAACACGAAAATTTTCGCGAACCTTAAGTACAGCAGTTATCGTAAGGCAGTTCTATGCCACCATATCAATACTATGTGTTTCCTTAATACACCAGTTAACGATATTCACATGCTTTATATTGATCATTCGGAGCAATTTTTTTTTTTTCTTTTTCATTTATGTTTCATTGCTAAATTCCATCAGTTGCTATATAGTTGTTACTTGCAGGTGCAAACAAGATCCTACCGAATCAAAATTACGATAAAAATGTATCTAAAGTCACCTTCCAATAAACAACCCGAAACAATACATCCGAAACTGTAAAATATAGTTCGCGTTGAAATTGCAGAAAATGTGGTCAGATCATGTTAGAATCGAAATAATTTTCGCATTATCGTAAATCATCGGCTAAAAAACAACAATTTGTCGTTCTGAGGCGGTGTATTAAATCCAAACCGTTGTTTATTAGCCAATAAAATAACTCTAAATCGAAAATAATTTTTTAATTCACACACATACAAGTCACAAAATATATGATTTTACTTTTTTGCAAATTCTTTTAGGTCATTATAGAACCTTAAGTGCAAATATACTTACGAAGAATCATAATATTTACTAGTACAATAAATCCACGACAGGTCACCCGTTCAATCGACATTTTAACCACTAAACTGTACAGAATATTACGTAAATGTACGAATCCTCGGGACAGTGGCGGCCTTTGTGAATTGTAACATCATAACATCCGTCTGTCCACTTGAGAATGTACAGTACTGATCATTGTTTCGCGTCCTCTAACATGACCCGGGACCTGCACATAGGGGGAAGACACTCATCTTCAAACACTTCAGGTTTAGGATAGACGTACGTACGAGATATTTGTTTTTATTTTCTCCCTGACTGCGTTCGTCCGAAAATAAATAAATTCTTTCCTAACTTAAAAGATATGCAGCACCTATACAACCATACAAGACAAACACATAGTTCTTACGAGGCGGTCCGCTTTTCTTTATTGGTCTGTAACACCGTTTTACTGTACATACATATAATACATTAGTATAAAATTAGTCTGCATATCGTTCACGCAAATAAGCAAACTTGCTACGCACAAAAAAAGAGTAACAAAACATATCCCTAAAAGAACTACTCACATTAATAAATGCATAAACATAACATAGTAATAATATGTAATTCCTTAAATAATTAATGTAAAGTGCAATGTGACTCGCCCAGGAAAAACCAGAGATAAAACCCTTTGAACTGCATTATGGAAAAAACTCTGGAAACCTGTGCCCGTTTGTCAAATGTCACATCGCAGAGTGTCGGGCCTCACCCATACAAACAATAACAATCATCATGGATACATCTTATATATCGACGAAACTAGTTACATTGCAATAAAATAAATTTGTATACATTATTAAATAGAATGAACAAAACAACGAACCTATATTAATATACATACAAACATTATGAAAAACAACAACAACTGAACTAAAACAGACATACATGATTTGAATATAAAAGGTATCTCCTACTTCCCTTGTGTTTTATAAGTTGCTTTTGCAATGTTAAAAATATGCTGAACCACGTGTTAACTCCTGTGTAAGCGAACCTCGAATGACTTTACCCGCCAAATCGAACGAAAAACTCGTGCAAAGGGAAATACCGAATGCTTACTGAAGCGTGACGAAAAGAATAGCAAAATCTATATATGTATATGTGTATATATAATATGAGGCGTGAGGGAAAACCGGGCTTAATGCATGCCCAATGCATGCCCGTAAGGTGTCGTCCCAGATTAGCCTGTGCAGTCCGCACAGGCTCATCCGGGACGACACTTTCCGCCAACAACTTGGATTTATGTAAGAAGAGACTTTCTTGAAACAGAATATACCATATAAGTGTCGTCCTGGATTGGCCTGTGCACTTTACGCACATGCATTATGCTAGGTTCCCACTATCACGATTCGCGCCACGATTGAAATCGTGTTCTTAATCGTGCACCAATCGTGGGGATCCTATCATACTCTATCAGATCTTATCAAATCTTGAGGTCAGTCGTGGCAATCGTGGTAATCGTAGAACATTTTGGAACGGTTTAAAAATTCTCTACGATTAACACGATAAACTGCGATAAATTGTCCATCGAGACCATCGTATCAGATCTAATTGCATCGTAACAAACGCAACAAATCGTTCTAATCGTGTATCCAAATCGTGGTGATCGTGATAGATCGTAGACACAAAACACCACGTCCTGTTAAGATGTGTTGCGATCACAAGAAACAATGACTTCAATAGTCAGTCAGCTGCATTTATATCAATCGCGTCCAGTTCTAGCTCTAATCGTGATCTCCATCGGTCATGATCGTGGAAGACATCGCGACCACAATCGTATCCTATCGTAACGGATCGCATTGATTCGGGATAAACGTATCGGAACTTATCTGCACGTACTATAACGTCCTAATTCGGGGAACCCGATCGTGATGATCGTGTCAGATCGAGACCCATTCGTGGACACGATCGCAACATTCCCAACGGAACGTATTTAATCGTATTTGAACTGGAGATCAGACACCTGTAGTCGACAAATCGTGAACAGATCGCAAACCAAGCGCAAAACATGTTATCACAACGTATAGACTCGCATCACGTCGTACCCAAGCCTAAACTCTCATAGAAATACCAAGATCAGCTACGATTTGCCAATTGTGGCATTCGTGACGGATCGCACGACAGTGGGAACCTAGCATTAAGCACGGTTTTATCACGACACGCCTCATATTTAAAATCGAGAGTTTCTAGCTAAAGGAATAGCCGAGCTATATTTAATATTATTATACCTCACTTCGTTTTCACATTGTAAAATCCCATATACCTATCCCTGCATACTTTTGATATGTCATAGCGTTGGAAAGTAATATACACCGAACGGGGTATAATTTTTATTATTATACCTCACTTCGTTTTCACATTGTAAAATCCCATATACCCATCCCCGCACAATTTTAATATGTCATGGCGCTGGAAAGTAATATACACCTAGCGGGGTTTAATTTTTAATATACCCCCCCCCCCCCCCCCCGCGTGACTAAAATATACCCCGCGTGGGCTTAAAAGAAGCAATTCGGGTTTTCCGAGAAATCCGTATTAGCTAATGATCAGTAGGCGCTTATTAACATGTATTTTAAAAGACTAATGTCGATGAGCGCTTGATTTTCCAACAATAAACTTTAGTTTACAATGTACGACGTTTTTTCTTTGAATTACAGTATTTTTGTTCGGCCTCGGTTGACATATTTACTATACCCCTCAACTGCTATTTATATATTATTTCACGTCACGTGACCACTCTGTGTATTTGGTCCATAGACAAAAAGTTATATCCCATGGTAATATTTTGTCATATCATCCTCTCAGCCATGTGTTATTTATATAATATACCCCGAGCGTGACTAAAATATACCCCACGCGTGGGCCTAAAAATAGCAACTCGGGTTTTCCGAGAAATCCGTATTAGGTAGTGATCAGTAAGCGCTTATTAAAATGTATTTAAAAAATCAATGTTGATGAGCGCTTGAGTTTCCTACAATAAACTTTATTTTACTATGTACGGCTAGTTTGTTCTTTTAATTACAATATTTTTGTTCGGTATAATAAAATAAATACCACAGGGGTATAGTAAATATTGCCCCCCTCGAACAGTAACGTCTTCGGCCTCGGTTGACATCACTCACCTTGGGGTGCAATACTTACTATACCCCTCAACTGCATATGATATTTATATATTATATGAAGTTTATGTGTCAACATGAAATCAAAATAATTGCACATGTAATGAAAGTGATTTGATAAAGCAATATTAAATAATTTACTCTCTGCAAAGGTAAATTATTGTATGTGATACGTGTCAGCTTTAGAGTTCCGTGTATACTTTTATTACGATAAGCTATTTGTTGTAAGAAAGAGAGTTATTTTGGAAAAATTTCATCGTAGCCCGATCTTGGTCACTCACAGAGGACACATAGATTTTCTGGTTAAAGTTTATATTTAACAGTTTTGTAACTTCAGAACTACAAAAGTTATTGACTATACAATTGGAATATACCAAGACCAGACAAGACAAGACAAATATTTATTAAGACTTGTACAGTGTACATCGTCTAAACACTAAAATGTTTTACATACATACATTTCGTCACATTATAATGAATACAATAATAACACAAACAATCAAATTAACAGTTATGTACATATATATTTTTTGGTAAAAGCTTAATATAAATAAGTATAATGCACATTCGTAATTTCTATGGAGAATAACTACTTATAGTTATGGCACAACATTAAGACAATTATTTCTTATAATTAGTGCTTCTTTTACCAATTTTGCTAACTTAATAAGTTCGCGTCTATTAGTTGTATTTAACAATTGGTGGAATTTGTAAACAGAAGGTCTATTGTAATAGCATTACATTAAAAAATTTAGCCTAAGAACAGAGTATGAAGAACATGTACAGACAAAGTGAAACTCATCTTCCACGTCTAATTCATTGCAACAAAGACAATAGCATTCGTTTCTTTGGATATTCTGGTCAGCATATCGTCCAGTTTGAATTCTCAGTGGCAGAGCCGAAGTTCTAAGCTTTGTGACATAGTGTCTTAACTTCTTAGGTAGCAAAGTATTCATAATTGAAAGTAGGCTTAAATACACGATACATATCTAAAACAGAACTATTAAAGTGTGTTATAAATGTATTAACATCAACAGAGCTTGGATTATTAAACACGTAAGACAAACCGTAATTGTCTAACCACTTTTTAAGATCTAAAACCCAATTTGAACGTCCGTTGTGGCAATCGTGTAAAGCTTGCAAATATATGGATTTTTATAATAATATTTTCAGTTTGGGTAATTTTAAACCAGTATTTAACAATCCTTACGTATCGATGAACAAAAAGTGGGTATCTACCTAATTCGCCATAGACTGTAGCATTACAAACATTTTGTTTAACGTTTAGCAGTCGTTTACAGAACTTTAAGTGCACCCTTTCCAATTTTTTTGACTTTGTATTACCCAATACCTCACATGCGTAATTCAAAATAGACCCAACAAAAGCATCGAACAGTTGGCATTGTGTTTGGGGCTTAAGGTCAAACTCTTTACATTTGTTAAATAAAATATTAATTGCTTTTAGTGCTTTACCACATAAATGTTCTTGATTCAAATTAAAACTTCCAGTATAATTAAAAACAGTTCCCAAATAGTTAAAATCGTTTATTACTTCATATTGCTGACCGTCATATGTCCATTTTTCAGACGGCAATAGTCTTCCTCGTTTTATTAGTATTTACCTTTAATCCCCAACAATTACAATAATTAGATAAAGATTTAAATGGTAATACCATTGTAATCAACTCCAATATCAGGGGCAACATTCCTTATAACTCTGTTTTGTATTTTGTCACATTTTCCACATAGATTTTCTGTCCTCATCATTACTAGCAACCCAGAATACTTTCACACCAAATTTGTTTGCATCAGCAACCCGTGCATTATGTACCGTCTGTTGATTAAATTTACTTCTTTCTCATTTTCGACGCGTATGAGCGCGGCGTCTATATGTGATCACTGTAACATGAGGTTAATGGTAGGAGCGGTGATTATTTCCTTGATTATTCCAAACGTTATTGGCCATCAATGGAGCCACAACAAACAGTATTCAATAATAAAAAACAATGTTGCAATGTCTGTGTATTTCTTGTTGATAGAGTTATTATTATAATGAACAATGTTTTATGTCAAATTATATAGCTTCTCCATAGTTTTACACTGGTCACTATAGCGTATACTGTTGTGATTATAAGACCTGTAAAAGCTAGATTATTATTATTATTATTATTATTATTATTATTATTATTATTGTATTAAGTATTCCACATAGTATCAATTGTATTTTTACTCTGATGATGTTTGTTCTGAAAGCTATTGATTGATTTTTCTTTCTTGCTTTGGAATGATAGTCGTGTAACCGGACAAAACTTGCCGACAACTGGTTCTAAAAATAGCTTAGTACTGTAGGTTACAATATACTAATTCCAATCCTTATGTAATTTAATGTAAAAGCGATAAATTTAACCAAAAATAAATGCAACATTTTGCACATAGGGACCATCATAACCATACATTGTCTTAAAGAGCATTCTAAGCTGAATTGAATTAAGCAATAAAAAGGGTATGCCATGCGTTGTGTAAGAAAGAACTCGACACTAAACAAAGTTGACTGTTTTATCACCATCGTTTTAGCGGCTACTTTCTAGTTTAATGTAACCCGCCTCAGCGCAAGTGTCATACTGTAGTCTCCAATCTTAAAACATATCAGTGATTTATTTGTGCATACCAATGCGTACCCTACCAACATCTCCAAAAAGGAATATCAAAGCAAGTGTCTTAACCTAAAAACATGTCTTCGAGTTAAACTTGTTGATTTATTTAGAGAGTACAGCCCTACATCTTTTATTTATTTAGTGTATTGTGACCTAGAATGTAGCAGACGCTGATACATACAGCTGTGTAGCCGCTAACATGCGTAGGGTAGGTTTGTGTTATTTATGATTTTGTTGTGCGCACAATTATTTTAATGCAGATTTGTTTATTTTAAACCTTCATATTATTTTTCATATGTCAACGTTTTAAATAAAAGTATCAAGCATTTTAATTAGTTCACATCACTGAACACTACTGTGGCATAAATGTGACATGTGCAAGTTTTTATTTATGTCGTTCCCACGACATATTAAGTCGTGGGAACGAGATCTTATCTCATGGGAACGAGATCTTATCTCGTGGGAACAATATAATTATGTCGTGGTAACGACATATTAAGTCGTAGGAACTAGATAATTAACTCATGGTAACGATATATGTAGTCGTGGGAACGAAATATTTTCTCGTGGGAATGACATAAATAACTCGTGGGAACGACATTATAAGTCGTGGGGACGAGATAATTAACTCGTGGTAACTACATAATTAACCAGAATTTCACGTTGTTTATAAGCATGTTTCAAAATGGCTGATACAAGAGACGCTTACATAATATCGTATTTCAATGCTGGATTAAGATATAAAGAAATTGTTTTTCTTCTGCGAGAGCAACATGGAATTTGATTGCCTCAATAAGTCGTTCCCTCGACAAAAATATCTCGTTCCCACGACATAATATGTCGTTTCCACGAGTTAATTATCTTGTTCCCACGACTTAATATGTCGTTCCCATGAGTTATTGATGTCGTTCCCACGAAAAAAAAGATCTCGTTCCCATGACTTCATATGTCGTGGGAACGAGTTAATTATCTCGTTCCAACGACTTAATATTTCGTCACCACGACATAATTATGTCGTTCCCACGAGATAAGATCTCGTTCCCACGACTTAATATGTCGTTCCCATTAGTTATGGATGTCGTTCCCACGAAAAAAAGATCTCGTTCCCTCGTTCCCACGACTTCATATGCCGTGGGAACGAGTTCATTATCTCGTTCCAACTACTTAATATTTCGTTACCACGACATAATTATGTCGTTCCCACGAGATAAGATCTCGTTCCCACGACTTAATATGTAGTGGGAAGGAGTTAATTATCTCGTTAAAACGACTTAATATTTTGTTACCACGACATAATTATGTCGTTCCCACGAGGTAAGATCTCGTTCCCACGACTTAATATGTCGTGGGAACGACATAAAGAAAAACATGCATATGTCACATCTATGCCACCGTAGAACATTTATTTGTGGTTAAATCTTAAAATCATCTGCCTTCTTCATAGATACATAACGGCGCCCTTTGATGTTTTGCATCAATATTTTTCTTGTTTTGTTGTTACCGTTGTCTTTGGCAGCTTGACATTTCGGGAAGTGCTCACCAACTCTACGGAGGCCTTCATTATAACATAGTACTGCCATGTTCTGGTGTGAGGGGTTCTCAAATTGCTCTATTATAGTAGGCGTTTACAAACGTTTATAAATACATAAATAAAGACAGAAACACAACTTGTTTTCGCTAAATGAGCACCGAATCCTTTCAACTCATTTTGGACATTTCCTTAAAATAAATCGTGTTCTTACACAAATTATGTGTACATTTATGATAATATTTGTCATATTTATTAATGTTATTTGCTGCTCACTTGAGACCTTTACTTCATATTTTTTACCACTGTCACATACTCAGTTGAAATTAATAAATCTTCTTGCCCACGAAATTATACTAACCAAACAAGACATCCGCTCCTTAAACTAATAATTTTATGGTCTAAGCATTTCAATCCAGTTACAAATGAGTTTATATATGTGTGACGTAAATCTTGCAGTGTTAAGTAGCTGGGAAGGTGCTGAATATAAATCGCTTGCAGTAAAAATCAACGCCGATAGCGTAGAAAGACTGTTGGCGAAAAAAGAAAGATACCAAAATATTCTGCAAACATTTTCTAACAGAAAAGACACATTTGTTTGAATGAAAATAAATTTCTCCAGTGCCATTTTTAGTAGGGATGGGACCGAATACTGAAATCAATGTTCGAATATTAGTTTTAGGTATTCGAATATATTCCAATATTCGTTTTGTAAATACTACTATATAGATGAGGTTGAACAGCCTATATATATATTTGTTTTTCTGACTACTTTTGTAAGGCTATTTTTGCAGCCAACTTGCAGGTGAAGGAAAATACGATTTTCTGTAAATCTGTTGCTTTGATTGACCAAACAAAACCTTACAAAAAATAATATTTTGAAGTCGCTACAGTCCAGTTAAAATTGCTCTGAATTCTTTATCATTTCGATACTATCATTATAGATGAATAAATAAACATGTCAATTTTTGTATTCTAACCAAATATATCAGGACAGACAAACTTGAGATGATTTTTTTATTATATATAGTCACCTGATTGTAACTATATTTTTGGACCCCCATTTTTCAAAACATGATCCCAAAAATAAACTGTCTTGAATCCAATTGACCCATAATTTCGTGGCTGATGTAAAAGCCTGCCAGTGTTTTTTTCACCTTCAGATGGCAGGTAGCGGGCCCTTCCGATGGGGAATTTTACGGAAAAAGGGGATTTATAAAAAAAAGCAATATAACATTTTATTATTCTACTTTGTTATAAAACAGTAACTTAGATTAACTTGGTTTGATGATGTAGGCCATCTAGATGGTTCAGTCAATTATATGTGGTTCCCTTGTGCACAAATTTCTCATTACATAAATTACACGTTGCCTGGGTTTTGTCTAATGACCGCGTAAAGTACTTCCAAGCACGTGCTGGTGGCATTGTTTATTAATCAAGACTCTTGTATAATATACGGTGTTGATATAAGGGAGAATAATTTACAAGTGACGTATAGTAAGATTGACCAGATCATGTTAATTTTGTTAAAGAAATTGATTGGCTGATAATGGATTCATTTTAATTGGTTTACTTAGAAAGTAATTGTAATTTACTGTAAACAAGTTAACCGTATAGATGTCACTTAAGGACAATAAATAACAATGTACCCCTTGTGCAAAATGTGAAACCGTTATCACAACATGGCCCTGTTTTGTTATTTGTGGATACAATGCGTCATATTCGCGCCTCCTACCAACCGTTAATTCGCGGCCCTTGTAAAGACGTGCCCCCTCCCCTGCCAATTATCAATTGTCGTTAATTGGACATGTGTTGTAAAAACGTTACACTGCCCCACCCACCTGCTAAACAGGAAATACGACTGGAATTCATGTTAACTTTGCCTTCAAACTGGAAAAAAACTTGATTTTTTAAAAGAAATTGTGTTCTTTAAATAAATTTGAAAATCGAATACGTATTCGTTTTTTATAATCGAATATTATCCGATATTGGAATATTCGAAAATTCGGTCCCATCCCTAATTTTTAGTTTTTACACAAGACAAATCGAACTATTCATTATCGATTATGCAAACGCAATAACATGCATAACAGTCAACATGTCGACTAATCCTTAAGGGCCGAATAAGCCGAATGAGCGTATTTTGGGAGTATTGGTTGTTAGTGCTTCGTATCCTGCAAAGTAAAAAGTAGGTCAAGCGATTCAATCTCTAGAAATCGCCCTACTAAAAAGCATGGACGATTGCGAATAATGTGTAAACACTCCATGCTTAGTAATGGCTAATTTAGCTGTTTGTAGATTTTGACACTCATGGCTCAATGTTTGGCTACACGTAATAAGGCGTTTTTCCAGATTTGGTTACATATTATTTAACCTTCTGTATGATGCATTTTTGGTTACATGCATTGAAGCCTTTTGCATGTTTGGTTTCAAGTGATGGAGCCTTTTGCATGTTTGCCCATTGTTTGGTTCATGTAATGGAGCCCTTTGCTTGTCTGGTTTCAAGTGATGGAGCCTTTTGCATGTTTGGTTTCAAGTGATGGAGCCTTTTGCTTGTCTGGTTTCAAGTGATGGAGCCTTTTGCATGTTTGGTTTCAAGTAATGAAGCCTTTTGCATGTTTACCTATTGTTTGGTTTCAAGTAATGAAGCCTTTTGCATATTTGGTTTCAAGTAATGGAGCCTTGTGCATGTTTGGTTTCAAGTGATGGAGTCTTTTGAATGTTTGGTTTCAAGTTATAGAGCCTTTTACAGGTTTGATTTCAAGTGATGGAGCCTTTTGAAGGTTTAGTTTCAAGTGGTGGAGCCTTTTGCAAGTTTGGTTTCAAGTGGTGGAGCCTTTTGCATGTTTGGTTTCAAGTGGTGGAGCCTTTTGAAGGTTTGGTTTTAAGTGGTGGAGCCTTTCGCATGTTTGGTTTCAAGTGATGGAGCCGTTTGAAGGTTTGGTTTCAAGTGATGGAGCCTTTTGAAGGTTTGGTTTCAAGTGATGGAGCCTTTTGCAGGTTTGGTTTCAAGTGATGAAGCCTTTTGAAGGTTTGGTTTCAAGTGATGGATCCGTTTACAGATTTGGTTTCAAGTGATGGAGCCTTTTGAAGGTTTGGTTTCAAGTGATGGGGCCTTTTACAGGTTTTGTTTCAAGTGATGGAGCCTTTTGAAGGTTTGGTTTTAAGTGATGGAGCCTTTTGAAGGTCTGGTTTGAAGTGATGGAGCCTTTCGAACGTTTGGTTTCACGTTATGGAGCCTTTTGAAGGTTTGGTTTCAAGTGATGGAGCCTTTTACAGGTTTGGTTTCAAGTGATGGAGTCTTTTGAAGGTTTGATTACTTTTGATAATGCTGTAGATCTGCTCGAAAACAACGGAGCTTTTTAGATGACTTTTTTCAGCCTGTGCTTTTTCTGATTATACAGCAAAAATGAATATTTATGCAATTTATTAATTTATTTATTACAAAAGCATCACAACATACATGTTTGTTCAGAAGAAAGTTACTGTAGATGAACGTTTTATAGGCACTGTGAGCACGATTTTTGACACAATCAAGTTTTCTGTTGTGCGATGTAATGTACACGTGCTTCAACATTTACGTTAAGAGTTTTAAAGGGACCTCCTCACAGATTAAAGAACTGACAATTTTCTAACTTGTTATCACAGATTCCAAAAATTAAATAATAGTGTATATACATGAGCGAAATAACACTACTGACATAGAAATATACTGAATACACCGTTTCGTTAATGAAAATTCATCAGTTGAAATTGATAAAATTATAAAGCGTTTGTAACGCTAAACGATGGAATAATTTAAAGTGTTTCTGTTGTTTTTGTTCTGTACTTTTCTTGTTATAGTACTTGAGCTCTTTAGTTCATATGTTTGAATTTGTAAAGTTCAGAATTTAATGGCATTATTCAAAAGTACAAAAATCTGTGAACGAGTCCATTTAATCGTGCTTATCAAATCAATGAATTTGCTGGTATTAAGAAACACATAATTAGTTTTAAATATACAAAAGACACGTTTGGAGTATTCAAATAATCTGATATTTCTTATCGATTCATACAATGGTTTAACATGCATGCATTTCATTTGTAAATTAAAACATAATATTACATTAAATAGCGTCATTTGTAAAGAGTATTTCTGTATGTAAATGAACTATTTTTGTAATTCTTTTTACAAAAAGTACACGTGTAAATATTAAAATCGGTATGCGTATACAGATACGTACTGATACATTATGCACTGATTGTGTTTATGTTTGGTTCCCAAATACCCGCGTTGTTTAAATATTATATACATTTTATTATTACAAGAAAATCCAGAGTTACAAAATGAAATAGAATGTAAATTTTCATAGAGAATAGTTTTAACAAAAAAGCATATAATAAAAAAGAAACCCTTATATAAAGGAAATGTCAATATGCAAAACTTGTTATATTTAATGCCATAATTATACTCTATATATACAATAATAATGCTGCATTTGCGAAGGTCATATA
Source organism: Congeria kusceri (assembly GCA_027627225.1). Taxonomy (NCBI): domain Eukaryota; kingdom Metazoa; phylum Mollusca; class Bivalvia; order Myida; family Dreissenidae; genus Congeria; species Congeria kusceri. Next base: position 25,562,874 of record CM051032.1, on the reverse strand, counting down.
AAATAAATAATATAAAGGCAAGACATTGAACACTAAATATTTACAATAAAATACAATACAAAAACACGCACCATTAAATAAAATATATATTCCTCAAAACGTGTATGTACAAATACTCTCGAATGTTTGTTACAATGGAAAACGTTTGTACATATACATGTTTTAGATTTACATGAAGCATTCAATGTTTCCAGTAAGCCTAAAACATGTATATAATTACTGTTGCCGTTTTGTAATGATTACACATGCATTAAGCCCGGTTTTCTCACGACACGCCCAAATTATAAGTATTTTATGAAGCAACAAAATCTACTCGGGCCCGTATTCACCAACCGATTCTTAAACTTAAGAATAAAGAATATCCTTAGGCTCAAGAAATAATACTTACGTGTTCGCAATTATGCTTATGTCATTAATAAATCATTCTTAATAAAGAATGTTAAAATTTGTGATGACTAAAACCGAGTAAAATTAAAATAAACAACCTTTCTAGAACAGAACCGTTTCAATAATATTCTTTATTCTTTAGTCTTAAGTGTCAGAATTGGTTGGTGAATACGGGCCCCGATTTCAGTTCATAAAACGTAGTCTTTTTCCAGTTGACATTGCGATGCACAGCATCAATATGCCTTTCAATTTGATGCATTCACGCAATCACGGATATAGCAGAAACATTTCCGCCGAGAAAAGGAAATAATCATTCAGGATTTCATTGTTTTCTGTCAATTTGGAAAAAAACTGATTTAAAGAAAGTTGAACGCCATACGATCTAGTTGTTATTTGCACTTGTTAAATTGGTTTTAATACATCATACATTATAGCTGAGTGGTTTCAAAGCTAAACATATGCCGTGTTTCTTAAAAACAAATCACTGATGCCAATAAGGTATACGCGCATGCGCGAAGTAGATTTTTAAAATACTTAAAAAGTATAATGAATTTAAAATATGTAAAAACAATGCGTAAAAACAAACAAAACATGCGCTGTTTATAAGACCAACAGCGTCAGGATAAAATTGAATGTCAAGGTCAAAGCCATGGTAACGGGCACTATGTGAAGAGACTCAGCGGCATTTCGGTCCTTCGTAGACCTGTCCGACGTCTGGTCTGAGGGTTCTTCACCGCCAGCGCATCTAGCAACTGAAAACAGACAAGAAACGTGGAAATTCCACGAAAACCAAATTTTTCGAACGAAATGCATAAAAGTCAGCACAATATTGAAAGAAAGGTATGGTTGCAAGGTGAAGGTCATACACCTACGGCTAGTGACCTTGATCATGCAATCCAAAGCGAGGTCTCAATATCTACATATGAAGTTCCATTAAAAATCTAAATTCGTTCTCAAGTTACTGAGTGCAAACCATTTACTTTTTTTAGTAATGGTGACCTTGACCTTGACCCCACCCACCCCATATGCAATTGCAAGCGAGGTCTAGATATAAGGTATCTACATATAAATGTTTATGAAAATATCTCAATTCGTTCTCAAGGTACTGAGCGGAAACTGCTTGTCTATTTTTAGCAATGGTGACATTGACCCACCTACCCCATATGCAATCACAAGCAAGGTGTAGATATAAGGTATCTAGGTATGAAGTTTCATTCAAATATCTCAATGCATTCTCAAGTTATTGAGCGGAAACCGTTTTTCTATTTTTAGCAACGGTGACATTGACCTTGACCCCACCAACCCCATATGCAATCCTACGCGAGGTCTCGATATAAGTATCTACGTATGAAGTTTCATTAAAAAATCTCGATGTATTCTTTAGTTATTTAGCGGAAACCGTGTTTCTATGTTTAGTAACAGTGACCTTGACCTTGACCCCACCCATCCCATATGCAATCCCAATCGAGGTCTCAATATAATGTTTTAACCAAATATGAAACCTCTGGGCCTTGTGGTTTCAGAGAAGAATTTTAAAATCATTTTGCCATTAACGTCTATATAAACCATGTGAGCCCCTGGGTGTGCCCAGCTTTGACCCCATGGGGCATCATTTGAACAATCTTTATAGAGAACCACTACACAATGTTACACACCAAATATAAAACCACTAGGCCTTGAACGTTCAGAGGAGAAAATATTTAAAGTCATTTTGCTATTTAAGTCTATATAAACCAGGTGACCCCCGGGGTGTGGCCAGTTTTGACCCCAGGGGCATCACTTGAACAATCTCTGTAGAGGACCACTATACAAAGTTACATACCAAATATGAAACCTCTAGGCCTTGCAATTTCTGAGAAGAAGATTATTAAAATCATTTTGCTATTTAAGTCTATATAAACCATGCGACCCCCAGGGTGTGGCCAGTTTTGACCCCAGTTGCATCATTTGAACAATCTTTGTAGAGGACCACTATACAATGTTACATACCAAATATGAAACCTCTGGGCCCTGCGGTTTCAATAGGTTTTTAAAGTCATTTTGCTATTCAAGCCTATATAACCATGTGACCCCCTGGGTGTGGCCAGTTTTGACCCCAGGGGCATCATTTGAACAATCTTTGTAGAGGACCACTTTACAATGTTACATACCAAATATGAAACCTCTGGGCCTAAGTCGTTTTGATATTTAAGTCTATATAAACCATGTGACCCCCGGGGTGTGGCCAGTTTTGACCCCAGGGGCATCATTTGAACAATCTTTGTAGAGGACCATTATACAATCTTACATACCAAATATGAAACCTCTGGACCTTGCGGTTTCAGAGGAGAAGATTTTTAAAGTCATTTTGCTATTCAATTCTATATAAACCATGTGACCCCCGGGGTGTGGCCAGTTTTGACCCCAAGGGCATCATGTGAAAAATCTTTGTAGAAGACCACTATACAATGTTACATACCAAATATGAAACCTTTAGGCCTTGCGGTTTCAGAGAAGAAGATTTTAAAAGTCATTTTGCTATACAATTCTATATAAACCATGTGACCCCCGGGGCGTGGCGAGTTTTGACCCCAGGGGCATAGTTTGAACAATCTTTATGGAGGACCACTAGAGGATGTCACATATCAAATATGAAAGCTCCAAGCCTTGTGGTTTCAAAGAAGAATTTTATTTTTTTAGTTTCCAGTGTTTAAATCTATTTTTAGCTCTTGTGACCTACATATGCAGCGGACCGGAACGATTTGAACAATTTTAAAAGAGGGTCACCCAAGGATCATTCCTGTGAAGTTTGGTGAAAATCTGTCCAGCGGTTTAGGAGGAGATGTTCTTTGAATGAAAATGTTCACACACGACGCACGGCGGACGACGGACAAACGGCGATCCTAAAAGCTCACCATGAGCACGCTGTGCTCAGGTGAGCTAAAAACAAAAAACTATCAACAGTGATCGCACTTGTTAGCCTTTTCGCAGCAATGTAAGGGAGACCACTGTGACGCATTGATTAAACGACGAACAATGCAGTAATCTTGGAACAGCGCAGGATAAGTTAGAAAATCCCAAACCAAAAAGTATGCACAATGGTCGCCCTTGTTACGCTTTTCGCATCAATGCAAGGGAGACCACTGCGGGAGAGTTGGTCACGCACCTGACAGCTGGCATATTTCACAGTAATCGCCCGTGTACCCCAGCTTGCAGTTGCACCTGTAGCCCCCAAATGTGTTCGTGCACTCCCCTTTGAAGTTACACGCGTCCTCCCACTCTACAAACAGAATTATTCTTTAAATTTAATATAAATTGTTACTTTTGTTAGCTCTGGGGCCGTATTCCAGAAGCATCTTAAGTGTAGTTTCTTAAAATATGTTCACTTCGTTTATGTCTATATGAAATCACATTAATTCTGTAGGTGACAACAAATAAACAGTAAACACACGTACTGCACTGAACAATATAAATAATAAGTTAAACAAAATGTTGATTTAATGTTAAGGATAAGATATTACTTGGATATTTCTGGAATACGGCCCCTTATCAATCCAATGTGTTTTTGAAGGGCGTCACGTGCATGTAACGTTTTGTTGAAACATTCAAATGTTGTTAGGCAAAATTATACTTGATATGTGATTGTTTAATTATTTCAGACGTAAATGACTATCGGTAATCAGACTTTGTATTTAAAGGGACATGTTCACAGATTGGCAAATTGACAATTTTCAAAAATTTTGTCATAGATTCCAAAAACAAAAATATACATTATATACAAACAAGCGAAATACCACTCATGACTTAGACATATATTAGAAATATCGTATCGTTTATGGATAATCATTAATCGAAATGGATAAAACTATAAAGCGTTTGTAACGCTTTTTATCGGTATTTGTCAAATACGTGGAACACTTACATAGCATTAACAATACACAACAAAATGTATAAGTCTGAATGGCCGAGGGTTTCGAGCATGCGATTTTTGATCTCAAAGGTCCTGGCTTCGAGTCCCGGCGAAGGCAATTTGTTTAATTTAACTTTTTTTTCTTTTGTTCTAGATTATTTCAAATACTGTAGTTTCTGCAGTAAAGATATTTATGACATTCTTTTTCATAAATACGAAAAATCGGTGAACAAGTCCCCTTAAAGAGAGAAATCGCCCTATTTTACTGATTTATACTGTTCGATGGAAACGTGAAAGTTTTGTACCTTTGCATTCATCCTCGTCCTCATCACATTTCTTCCCCTTGAAGCCCGCAAGGCAGTTGGTGCAGTGAGGGATGCCCGTGGCCCCTTCACAGAACACGTTGGGGTTGCAGGGGCCATAGCAGGTCATCCCAGGGGGACAGTCCTCCTTCGTCTCCAGACACGGGTCGTCCATTGTGCAGTTTACACCTGGGAAAGAGAGCCAATACACTTTTCCACAAATGGCAGTCATATGCGTATCAATATAGAAATTTCTTAACAGTTTTCTCAATGTACAGCTCTCAACTTGAATCGAAACCAATGTCCCGAAACCCAATTGACGTGTCCACAAATGTCAATCATATGAAAATTAATCTAGTGTTTTATTCAATCACAATCAATGTCTTCTTCTTCCACTCCTACCGATACTGGTCACCTTCAAGAGATTGAAGTTTTTGCCAGGGTGAACGATTATAGATTTATTTACAATTTGTATTCAGTTTTGATATCTATGTTTTTTATCCACAAACAACATCAACATGTCTATGAATCACTAACTGCAGCACGTCTACGGTGATGTTATGTATGACGGCCTGTTCCTGACTGTATTGTCATGTGGTGCAGCGCGTCAGTGACATATGTTTCAAAACCTTTTATCTTTGTTTTCCAATTTAGTAAGTCAATGACAATTCGCTTGTTCCATTCTGTGTTTAATGATTAAAAGGAAGAACCACTCCATTGACATATGAACCCATTATAGTAACAGACAGGGAATTTAAACCGATGTGAATCTCGTCGGCCAATATACAGTCCGACTCCGATAACGTCATGCTTACCAGTCTTTCCAAACGCACAATCACAGTAGACGTAGATCCCGGTGTCCACGCACGTGGAGTTCGGCGGGCAGTTCATGTCACTGCACGCGGTAAACGTGGGAAGATCTGGTCCCAGGTCGGGAGCCACGACCGGGCCACCGGTCTGACAGTGGACGTGCAACAGGACTGAAATAAGATGTAATAGTTCTCTTTCGGACGCTAACATGTACGGCGCATCCTCGATTCATAAAAATTATCGCGAGTTACTTAAAGGGAATATGTCAACGAAAAGGGCCTCAAAGGGGTTATTTCTTAAAAAAACAAAACTGAAATTAAGATAATAATAATAGCATATTATAACGGTTAAAATCAAATATATATCATGGGAAAACTGTTTTCGCATTCTGAGAAAAAAATCAATTGTTTGGCCATTTTCATGCTTAAATTTTGACGTCAGAATTGTGAATACCGGTATTTTTATACATGAAATGACATTTTTTTTTTTAAACGAAAATCTGTGAAAAAGTCCCTTTAAAATATCATGGAAACAATAGCGCCAACAAACTCCACTCTCACGATGGCCTAAGAAAATTGCAACGTTTAAATGCATGAATTACCATATCGGGATAAATCACATGTCTCACAATTTAGGTGTAACGCGAAAATGACGGAAAATAGTTTGTAAAAGCACTGAAAATTTCACACAATAGTCGCGTATTGTCTCATTATTAAGATTAAGACATGCATTACATAATGTTTAAATGAGTGTTAAATTGTCAAATTATGTTCCGACTGACACAGGCTTTTGTGGGTTTGTTATAATATGTGCGTTTCGATGGTTTAGGTGAAATGGGACTTATTCACAGATTAGTGTATTTTAAAAAAATGTCATAAGTTGTCTTAATTCCAAAAAACTATTGCATCTGAAATAATCAAAACCACATATTATACAAAGAAAATTATTAAAAAAGCAAAACAAAGTTCTGCCTCCTCCTGGGCTCGAACCTACGACCTCCGGATTCAAAAGTCTGTCAGGCAAAACAACTAGGCCAGTGGGACTAACAGTCTGTCACGCAAAACAACCACGCCAGTTGGACTAATAGTCTGTCACGAAGTACAACTAGGCCAGTCGGACTAATAGTCTGTCACGCAAAACAACTAGGCCAGTTCGACTAATAGTCTGTCACGCAAAACAACTAGGCCAGTCGGACTAATAGTCTGTCACGCTAAACAACTAGGCCAGTCGGACTAATAGTCTGTCACGCAAAACAACTAGGCCAGTCGGACTAATAGTCTGTCACGCAAAACAACTAGGCCAGTTGGACTAATAGTCTGTCACGCAAAACAACCAGGCCAGCGGACTAATAGTCTGTCACGCAAAACAACTAGACCAGTTGGACTAATAGTCTGTCACGCAAAACAACTAGACCAGCGGACTAATAGTCCGTCACGCAAAACAACTAGGCCAGTCGGACTAAGTGTATATTTTGAAATTCATTAGGCCCTTGCGCGTCGAGGCAGCATTATGTGTGGACCCGAGCCTCTAAGACCGGCCTTAAAGACGTACGCAACAAAAAAGAAAATAATTGGGTTCATTTCTACTTTTGTTTCATTTTTTCTTTATTGTATATCGGTTACAATATACTAATTTCAATCAATAAATGAATATATCTGTTTACGTCTTTAAGTTCCATTCAATGGTTAGTGTTTATGTAGTGTGTTATTAATCACAATATCCTTACATACTGTCAAAACATCTGATACCAACTTTAATTAAAGCAATGTACGTGAGTGTTTTCCAAAATACCGACGAAAACTAGCTGGTACAAACGTTTTTAGTTGTAACAATTTCAGTGGATGTTATCCATTATCGAAACATTATTTCCAAAATATGTGTGTCAGGAGTGTGATTTCGCTTCTTAATATATTAAATACTTGTTGAATATGTGACAAAATAAAGAAAGTATTCAATATGCCAATCTGTGAATTTAAATGTAAAACTAGCGTCAGAGCCGCGTCGTTCTTCCACATGTAATATAATTCAACTGTGTACCCCATCGTCTTATATAAAGAGTTAAAGACGGACGGGTGCCACCACATACTAATAATTAACTTGAAAAGACTTCAGGTTGGTAGAACAAAAGAAATGATATAAATGTATCTATGTGTTGAACGACTGCTCATGTGTTATTTTTGTGAGTAGCTGTTAACGGCTCCAGAATCTGTCGACAGACTCGGCACACAATTTTGCGAATTTATTCTCATTAAATAACTAGTTATTGACAGCAATGACATGTATACCTAACCATAACGCCTAAATGGATACAGTAATGGGAGCTCGAAGCCAAACAATAACACCTAAATGGACACAATAGTGGGAGCTGGAGGCCTAACCATAACTCCTAAATGGACACTGTAGTGGGAGCTGGGGGGACTAACAATAACGTCTAAATGAACACTGTAGTGGGAGCTGGAGGCCCAACCATAACGCCTAAATGGACACTGTAGTGGGAGCTGGGGCCCAACCATAACGCCTAAATGGACACTGTAGTGGGAGCTGGAGGCCCAACCATAACGTCTAAATGGACACTGTAGTGGGAGCTGGAGGCTTAACCATAACGCCTAAATAGACACAGTAGTGGGAGCTGGAGGACTAACCATACCGCCTAAATGGACACAGTAGTGGGAGCTGGAGGACTAACCATAACGCCTAAATGGACACAGTAGTGGGGGCTCGAGGCCTAACCATAACGCCTAAATGGACATATTAGTGGGAGCTGGAGACCTAACCATAACGCCTAAATGGACATGGTAGTGGGAGCTGGAGGTGTAGTACAAATAAAATTGATATATTAAATTAATTACATTACATTTTACTGAATCATAGTAAATATAACATGACAATTAAAAGATATAGTAATACACATACTAACTATTGAATTGTTGTTTAATGATTTATATATTAACTATAACAAATAAAATAAAATGATCAATATTAACATGTAATAAACAATTATTATTCAGATGGCTTTATTCATAAATGGACCAATTCAAGTAAGCAGTGACCACCATTTTATATTTCTCAAGTATACATGAAACAGGATGTTTAGGGCTTATGTAAATAACACATGGATGGATATCATAATATAATCAGGCTCTAACGGAAATCTCTTGACATATTACAGGCAGTAACCTTGAAGAATTCAGCTTATCTCGTATTCCGTTATAAGCAATTATTTCTAGATCATAGAAAGATACCAGCACCAATGTATTGGTCAGTACATAAGAGTTAAGCATATGCAAATAAATTACTAGAGCATTATCACGTGATAGCCAAATTGGGAGAGCACGTACGGAAGAAGCGACTAATCGTATTCGTAATCCTACCCACGTGCCCCTGGAATAGTATATAAGAACCGCGCACGGCAAACCTGGCTGTCATCATCATCATTTGACCATTTGGCGGGCCTTCGGGTCGGTCGGTCTAGTCGAGCACTGCTAGCGCTCTATGTGCTGAGCTAGCGGGCGGTGCTTGGCTGCTCGGTCATATGGTTTTCAACCGGTACCGAGGGTAAATAAACTCAACTACTACTAAACCTGGCTGTGTGCGATCTGATACTATTTCAGGAAAGATTATTGTTGCATTTATATTTTTGTAATATTTGTGAATAATTGTAGTGTGCAGTAATTTGTACTAACAAGAAATAAAACACTAAATTGTAAAGATTTTTATTGTACTAAAATAAAGTTCTGATGTTAGCATTAAACTGAACTATTTTATATTAATTATTTAATCATTTTCTCTATCGCATTTATTAATGTAAAAAATTGGTATGTTTATATAAACTATTTAAATTTAAGTGGTATGTTAATATTATATAGGTTCTTATACAAACGTTTTATTAAAAGAATAATGATCACAATAATTGTATATCTTAATATACAAATAATTATAAGTATTGTGTGCATGCAAATATGTGATATTTTAACCATTATATTTGTGTGCGATCTGATACTATTTCAGAGAAGAAAATGGACTACCTCACAAAGACTTAGTTGTTTGAAACCTCTCACACGCCTGTCATGATAATGACAAAACAAAGAACCCAATTCCATAGTAAGCGGGTAAAAGACCCGGCATACAATATGCCGGAAAGTCCCGCCTTACAGAGGCCTAACCATAACGCCTAAATGGACACAGTATTGGGGGCTGGAGGCCTAACCATAACGCCTAAATGTACACAGTAGTGGGGGCTGGAGGCCTAACCATAACGCCTAAATGGACACAGTAGTGGGAGCTGGAGGACTAACCATAACGCCTAAATGGACACTGCAGTGGGAGCTGGAGGCCTAACCATAACGTCTAAATGGACATAGTAGTGGGAGCTGGAGGTCTAACCATAACGCCTAAATGTACCTAGTAGTGGGGGCTGGCGGCCTAACCATAACGCCTAAATGGACACAGTAGTGGGAGCTGGAGGACTAACCATAACGCCTAAATGGACACAGTAGTGGGGGCTGGAGGCCTAACCATAACGTCTAAATGGACACCAGTAGTGGGGGGTGGAGGTCTAACCAAAACGCCTAAATGGACACAGTAGTGGGGGCTGGAGGCTTAACCATAATGCTAGAACACAAAACATGAATTGTCTAAAAGAATTTCAGGCTGCAAACGAATTCTCGGCATCTGACAGTTGGCAGAAAAACTGTAAGCGGATATAAATTCTGGAGTCTTGAAAATAACAGTAATAAATCAATGTACTAGCAAAACAACTTACCGATACAACTAATCAGGCCACAAACACAGCTATGCATGTTAATATCCATTTGACAAAAAGACGATTGTAAATTATAATATTTACTTATGTACCAATGTTTTAATTCAAATAATTTTAATATTTGTTAAACCTTTGATATATCTTGTTCAGTTAATTGTATTGCATGTTATTTGTATCTAAAATTCGTGCATTTAAACACATCCGAACAACGTATTTCCTGTTACAGCTTAAAGGTAAATAAATAAACTAGTTGTCTTTTATACACGACACTGACTAACCCTCATTTATGACTGTCCCGCCTACTCGTACACTGCATCGACGTAGATGTAAACACCTTTCAATGCGCTTTAAAACGCGTGCTTTAAAGGGATTTGTTCACAGATTGACGATTTGACAATTTTCAAATGTTTGTCACTGATTGCAAAAATGAAAGAACAGTGTATATAAAGTAGCGAAATAACACTTCGGACATAGAAATATACTGTAAATACCGTAATGAGTCATCATCAGTTGAAATTTTTTAAAATCCCGATCTTGGCAGTTCAAGTGGGCAAATTTTTTAATTATTACTAGTATTTGACGTTACGTCTTAGCGTTTGTAACGCTCAACGATAGAATAATTTTGAGTCTTCCTGCTGTTTTTTTTTCGTTAAAATCGTCGACAAGACGTGGATCATTTAATACATAAAGCAAAAAAGAAATACGTAGGTCAGAATGGCCTAGTGGTTATTGCGATAGCCTTTTGATCGGGTGATCTGGGGTTCGAACCCCGGTGGGAGCAACTTTTTAACTTTCATTTTGTTTTGTTTTGTTACTTGCTCGAGCTATTTTGTTCCATGCTTAAATCTGTCAACTTAAGACATTTAATGGCATACTTCAAAACTGCAAAAATCTGTTCACCAGCCCCTTTAAATGTTTGAACATAATTTTCCGACGCACTTTTCATACCCAAACAAAATTCGCTTAAGATGAACATAGTTGTTGCATTCCATAAAAAAACGATTGAATTGCACCATCGGATTAGTCCGTTCAAATAAGGCGTTGCTCTAACCGATTACACGGAGTAATCAACTAAACCAACCAAATGTTAACTTAAAATAAACTACTTACATCGGGATCAAATATGACGACACGCTTTATAATTTCTCATCAACTATGGGGTGAATGAAGAAATTCGTTTCGATCTATCGTTGTTTATCGGCTAATAAACAACGATTTGGTATTAATTAAACAACGAAGGCGTTAGCCCGAATGGTTTAATATACCGCATCAGAACGACAGATCGTTGTTTATTAGTCGATAAACATCGACAATGCACTAATTATTTCGATTCTAACATGACCTGACAACATATTCTGCAAATGCAATGCGATCGACATTTTACAGTTTCGGAACTATTTTTGTCGGGTTGTTTATTGGTTGTTTGACAACGGTAAATATTGTTCTTTGTCTATGGAAAATACTGCGCGTGTCGTGTTAGAATTAACGTTTCTACCTATTACTTGTAAAAGAACAATAAAATGTGTTTACTTGTTTAAAATGAAATAAATTTATAGAAAACGGTCGATTTAACCACTACAGCCTTTATGCAAAATAACTATTAAAACATATAAAAGCCATTTGAACCTATATAAATACAAAATTACATGCACAATACTCAAAATCTATATATCTGAGGTGCACATCTATAAAATAGACGACCAAGTATTAAATGTTTCGTTCACATGTAAATTATTTGTAGAAATGGGACAAATGTATTTTGCGAATATTGTACACGTAAGATTTTAATAAAAGGTATGCTGTGGTATTATTATCTTAAAATATTGAACATAAATTAAGTCTACTAGTATTAGGAACGAAATATACAGTCAATATAACCAACACGGAAAAAGTAACGATCGTCTGCTCGTGCGTGGTTCTCGTAATTGTTTAGATTTGCACTCACTTTATTGTGTTTATCGTTACATTCTCTAGAATAACGCCGTTTCTAATAATATGTGTTAATAAACTCAAAAGCTGTCTTTATGACAAACCAAATAATAAAAAATACCATTCATTTATTGTTAAATATCACGCATTCGAAATATCATATCAGTGTTGTACGTCGGTAGTTACTGCATTATCCTTCCGCCCGTCTAACCCAGAATCCTGTAGCCGCCCCGGTAGTTACTGCATTATACCTCCGCCCCGTCTAACCCAGAATCCTGTAGCCGCCCCGGACATTAAAACGTACAACAAGGATTGGCGCTACACCTCACTCCTTATTACTATCTACTCACTCTGAACGTAAGCTAATTTTTTATTTATGTTTAAATATTTGTCTGCATTTGAGAAAAGTCACATACAAAATGCAAAGAATATTGCACGACGCTCGTCGATGTTTTGCATCCGGTTACTTTGGTTATAGGAGTTTGCCAGGCTGCTCATGAAAGGCAAAGGCAAAAAAGAATGCAAATGAAAATGGGAAATAGAGCTATCTGCAGTATACAAACTGCCCAACATCGTCAAAATTAAAACTCCTCGCCCGTACGCGAAAATGCAAAGAAACTCTCATGAAAGGAAATTACAAAAATCATCCAGGGTCTGGTCTATATATTGAACCGCAGAATTTTCCCCATATAACATCACTATCACTCAGTGTGTTTTTCGTCAAAACTTGCAGAAGGAATTTCGGGGGAAATTGGCCTCGTACAGAGATAAAATTATTTGTACCGTTTCTTGCTGAAGTATAAACAATGATAATGGGAGATTCAATTATTAAACAGTCGCAAAGGAAGATCAGTTCAACATTTGCCACCAGAAAATACCCAATATTGTATTTTTAGGTTTGTATTCCTACATATTAACTGTTGCATGGGGTCACCTCAAACCGCGCTGCCACTTCGCAAGCTCTTTCCTTGCAATTACTCGCGTTCAGCTGCCAGGCTAGCGCAGTACCCATCAGCTTCTCACCTAGTTCAACTGGATTCCTGGGCGCATGTGAATTTGAGGGCCTCATAAACTACGAAGTATTACCAATACACAGCATTCCAGCTCTGAGGTGATATTTTTACCAGCCAGACATTGGTGTGTCATTTATTCCCCCCCCCCCCCCCCCCCACACACACACACAAACCTTAAGCACTGCCATGGATATTGCAGTTAGCTCTAATTTGTTATCATTATATTCAGTTTATATTCAGTTTCCACCACCTCAGCTACGATAAAAGAATCATGGCCAGAAGTTAAATTTTTTATATCTTATGAATACGGACTCAATAACCGTGCGGCTAGGTTGAATGAACTGGCCATATGGCTTCAAGCCAAATAGGATTAATACCTCATTTATTGAAACAAACGGATATATGAACATTTAAAAATGTTTGACGTGGTGTGCCGGTGAAACCCAAATTAACGTGTTCGTGATTCGTACGCTATAGTCTATGAGCCACACCGACATCTGAGGCGTGTCGTGGGAAAACCGGGCCTAATGCCTGTGCGTAAAGTGTCGTCCCGGGTTAGCCTGTGCAGTCCTAGTTTGCCTGTAGGGATAAAGGGATTTTGCAATTCTCGTGTAACTTTCCCACTTTGCTTTTAGCGATTAGAGGATTTTGCCATTCACTCGCTATTTTCCGCGTTGAACGTGAGTATATGGTTAACTACTGAGTTTTGTTACGATTAAATCTTTTCATGACTGTTGCCCTTCCCGAAAATTTGTAATAATAAATAATTATGTGTTAACAGTAGTTTAGACAACAAAAACAAAACACGTACATCGCTACGTGTTTTTTGATTATTGTATTAAACAACTTTGCCCGCCTATACACTCAAAAAATTTATAACGCACCAAAAGGAAATTGTGGCATTTTCTTTATTTATAAGAATTTCAGCTGCGCTATGGTAAACATGAATTTTGTTCGTATTTTTTTTTCCAATATATTGGTATGAACGCATGCGTTTATGACACAAATAATCATATCTGACATTTCAAGCTGAAATTCTTATAAATACAGAAAATATGAAAAGTTCCATTTATTTTCATTTGGTGCGTTATAACTTTTGTTGAGTGTATATGTTTTGTGCCATTTACTTAAAGACGGCAAAGGGGGATCAGAATATTTATGACTATCTTCATCTCCTTTAGTGGTCACACATTTGCTTACCTGAATCGCCATTATCTTACAATTTACAGATTCACATGGTTTAAAGTTGCATTAACGCCATGAATTTGCCTTCTAGAGGAGTAATTTCAATTTCCAATTTATTCGTGGTTTCTTATTTAATAGATGTCTAGTCGACGTTAATTTAAATATTTTCACGGTTTAGGAGTATCGTAGCAACAACTAAAATTAGTTTTCACATAGGCCTACATGTACAATACTGTTTTTGGAGAATGTAAAAATATTAGGTTACATATTTACTCGTACTTTTTATTTGTTTTGATTCTTGCACTTTGTTTTAAAATCTACAACCAATAAAATAACCAATATGGAAAGCCATAGTAATAAAATAAAATAAAGTGATTATTATTATTATTATTATTATTATTATTATTATTATATAGGCCGTGCTTTTACAATTCTATTGTCGGCATGTACGCCAAATATTAATCAACCGCTTTTCCATTATTAGATTGGTTTGGATATTATGATAGACTGTATATTTTTATGGGAAATTCTTCTTTATATAGGGGGTGGGGGATATCAAAATAATCGCGAATAAAATAAAAAAGATTGATAAAAAAATCAAACAATCAATGTGACGTCATACGAATTCATATTTTAACAGTGAAAATATAATGTTAACAAGCGTAAACTCACAGCGTATTTACAAAACAACGTTTGTTGCAAACGAAATTATAAAATTTCTTAAAAAATATGTGGTCTTATTGTGCTAAATGATGCAGAAATGTTTTTTTATTCCGAATTTGCTATCGCGCGTTTAGCAGGTGCAATTTACTGAACAGTTTTTCTGCAAATTTCCAGAACTAGAGCTACCTATCAAAACATTAGGCTCCGCCCATAATTTGTTGTAGAATAATATATTGATTTCCTTTTTTGCCTTGGAAAACTAGGGGCGTGTTGTGTTAGAATATAAAACAACAGATGTTTATCGACACAAATTGATTAAATACATGCAAAGTATATTCTAATTTAGTCGCTTTGTTGCCAACTCAGTTTTGTTGTATATAATCAGCAAGCAAGATAAACATCACGGCGCATTCATGAGAACAAAACAATAGTCCGCATAGAGATTAACTTCCCCAGGGTTTCAAGGAGAATCATGCGAAAAAGTCGCATTGCCTGAATATAATTGTGATAATTGTTTACCAAATTGCACTGGTTTTGAATCTCGCATTAAACAGTTGAAACGGACGGAAATAGCCACATATATAGCATTCTTAAGCAACATAAAAGCCTAACCCTAACCCTAATCCACCGTTTACAACTAAACTACAATCACGCATGCGCAATGAGATAGCCATAGATATACTACATCTCCCTTCTTTAACAATGAAAGTATTAAAATCTCAATAATTATCAAACGTTCATAATTTGTATGTATCAACATTCCAATTATTAATTGTCAAAATTAATAATAATAACTAAATAATGTCCAAATATCACGCATGCGATTAATAACTGATGTAATTCAATATACATTCATGCTTATAATATGTTCTGAATACATTAACAATTAACTTTCTTCAATCAAGCGCTTGGTTTTTTTTCACCACTCTCCCAGACCTTGTTTTATGCGGTTCAGTGATGTTTAGGAGGGGCAGGTCAGGTTGGTTGTGGTTACCTAAGGGGTCATTAGAAGGCTCCGAAGGGGAAGTGTTGTGAAATGGATTCGCATAGAAATCAACAGAGCCAGGTGTTTTTTCGTTGGTTTTCATGAGAAGGCGTCTGTTGCGTCTGTACAAGGTACCACTGTTTGTTTGCAGGGTGTATGACCTACGGTTTTGCTTGTTTATGACTTTTGCTGGTATCCATTTACCATTGTGTTGTAATCGAACAGAATCGTTGACTTGAAGTGTCGGTAATGACCTTGTGTTGCGGTCAAAATATCGTTTCTGGTTTTGTTTGGCTTCCTTCATTTTGTTTTGCACAGTTAGTCTATTTATAGTTGTTGGTAGTAGGTGGGATTTTGAAATTGGGACGACAGATTTTGTTCTTCGGCCCATTAGTAACTGTGGAGGGGTGTATCCACACTCTAATGGGGTGTTTCTATATTCCAACAGGAATATGTATGGGTCCTGACGGTTATCACGGGCTTTCGCAAGAATTTTCTTAGCGATAGATACTCCCTTTTCTGCAAGGCCATTAGTCATAGGCTGCCATGGGGAGGAGGTTTCGTGTTTGAATCTCCACTCACGCGCAAACTGAGCGAACTCGGCGGAGGAGTATTGCGGACCATTGTCGCTGATGCAAGTATCGCATATCCCGTTGCGAGACATATGCTGTTTTAATTTGTGAATGAGTGTTCGCGCTAACGTATCAGGCAAGTGATACAACTTTACGCAAAGCACCGGAACACCACAGTCATGTAGTATTCCATTTATGATATACCTCCTTACGATAAATACTTCCACACAATTCTACTAAACAAACAAAATAATAACAAAATAGTACTGTAAAATGACGCGCAGAATACATGTCATGTAGATCAATGACGTCATACAATTCAAATCAACATGTTTTAACGGCGTCGTCGTGTCTATAAATAGAACAAGGTTTGCCCCATTGTCGCTCGGAACGTTACGGAAACTATACGATACTCAACGAACGTGAAAGTAGTCCGTTTTTTCCAGCCGTTTAATACGGAAAATTATTTCACAGTGTGAAATACGGTAATTCTGTCCGCCCGGTTGTATTTTGTACAGAAAATATACCAGTATTAGAGTCAAAATAGCTATAGGTATATAATAAAAAAATATATCAGGCACCTTTGTATCAGGCCGATATCAGTCAGTATAGTGGTATGATAAAATGCAAAATATAACATATCTTGTATTTGGGGAATTTGAAACAGAATGAACGAAACTTTTTGAATATGTTTACACTGTACTTATGTCGATGATTGAACGATCAAATTTGATATGCCTAAATTCAGATAGAATACCGATTTTGTTAGTTCATAATCAGAACAACAGCGACATCAGCAACAATAACGCCAACATGGTTGAATGTACATTCATGGAACTCTATTTAAATACAACTGTACTTATATGCCATACCTGCAGCGAAGAACAAGTATCCAACCAAAGTAAACTGCGCCAAATCCATTCTTGATTTTTCAGACAGATGGTGGAAATTACTAATTTCTGATGTGTCTTTTTCAAGTTTACATCAAAATCTTAATTAAGTCCTGTATAAACAGTTTATATCTCTCACAGTGTCTTTATATCCCTAACTGCAGTCAGTGTGTCAGTGCTCTTTATAACGCGTCACTTGCCAACACTCAAGTAAGACCCTTTTTTCAATATTTAAATGTACAGCTTAGAGCTAAACTTCCGCCTCACTGTTTTATGACTCAACGACTAGAAACTGTTTGAACTGTTTGAATACAACACAAACTTATTGAGTCCATTTAAATTGTTGACAAAGCCAACACAAAATATTGGTGAATTGCAACCAATGTTAAAAAAAAAAAATTGTCGCAGTTTCCATGACGTTATTGTACAAAATAGCTAAGGTTGATGTTGCACTTAGAGATGCGTATTAATTATCGATGTAAATACTAGCTTTCACATAGAACACTTAAATACCACAGCCATGTATCCAGCATAATACCAGTGGTTAACTGTAGTTGATAAACTTTCTTCTTTGTGATAATTTACTACTATATTTTCAACTTACTTGTATTTATTTGTTCATTTGACATTTACGAGTTTAAAGCATTTAAAAAAAGTCCTATCTAAATGCCTCATAACAACAATATGTGCCAACATAAATGACTTTTGTACCGGAAAATATGACGTAAATGACTTCATGCAAAGTTCTAAAATGAGGGAAATTTTGCATGCATAGCAAACTCTTCGCATTATCTCAGATTACTATTAATTGACCGATTTAATGCGTTTTTTTTAAATGTGTGTGTAGTACATTTTTATCGAGTGCACCAGGATTCCTCCCCATATGGCCATCGCCCCCAGAAGACTTTTAGTTGGTTACAGGGGATAGTGCGAGATACAGGAGATGCCCCGTTCCAGAGGCGACCCTGGGTCTTTTAGTGCCCGGTGTACAGCACCTAGTACACTGCACCTCGGTTTAACGTCTCATGCAAAAGACGAGTTAGTAGCTTAGGGTGTGGCGGGGGCTCGAACCTGCGACCCATGGGTTGTGAAGCCAGTGCGTTACCACTAGACCACGGATCCGCCTTTTTGTTAAATGTAAACATACATTCGGTTATATACCCTGGTGTTTTTAATAATAATGCAATTTTATTGCCATAAAAACACATTTATTAGATGCAACTAATAATGAAAATATAATATAATTACATAAATGTATTCGCGTTTAATTTTAGATGTCCAAATTTGGAGTTTAGTTGTGAATGGACATTAACAAAGTGATTGTGTGCACATATAAACTGAATACAGACTTTCTGTTTAAAACAGATAACTTAAAATGATTAATTTAAATTAATTAATATTAAACTATATTTTATTTATAAAGCCACTTCCTATTCAATTACTAATGAAGCCCAAGGTAATGTCACATGAAGATAACGTTAATAATTTTAGGAAATTCCGTTAAAATCAATAAAACGTAAGAAATACCTATTAAAACCGCATTGATTTTTTTTAGTTGTCCTGATGTAGTTAAACATTTAAATTTGAAAATATGTTTATCTACATGCAGTTGTACTATCAAATGTTCAGTAATTTTCATCGTTGAAGATAAAAAATATATCTCTTTAGGCGAATGACTTTGTAAGCATTTTAAAGCCACGCTCGTAAAAGGTATACCGGTATTTTAGATAATTGTTGTTATAAAACTTTAGTTGTTTAACACCACAAATATACTATCGTGTAAATCTGGGCCCGTTTTCACCAACCATACTGTCGTGTAAATCTGGGCCCGTTTTTCACAAGTATACTGTCGTGTAAATCTGGGCCCGTTTTCGTGTAAATCTGGGCCCGTTTTCACAACAATACTGTCGTGTAAATCTGGGTCCGTTTTCGTGTAAATCTGGGCCCGTTTTCACCAACCATACTGTCGTGTAAATCTGGGCCCGTTTTCGTGTAAATCTAATCCCGTTTTCACCAACCATACTGTCGTGTAAATCTGGGCCCGTTTTCACAAACCATACTGTCGTGTATATCTGGGCCCGTTTTCGTGTAAATAATCTGTGCCCGTTTTCACCAACCATACTGTCGTGTAAAAATCTGGGCCCGTTTTCGTGTAAATCTGGGCCCGTTTTCACAAATTATTCGTAGACTTGAATCTTTCTTGGTTTTCACCAACGCTACTGTTAGTATTCTTTACTTATATATTGTTTCATTAATGCAATAAACAACTTTAGCATCCTGCATATTTACGAACGCATACGTTTTTCTTTCAATTTTAGTCTAAGACTATTCTTTATTCTTATGCCAGGGCTGGTATTTACAAAGCATCTTAAGTTAAATTTTATCCTTATCCTTAAATTTGGAAATTTCCTCAACTGTATAATTCCATAAAGCAACAGTTTAGCACTTAGAAACACTTAAAAATAGCATCATTATGAAAGTGTTATTTGAGGAAAATCAAAAACATGTGCACCTGTTTATTAATTAAAGAAATATAACACATTCAAATTTTGCATAATAACATAATAATCCACTGCGTAAAAACGATTGTTTATATAAACACTTTATATATTATGTTAATAAATACATGATTATCAATATGTACGTATACTATTGGTTTTACTCCAACACACAACTAAAAGTAAATTCCTACCTGCAAAAAGAAAACCCCAGTGCTGTTAAGTCATATTAGATTAAGAAAAATATTCCTGTCTATAAAATCCTATAACATCGCCAATGTTCCAGGTACAGTTTAAAGACGTTCGCAACAATTTCCTTCAATTTTTTTCCAACGACAGATTTTCTTTAAACTTGGCACAAACATGCATCAATGTATCCTAAAACTAAAACAGTCTTAAAAAATAGGGGTCACAGGCCTTTTTCCGAAAATATAGAATTTTGAATACGGTACCTGTCGAAGCCTTTTTTCAGTTTGTGTTACTTAGAATGTTGAATAATATAAAGCGTTTATAATCAAACAAAGATGGAGATTATTAAGTGCATCATTTTTTAAATGTTTCGTTTGGTAATACCAATGCAGTTTAATGATAAAACGCGCTTTATCTACGGTTATCATTCAACAAATGAGGTTAATTATGCAATAAATATGCCTGTTAAAACATCAATAATTTATCAAATATACGAATATCTTAAACGACATATTTTGTTAAAAGATCCCACATACATGCGTCATTGTATCATGAAACTAAAACAGTTTTAAAAAATAGGGGTCACCGGCCTTGTTCCGGAAATATTGGGTTTTGAATACGGTACCTGTTGAAGCCACTTTTTCAGTTTGGACTTTTATCAATGTTTTAAGTATATAGGATAGTTTTTTTCAAACAAGGTTATGGTTGTTTCAACTGATATGTTTGTACATGCTTTGTTTGGCAATATACATGTGTGTGTTGATAAAAAAACGCCTTACCTACATTTACTGCTTAAATAATGAATTTGACTGGACATTTAAGTGTGTCAACTGGGAACTAATAATGCTTTATGAAACTTTAATTTTTATCAAATGCATATTTTGTTCCAAAAGACAGATTTTCTTAAAATTTCGCACATACATGCATCAATGTATACTTACACCAAAACATTAATAAAAAGAATGGCTCACCGAACTTGTTTGGGAAATATTGGATTTCATATAGGGTACCTGTGTAACCTTTTCCAGTTTCGTTTTAACATACATAAACAACGAAATCAATAGAATGGAGATATTTAATGGACCATTTCTGATCTAAATTTGTTTGGAAATACATTGCATAGGTGTGTTTTTGATTATTATATATAGTTTATGAACTTTTACTATTAAAAATATTTATTTTGAATGGACATAAGATATGAAATTAGTATATTGTAACCTATATACAATAAAGAAAAAATGAAGCAAAAGGATAAATTAACCCAATTATTTTCTTTTTGTTGCGAAGGTCTTTAATGTATCTGATACTGTAGTGTATGTTGCACACTTATAAACGCCAACACGTGTTTTGTTCTCCAGCAGCATTTTTGTTTATCCTGATTCATCACAACGCGGGATAGTTATAGGAGGCGGAAGCAATTATTGCTACCGTAATTACCCTAAGTATTGGGACACCCTAAATATTGGGACACCCCTTATTTTTGAAAAGTAATTATTTTTCGCGCCCCTTAATATTGGGGCACATTTGCGTTTACGGTTTATGGTAATTACGTTTTTTGTCTTTAAGTTGTTAAGTGGAATCATCGAAAAGCGTATGACTATCTGCATGTCTAAAGTGTTGACTCTATGCAGATAGTCATACGCTTTTCGACGATTCCACTTAACGACTTAATTTGATCCTCTCCTGACGAGAGGATCAAGTAAAATAATGTCTTCAGAGAATTCAAGAGGGCTTGCGCGATTTAAATTTAAAACAGAAATGGTATGTTTATTAAATGCGAAAAAGGAACAATCATGTAAAACAACAAGATTCTTATTCGATTGAAATAAGATACTGAATATCTTACGACTACACATTTTGTTTTCTCTTGTAGCGTCTTGTAAAGTTAATTTAAACAGAGTTCATGTGCAATTTTAGCGAATACAAGAAGCGGGTTGTCCTTTAATTGATTATGTAAGTTTCATAACCTACATGCTACTTATACCAATGTTCTCAAGTTCAAATTAGTAATGTGTTGCAATGTGTCTTTAAGCCTGACAAAATATGTCTATCTAATACCATACCATTTTACAACAACAAAATACAAATCTTATTGATTTTGTTTTCAAAAAATGATAGTGCGTATACATTTTTACAATTTCTCATTTCATTAAATCTAAGTTCAAATCCGTAAAATGCGTAAACCAAACATAATGACATGGGTAATTTCGATAAATTCACTTTCAGGTTCATCCAAATTAAGGGTAATTTTGTTTTGCCGTACACGGAATATTTTACAAGTATAGATAAATACATATATTTGCATTTCCACGATGCTTATTTATCGCCGATGGAGCAATAATATAAAATCAAAACGCTGACACGTAGAAAGACGGTTGGCGGAAAAGAAACTAAAAGCAAATGAATTATGAGAGTATTTTTATCATAAGGAACATCTATTAAATTATGTCACCTGTCTGTTACATCATTCCTACAAAACAAATATCGAATTTCATAACTATACACTCTACTGAAATAAATTGGTATAAGCTGGAATCTGACATAATTGAATATGGAGATCCAGACCACTGTCTTTTGCCAATAAAAACTTATATAGTTTGAGTATAATTAAATGCTATTTACCTACGACATTCCCATCATTATTTTTTGTAATTCGTGGCGGGGGGGGGGGGAGGCAAATAATTTTTGTGCGTACTATTTAAAAAGCAAACAGAGTTATACGCATACAAGTCGATCTACAACGTGTGAAAATAGTCGATGAACCGTATAAGTTCGAATTAATGTTCAGTGCTTTTTAACACAAGCGTTATGCTCGGTAAATACCGATTTAATAAAAAATAAGTTAAATTAGTAAAATACTTTCAAAACTCTCTTTAGAAGCACAATGTTTGTCCATAATTCTAATGCAAACTTCAAAAACAATAGCAATTGTGAATCGAATTTTTACGATTGCTCCGCTATTTGTACTGTGTCAATACACTGTTGTTAAACTCGCGCAATATGATGTAATACGTACGCAGTTAACCAGTATACAGCACAAACAGATGAGCTATCATACATATGTGAACAGACATAACATGAATTCACTTGTAGATGTGGACGAACTATATTATTATTATTGTTTATTAGTGTTTCATTCAAATCTATTACTTGTCATCTATTCATAGAAAGTAGCGTCGATAACAGGAAGCCTCACTGCCTAGCGAAGCGCAATAATTTATCGATTTACTGATTCGTAGCCTGAAGAGTAAAAAAGTAATTCCCTCAGGACCGATTTTTGAATACAACTCCTAAATCCTGTTGGCTTGCGCCAACAGTATAAAAACATACAATGTTAAGCTAAGTCGTCCATACTTAAGTGGTGTAACCTGTGCATTGTATTTATATTAATAGTACGTCTTTACTTCGTAAAGGTCGCAGTGTTGCAATGGATGTGATGTCCGCCTTGCGATTGGAGGTCGTGATTTCGATCCCTACTCGGGGAGATCTTGCTCATACGACAACAAGTACTGGTTCTACACATGAAACGGACTCGAGAATGTCTCAATAAGCCTCAGGCTTTCTACGCAATCAAGCTAAAATAAACAGCTTCAAACTTAACTACTTGTACTTCTTAAAGATGAGTATTTGCTATCAGTCAGATAAGTTCGGAGTGGAAAGTTCCATTGTCTGAATAAAAGTTCACTCAACCGTTAGATCCACATTCAACGCATGTAGTTACTACTATATTGCTTGATGTTAAGCAATTTAAAAAGGCATACGTAATAACCTCATGCACCTATCAATATTTCCCCGGAGAGGGGGGGGGGGGGGGCGGGAGGGATGGGGGCTGCGGATAGCATATACGGAACTTAAGACTGAAAACGATTCCCGACAGACGGGAATTTGACACGCCGAACAATTCTGGGTCCCGGGAAATAAACTTCGCCGGAGTTTAGACTTGGGCCATTTGATACACGAAGCTTCTCCCGCTGTGGGGATTTAGACAAAAATGCTTAGCTCTAGGGTGGAGATTTCGACCACAAAATACAAAATAGTCAAATTCCCCTGGGGGAAAATATTGTTCAATTCCGGTAAGCTCACCAATATCTACAATAGTGTAAATTTAATTCAATAAGATACTTCTTCAATTACTTCAATAGCAATGGTATATTTATAAAGACCGATATTATCGTAATGTACACTGCGTTATGTTAAAATCAGTTGTTAACTTATACGGCCATAGGCAAGAATTATTCCAGAAGTCTTAAGTCTCTGACAATTTATATGTTGTTTATAAATACAAAAAAACTACAACCAAAAATCGCTAAAATATCTTTGAAACTCTAACAATTTCATGTTCACATGTTTATTATTATCAGGTTGACGTCACGTCCGGTTCGACGTAAACAACTTTTTTTAAAAATAGCGTTAAGAAAATAAATTATTTATTTTAATTTATGAAACGTTCTTTTAGTGAAACTCCTAAATATACCACGAAGATGTAGATCAGCAAAAAATCTTTAAATATATATGTTTAATCGTGATAAATGGTTCTTCAACAAAATGACAGACGTTTCTAGTGCTGTAATACTAACGGACTCTTCCGATCAATATGAACGACTATCAACACTGGTGAATGAGCGACGTGATTACAGACTAAATGATAAAAAAGCTGTTCGGAAGAAGATGGCCGCGACAACAAGATCTGAAATATCGATCACAGAAACAAGCGGAGGAATAAAATTTGTGTTGAATGCCGGACTATACGAGCTCTTGAAAAATGCAACAGAGCAATACTACTCTTCAGAAAAAAGTGAGTATCCATTCAAATGTCAGAAAATTCCAGTGCTAGACCAGAAAGGCAATGTTGTTGAAACAAAATTTAAAGTTATTTCCGGAAAAAACTCAATATACACTCTTAATATGTACCATGCCAAATCGGGCTGTCTTGTGAACGGTAAGCAAGTAAGACAATTTATGCAAACAGATTTGCCGACCATTATGGACAACATTGGGCAATCTCTTGCTGTGAACAACACAACAGTGCAAGAAATAAATGAACAAATCAAATATCTTATTATCCAATATTATTGATTGAATGAACAAACGCCAGACATCGCAGAAAGTCGAAATAATGTCGCCCGACCGGAAATCGCCCAAAGTACCAAAAGTGAATCCAGACCGGAAATCGCAGAAAGATCTAAATATGATTCCCGATCGGAGATCGCCGAAAATGTCCAGAAGAACTCTCGTCCGAAAATGGTCTCCCGACCGGAAATTACACGTAGCAATAAACATGACACCCGAACGGAAAACGCAGAATATCCCAACAGTGACTCCCGACCGAAAATCGCAGAAAGTTCTAAATATAACTCCCGACCGGAAATCGCTGAAAATCTAAACAGCAACTCCCGACCGGAAATCGCAGAAAAAGTCCAAAATGACTCCCGACCGGAAACCAGAAAGAAGGTATCCCGACCGGAAATTTCAAATAGTCATAAACAAGACACCCGAACGGAAAACACAGAATATCCCAAGAGTGACTCCCGCCCGGAAATCGCAGAAAGTTCTAAATATAACTCATCGCTGAAAATCTAAAGAGCAACTCCCGACCGGAAATCGCAGAAAAAGTCCAAAATGACTCCGGACCGGAAAACGCAGAAAGTCCGAAGAAGGTATCTCGACCGAAAATTGCAAAAAGTCATAAACAAGACACCCGAACGGAAAACGCACAATATCCCAAGAGTGACTCCCGACCGGATATCGCTGTAAGCTCCAAAAAGGAATCCCCAGGGGAAATCGCACACAGTCCTAAGCATGACACCAGACCGGAAAGCGCAGAAAAACCCAAGAGTTACTCCCGACCGGAAGTCACCGGAAGTCCCGAGTATGACTATAAAAGAATTTTAAATTTTAACAGAAAGAGTCAGTAATGTCCAGGACTCACTAAAATCGTTTATTATAGACACCGCCAGAAACTTTAATATCATAAAAGATGAAATTTATAGCATAAAGAAAACTACACAGATATGTCATTCGACTACATCAAACCTTATACAAATGAACATTTACATACGTGAAATGTGCCGAAAACACGGAGTGACATTAATTGATTGTTACAAATCGTTCGTGTACGGGGACGACACAACTGTAAGGCACTATTTCATGAAAGACGCAATACACCTCAGTGATGATGGATCCAGAACATTAGTTTCAGTATTTAACAAAACGTGCCAAATTATCAAAAAACAACCCATCGTAAGACAGACGAACACCATGACATTTCCAACTCAAACAAGAAACAATATTAAGAATAAACCACATGGAAATCACCTATATTGCAACAACTGTCAAATGACAAATCACAACACCAGAGACTGAAGAAGAAGCCCACAAAACAATCCTTTCGACAGAAGTAAGTATCCCACCTTCAATAACAATCGAGTTATGAATATTGCTGCAGTTGAATACAGTCCGCTCAACAGACGTTCTACTAGAGACACGATGAACAATTTCTACACCCCTTACTAGGGTAGTGCCGACAGACGTGCTATATATAACCAAACCAATATCTACGACTGCCTACGAAACATTTGCTGCTTTTGTAATGAGGTAATGCAATTTTGTGAGTGCAAAACGATAACTAAACATATTGATGTATTTAATAACAATCGATGTTTACCGGTATATATAAATAATGAAATAGGTCATAAAATATGTGTAAATTAGATACAATTATCGAATTAACCGCTGTCACTGACACAAACGACTCTACCAGCTTAATTAACAACACCAGTCAATCTCTGCCAATTATAAAAAACACAGCACATGCAGGCAGCAGCAATCTCCATAACAACAACGCCGCTGACAACAACAACAATATGATCAACACCAACACAATTAACATCCAAAACAGCACATGCAATGACAATGACGTCATCAATATAAACAATATTAACAACGTCATCATAAACAATACGTGGAATGAAAACTCTACAACGGAGGGTGAGAATGAAAAACAAATAACTATAAGAAGTAGTAGTAATATAAATAATAATCCAATGTCAGGGTTCGGATTTGAAGGGAAAGAATTATGTATTGCACATATTAATATTCAACATTTGTTACCAAAGTTAGATGAAATTAAACATCACTTGTATAATGAAAATGCACCACATATTCTTGGAATGTGTGAAACTTTTCTTAGCGAAAATGTGTCAGATAACATTTTATGTATAATTGGATATGTGTTTGAAAGGAAATATAGGCATGATAAAAAAGGTGGTGGAATATTAGTATATATCAGAGAGGACGTATCATATAGGCGACGTTTCGATATTGAAACTAATAACATTGAATCAATTTGGATTGAAGTAGTATGTAATAATTGTAAACCATTTCTGGTAAATTTTATTTATCGCCCGCCTAGTTCATTGCAGACATAAATAGATGATTATGAGGAGCAACTTGAAAATTCTGATCTGTTAAATATTAATTACATTGTCCTAGGTGATATGAATTTCAATTATTACCCAGACTATAATAACTTTAGCAATACAAAATGGAATGATACTGTACAAAAATATAACCTTTATCAACTTATTAAAGCCCCTACAAGAATTACTAAACGTAGCACAACAATTATTGACCATATATATGCCAATTGTACAAAAAACATAATCAAAACATGTGTAGCAAATTTAACATACCATAAACAATAAAGAAAACGGGTGAAGGACATAAAGAATTAACATACAGATGTTTTAAAAACTTCGATGAATACGCTTTTCAAAATACACTTATACATTTAGGCATTGATAATGTTGAAACATATCATGACTCAAACGAAGCACTTAATGTCTTTTATGAGATGTTAAATTTTGCCCTAACCAAACACGCGCCTATAAAACTAAATGTATTAAACGCGACTATCAAACAGACTGGTTTACTGATGAAATAAAGGCTATGTTATTTAAACGAGACTTGTGTCATAAAAATGGCGATTTTGCACAATACAAAATGTTGCGAAATCAAGTTACATCAAAAATAAAACATCAAATGAAACATTTCTTTAATAAAGCTATTCAGAAAAAAAGACAGTTCATTTCAATGGAAAAAATTTTGAAAACAATTTCACATTTGGAGGAATCAAAGCATATCAAAATTCCAAAGAAGCTTGTCATCGACAATTCTACAATGGTAAATAATGAAATTGACATTGTTAATGAATTGAATAAATACTTCAAAATATATCAGACATCATCAAGGAAAAATCATACTCAGAAGAGTATTTTGCTAAGCTAATTTAAAAGAAACTCTGGATAAGCAAATACACAAATATGAATTTGACATTGAGTGTATTAGTTCATATGAAGTTAAGAAGATAATAGAAAATCTCAACATCAATAAATCTACTGGCATTGATGGCGTTAGCGCAAGTATATTGAAACATTTTGGGGATATTATAACTCCAGCTATTACATCAATTATAAATAACAGCATTTCATCTGGAGTATTCCCAGATTCACTAAAATTTGCTAGAGTTCTGCCAATATTAAAATCGGGCAACCCCCTGAATCACCTTGCAACTATCGTCCAATATAAATTTTGCCAACTATTTCAAAAATATATGAAAGGCATATTTCTACACAAATACATTCATATTTTGAACAAATGAACATTATTCATTATGCTCAACCTGGTTTTAGAAAACCTTATTCATACCATACAGCTCTTATTAAACTAATAGACACATGGCTTAAAGAAATAGATAGTGGTAAATTGATTGGTTCGGTATTTTTATGACATTTCACTCAGAAAATTAAAACTGTACCACTTTTCACAACGTTCAATTAAACTTTTCAATTCTTATTTAACTGACCGAAAACAAATTGTTAAAATTGGGAACATACAATCTGAAATGCTATCGATCAAATCTGGAGTACCACAGGGGTTAATACTTGGGCCGTTACTATTTTTTTTAATATAAACGAAATCGTATTTGTATGCCTTAATATAAATATAGATCTATATGCTGATGATTCCACTTTACATGAATCTGGAATTTATACATCCGATATACAAACTGAACTGCAATTTAAACTTAATAGTATAAATAAATGGTGTTCACTTAAGAACATGTCATTGAATCCAGAAAAATCAAAATGTATGTTGATCGGGACTCGTCATAAAATAACCATTTCTAGTCCACTTAATATCAATATAAATGGAAATGACTTAGAAAATGTATGTAGGAAGAAAATCTTAGGTATTTATGTTGATCAAACCTTGAATTGGCATGATCAAATAGATCACGTTTGTAAACAGCTGAACAGTAAAATTACATTATTAAAACACATCATGTACTTTGTCAGTGATGAAATTAAAGAAATGTTTTATAATGCATATATTTTACTTATTTTTGACTACTGCTGTACTATTTGGGGAAAACCGAACAATTCGTATATAAACAAGATTTTAGTACTACAAAAAGAACAGCTAAAATAGTTCTTGATAAACCTTCAAGGACTGCTTCTGTAGAACTTTTTAAAACATTACGTTGGATGAAATTTAATGACAGATTAAAATACCACACTGCTATACAAATATATAAAACCGTTTGCAATTTGGTGCCATCATATATGAAAGATTTATTAACCTTTTCAAACAATGAATCCCACAATTTACGGTCAGCTATGCACAAAGATCTTATTTTGCCAATTAAACCACGAACAAAGATACATATACATACTATTGCATAATCGCATGGAACAATTTACCATTGGAATTAAGAAATAAATCTTCATTACCATCATTCAAACGAGCATACAAAACATATTTACTTGAACAAGTCAAATAGACGTAGCACAAATATCACAATTATAATACTGATATAGATATATTTATTGAAAATTAGAAAATGTATATTGAAATTGATGTTGTTAGCAAATAATTATATTTGTTTTGTATATGGAGAACTTTTATATAAAAATGTAACTTTTTTATGAGTGTATCAATGCATTGTGCATAATTTCTATTTTCTATTGCTGTCTGTCGATGCTTTGTAATTGTTTTTTATTGAGAAAATTATTATTATTATTATTATTATTATTGCCATTATCATTATTATTATAATTATTAAAATTACTGTACGCTTGTTTTGTAATTATATGTTAAATG
This sequence comes from Congeria kusceri, assembly GCA_027627225.1. Lineage (NCBI taxonomy): Eukaryota > Metazoa > Mollusca > Bivalvia > Myida > Dreissenidae > Congeria > Congeria kusceri. Next base: position 25,532,639 of record CM051032.1, on the reverse strand, counting down.
TGAATTTGGTTGAATGTTTAAATGTGTATGAAGGCCATATGAAAATAAGGTATGTTTTTGTCATGACAATACTATGTCTTATATGTCACCTTCGTAAAATAAAGTGATTATTATTATTATTATTATTTATTTTTTTTATAAATACTTTCTTTTACCAAACGTTGAATGGTGTTAATAAATTGGGCCTTACATGAAACTAGCAAACTAGTGTACACTTAAAGCAGTTAAGGTGTTACTTCATACGTTCATTAAATTACCAATGTGATTTAAATATTGTATTAACCACCAATACGCAATATGAGGTGTAATTTACGCTTTCTAAAGACGACACGTTGAAGGTCAATGCAACTGTATGTCCCTAATAATGAACAATGGGTGTAGTCGCCGCCGTCCCTCCGTTCTGTTCTACTGTTCAAATACATAAATAATTGCAAGCACACGACATAGGATGAAAAAGTCGTTCATGCGCCTACAGTTCATGTAATCTATGTTAATATTAATATATGGTTGGTTTTCCTTTTAAAATTGACAAGTCACATATATTTGTGTGCGCTTGCAAACAATGTATTACGGAACACAACATTAAAGTGTGTGCATTAAGTACATTTTCTTAACCACTTTAATCATCTATGTACCGTATACTCATACTGTATGTGTTTGGTTTATAATTTCGAAAACATAAAAGATACAAAGATCTTCGTAAGAAAAGTTTCCATTATAATTTATTGTTTCAAGAATTTACCCAAATGACAAACAACACTAATCTTATTTCCTCCACAGCCTTAATTCTGCAATCGATGACTCAGCGAATTTCTCATTTCTTTGCAGACGCCCTAAAATTAAATTTCAACTAGATTTCTGCATTAATGGCTTATAATAAAAGGTTTGCTTGCCTTACACTTAATTGTTTTGTTTCCAGTCTGAAGAATATAATGGCAGTTTACCGTTCATAAGAGCTGTCTGCAGAAATGTTGTGTTATTATTCAAAGTGCTTGTACTAGCTAATTAGTGCGTTATAAAACATAGATCGTCTCTAGATCCTCGATATGATTTGGTACGTTACGTCTCGAGATAAATGACTATTTTTTATTGAAAAATAAAACACAATACAATCTGTACATGTACATGAAAATGGAATTATAAAAAAACTGACTTTCCTTGACTCTAAAAAGAAAACATAAACTTACTTATGACGAACGCACGCACAAATGATGCACTTATCAACAAAATATTTCTGCTAATTATGCTTTTCAGTCGACTGCTTCCCACTTACAACAAGTTTATATTTCATGTACCATATATAAATAATTCATTTATTTCATTTCCTTGTATTTATGATGAATGTTTCTGTTGTCTTAATTTACATAAATAGACGTAGTTAGCATAACAAAGTCTTCTATTTTATTGTGTCATTTATAGCAGAAAGCTGCAAATATCTTCTTACAAAACAAGCAGACGACATGTTGGACGTCAACGTCTACGATATGGCATATTTTCAGGCTGTTTTTTTTTTTCAGGCGGGCGTTAACTTTTTTCAGCAGTTGTACATTAATGGCCTTATGAATTAAACGAAATAGTGGGAGTATGTGATGATTGTAACTACAAATTCCATTGCGTCGTAAAGAGTTCAAGGTTATGGTAAAATAACACGATGTGACATCATAATCGCAAAAACTGCATCACGTTTGTGCTCAGTTCCTTTCCAATTTGTCCATTACTTTGATTGCTTTATTCTGGTTATAAATACGAATACCTGCCTATATAATCCTAAATTTATGTTGCATGTATTTGACTTACATTTAATTGTGACAAATGGCATTTTTGAATTATAATTTTACTGTCATCATACGTCAACTGCACAGATGCGAACTTAAAACCGCAAATTCACGGTGTTCAAAATCTCCGTCTTTGCTTTTAAGTCAAAAATCTAGAGGAGTAATTTAATTTTCTAATTTATTCGTGGATTCTCATTTAAACAATTTATTGTCGACATTAATTTTATTTTTTGACGCTTTAAGAGAATGGCAGCAAGAACAGAAATTCATTATGTCGATGACGAGATTTGGGCCTATTAAAATAAGCAGACCTCTATCAAATAAAAAAACAACATCGTGAATCATTGAAGACAGATATGGTTGTATTAGAGTAGAGTTAAGAAACCCTGTTAGGTTCAGTTAAAAGATTTAAAGATTATCTTCAAGTCGAGTCGAATTATTTCGAAGCAAACGGATAAAGCATTCATGCAAGTTTGTACTGCCCAATTTAATGTTATGGATAATTGATATCTTGTTTTGGCGGAATATGAAACAGTCTGAACAAAAACGTGTTGTAATTATATACTTATGTCTGAGCTTCAACGATCATATTTGATATGCCAAAATGCATACAAAATATGCCGTTCCAGCAATAAATATCTTTCTGCCTTGCTTCAATGCTCTGTATAACACACCATTTGCAAACTTTGATGTAAAGCACCTTTTCGATATTTAAATGTAGAAATAAGAGCTAAACTTCCGACTCGTTGTTTTTATGGCTCCACGATTAAAACAATCTGGTTCACGAGATCCTTATTAAGACTTAAGTAATCCATTTAAATTATTGGCAGAGAAAACATAAAATAATGTATGCACTGCATCGTTTAGTTTTTTTGTTCAAAGTGGTCGCAGTTGCCATGATAACGTTATTGTCTTCACGTAAATGTATTGTTTACAAAGGGATGCGTACGTATTCTCGAAATTTGCGTACATAATAGGTACACTAAAACCAACATTCCCAAGACATGTATTCTTTCGATTAGCATTGTTACAGTTTCCAGTTCGTTACCCCCTGGCTGCGAGTTGCAATACCAATTGGTGAATGTATATTATTTCTTCTTTGTGAGAATTGTCAACGATAGTTATCACTTTTCTGTACACTCAAGCGTTCTCAAGATGGCATGCACTCCTTGATAAATTCTATCTAAACGCCCCCTAAATACTTCTAACTGTCATTACATTAAGAGCAAATAAAGTGTTTTTTTTTTTTTATATATAATGTTAACTACGCCGTGTCAACTTCTGCGCAGAAGTATGTAGCTTACGTAATAAACACTGTCTTAAAAAGTTATTAGTTGACCGATTTAATGCGTTTGGGTGTGTTAAAATTTGTTTGCGTTAAATACACATTCATTTGACGCAACGGAAAAAGAAAATAAATGCAGTGGCGTTTACTTTTTAGATGTCCAAATTTTGATTGTGATTATAAAGCAGTTACAAACGCATGAGCAATAATTGTTCCTTTTTTGATCTACAAAACAAATTTACATTTGCAAAGTGAATTTGCACACATATAAACTGAAATATTTCTATATAATGTAGACAACATAAATTGATTAATATACAACATTATTTTAATTATTTTGATACTACCGATTGAATTAATTTTGCCGCCGGCCATTTCAAACGAGAAATCAAATAAGTATTTTCTGAAATTCACTTAAATTTAATTAAATATACCAAATTCAGAATGAAACCACAAAATTATTAGAAGAAAGTTTTTTTTTCATCTTTACTAGATAATCTTCCAGATCATAATTACATTTATGATAGTTCGGCAATACAGGACCATAACTCGGGAACATTTGTTTGTATTCTACTCGGTCTCATAGGTGGATACAGTAGCTCTCATGCACGTGAGACCATAACTCAGGCTCCGTATTTACAAAACAAGTTGAGCCTGATTTTCAGGTTCAAGATGAACTTGAGCCACATATTTCAGGATCAAGCTCAAAAAATGGCGTTCACTGAAAAGCTGGATCAAATTTGATTGTTGGTCAAATATATATTATCATGATTATTCACTCCTATCAGCGTACATTTTCTATCTGATTTGAAGATTTTAATCAAAACGTAACAAACATTCATGTTTATTTAACCTAGAAGCAAAGTTATTTCGAAAATGAACTATTTTTGAGATTCGGCTCAGTTGAGCTTTAAGATCAAGATCAGCTAAGATTGAGCTTGATCCTGTACTTAATCCATTGTGAACACGGGACCGGGCCACGTGTTCACAAAACAAGTTAAAAGATGAACTTGAGCCAGATATTTCAGGACCAGGTTGAAAAATGGCGTTCACTACAAATCTAGATCAATTTAAATTGTTTGTCAAACATATATTGTACATAATTATGGACTCCACTTAGCGTACATTTGCAATCTGATATGTATATTTTAATCAAAACATTACAACTTTTTATGTTATGTTATATAGACAAAAAGTTATTTCAATATAAAATATTTGTGAGAATCTTCTCAGCTGAGCTAAAATATCCTTTGTGAACACTAGACCTGATGTTTTAGCGTTCTACTAAGTCGATAGCAGCATGCACCTTTATCACTTGTCTCGTTTATATTTCGTCTGGTTTTATGAAAAATCTCTGAAACACCTTATTCTGTGAGACGCAGGTATCTCTTTTGACTTGAGGCCAGAAAGACTATATCGTGTTTTATGGAAGTTTGTTTACATCGTACGGATTGAGTAAATAACATTATTTTCGATAAATTGGTCTCCAATTTGGAAGATAATATGCACTATAGAAGTGTATATTTATACAGAATAAAAGTACAAGCGCGGAGTTTCATACTCGTTTCATACATAGGACTAATGATAAATTTAAAACATTATTTTATAACATTATTTTTTTATTAATACCTAGGCCACAGGGGTTCAAATCCAGGTGCCAATGTAGGTGAGCATGGCTGGTGGTCGCCGTACCGGACGTGTTGGCTTTCGTGTACTCCGACCCCCCACCCCCCCACCCCCACATTGCACAAGACCACACATTAAAAAAACATTTGAGATGTGTCGTCCGTTGTTTCGACGCTTCTCTAAAAATATATGTGAACAAAGCCCGGGGTAACTCATAATGCTGTTTCGGTATGGAAGGATTTAAAGCCGCAGTCCATATAATATAATTCACTACATCTTAAAATGGCATTAGTTCTAGATCTAATGAAAGTTAATGACGTTTACTCGAATGAAAACTGTTTCTTATTTAAGAAAGGCATTTTATATTGGCTATGTTCGAAATGTGATGATTGTAACTACACACTTCCATTGCTTCGAAAACGCTTGGTACGAACAGGAAACACACTAACGTACATGCTGATTTACTCCAGAGGCATCACCAACTATCGCAAACAGAAACTATACGATAAAAAGTAACGAAACTGTTATTACTTTATCGAATTCATTCCGGTGTTTGGTAATTTGATCGGTAAGATGTCCATTAGAAATGATTTCTGCGAAGTTTTATTTTTATTACATATTTCTGGACTGCTGCTACACTTCGAAATATACACGCAACTGGTGTTTTGTCCCTCATTTTAAAACAGCTGTCAGCATAGATCTTGGTCGCATTGGCTTATTCAGTGTATCAATACAACCTATACAAAGCACATGCACACTCATATTAACGACAAGATATATCATACAGGCTACTAACCATTGACATGATGTCACGTTTATAGAGCATGATAATGCTTCTATATTGATCGGTTGTCATCCCAATATTTATATTACTTGTGTTTATGTATTACAGTTTAAGAACCACTATAATCTTGTACTGGTTTTTTAATATGAAAATTTGGCACTAACTATCTCTACTTTGTGCTTTGCTGGAAATTGCTCAATATGATATCAACATGAACATACTTGCATTAAATAGTCTACAAATAAGCTGAAGAGTCTTTTAAGAAAAAAAAAAGTCATTGAGTCTATCACTTATGTGTCTGTATATGCTCTGTATTCAAAACCCACAATTGCAATTTAACAGATCATTCAAGTTTTAGTCTGATACTCGGATATCTTGCTGGAAATTTATTTTTAATAAGTATCAATTGTTGTTCAAAATTATTGAACGTGTACCGTGTGTAATACTGGAATTGTTGAATCCGAATTTGTATGTCCTTGTATTTTTCCTCATTATAGAAATATACATATATGTTCTAAATATAACATAAACTACCATTTGATACCATGCATTTGTTCTTGTCATATTGTCTTCAAGATCTGTCAAACGCCTTCGTCAATTATAAAACGTTATTTATGTTGCTTCCTAGTTGTTTTAAACGCATTTCAGTATGTAGAACGATGTAGCGTTGCAACAATAAGACAATATATATTGGATTATATTGCTATATGTTTTCCATATGATATTGCAATATGTGTTTTCCATATTATATTGCAATATGTGTTGTCCATATTGTATCGCAATACCATATCTGCCATGGAAATATTTTACCTCTGAATCAATGCTAAAATAATAAAATATAAATTACCAAAAACATATATAAGAGTAGTTTTTATATATTTATTACATTAAAATGGGATAACATGATACTAGAAAGGGTTGGTTTTCATAACTATATTCAAGCAATAACAAATTGTTTTTGTCCATCTATTCATCTACTGATGTCTACAATGACAGTGTATAATCTGTTTATATACACATGTATGTCTTTCAATGTATTGAAATATATTACAATATGGGTTTTGCCATTTGTTCAATATATTGCAATATGGTTTTGCCATTTTTTCAATATATTGCAATATGAGTGTTTTGGAAAGAAAATCAATATATTGCAATATGGGTTTTGCCATTTTTTTCTCTCAATATATTGCAATATGGGTTTTGCCATTTTTTCAATATATTGCAATAAGGGTTTTGCCATATTGTTGCAGCCCTAGAACGGTGTGCAGTGATATATAATAAATTATTATAAATTCTTAACCTTTATGAAGCACGAATTCTTTTTTGTATACTGCCTAGGTTTATATAGGTTTATCTAACTTTGAACTTGTATTAATATGTTCTTCTGGCATAGTTGATTTTGAAACCATGCCAAACATACTAATTTTCAAAACCAATAAAACTTCTTTGATCAAATTACATATAGTGCATTATGTTGATCTGATTAGGGTATTTCCATTATAAAATTACAGTACCTGAAAATGATCGTTTTGCTTCATTGATTACAAAGTTTAATAATTATTAAATTTAAAATTCGTTACATCAGTCAGTATGAGATACATATCGAAATAGTTCAAAACAATCTGGTTTGCGTATAACAACCTTATTATTATGCACAAACCAATTTTGACATATAAACATGTATAAATCCCTTAATATCGAGTACATGATTAAAATTAAAATATGTACGTATTTATTGACGATACGCAAACAAATAAAAGTAAACACCTACCTGTAAAAAGAAAAACACATTGCTTTAAATTCATATTACATCAAGAAATCCTATTCCAGTCTATAAAATCCTATCAAATCTCCCCAGAGCCATTCACCGCTTAATATCTGAGGTAGTGCAAGTTAAACACGTATATAATATACGCTTGCAAGTGTTTTTTCAGCAACAGCGTTTTTATTTACCATGATTCATCAGAATGCAGGCACGTTTATAGAAAGTGGGAGCAATTACTGCCAATTACGATCTGTTGGCTTCCGGTTGTCAACTGGAATCGTTATACACTTAAGGAGCTTATTACTTTCTGCAAAAAATCTTAATTAAATAATGACGTTTTCAATTGTAATAATTACCTTCAAAAGCTGGTAGAAGACATAAAGAACTACGAAGTTTTATTTGGAAACACATGGCGAGTTTAGTGATGAAAGAAAATACAACAGCACGAATTTTATATAATTCGATTGAAATACGATAATAGAACGACTTGATACTAAAGGACTCTTGTAAAGTTACAAAAATACCTTAATGTATAAATAAGATACAGATAGAAAATGCCAATACTAAATGTCAGGTAACATTTCGACTAGCATTGGAGTGTGCATGGTGATGAACTTACAAACATGTACACATTTATTGCCAGACGTGTCTACCACCTAAACAATGGTTTATTAGCAGAAAACGATGTTTGCATTATTCAATCTATATTATCAAAATTAAACATCAAAATTATGTTATGACTTTGAACGAAAACATGCACATACAACGAAAAAACAACAACAAAATAATTCTTGTAGTTGTACATTACGATCACCTGTTTAATACTTTTTTTAGTACAACAATTAAAGTCTGTAGTTCATTTAGGGTCATATACATATAAAATAATTCATTCAATTAATTTCCATGTCATTACGATGAACGTTGTTGCTCTCTTAATTAGTATTAATGAACTTACACAACAGCTCAAAATTTTGTTTTATTTGGTCAATTAATAACAGTGCATACATCTTCTTACAAACCAAGCCAACAACATTTTGGCTGTCAACGTAGAAGACGAGATAGATGATGACATATTTTACATTTTAAGCCGAGCGTTAACTTTGTTTCGGGAGTGGTAAATGTTAATGTTCCGGTATTCATAAATGAAAGGAACTAGTCTTATTATGTAATGATTATAATAGCACAACTTAATCTACAAACTGACATTGCGTCGTAAATAGTTGAAGGTTATGTCATCATTATATTTTAGCAATTTCAGTTGTGTGTTTAATGGTGTTTATGTCTTTATGACATATCGACGGCATAATATATGTTGCCTCTGTCAATTCACGTCTTAACTGACACTTGGAACGGATTTATTTTCGAACACAAATGCATGCATGGCAAGTTATTTGATTAGCTGAATGCTGAGAACGGCTGACATGAGACTTTGACCCCTGTCACATTCACTTTGACCAGGCCTCAAAGCAGGAAATACGAGCATTCGGGTGCTGCATACTCTACACATATATTTACTGTACATAAAATTCTATCAAATACCGTTTTTTTTGCTATGTACTTTACTTGGGTGTAGGAGGAACTGATAGCATTCTTGGTGCTTTAATGGATCTACAGATGCATTTATCCCAAGCAACATGTAGTTAGATATTTACATAAAGAACATTGTCTAGAACAATGAACACTCTGTGTGTATATATATAACATATTTTCAACATAAAAAATGTGATATGTCTGAATGTTTATTTGCCCACATTCTGCAGGGCCTGAACAATGGCTGTCCTTATCACCGGCTGTCTAGATAGCGTGGTTTTCGCCTCCGCGATTGTACAGTTGGTTACCGAGGCTACCAGGGCTACTGGCACCACCTGCAACACGGGAAATACACGTGTCAGCAGTAGACCGTTTAATGCGATATTGATTAATTCTTGTTTTGCCAGGTGTACCAACCTAACCTGCATTGGGTATCATTCAAGGGATATGGTATTCGTTCAGTGAAGAAGTTTAATTTATTGTTATGGAAATGTTATACTGCCGACGCATTTGCAACTAAGCTTTGTTTGTCTTCATAGCGTTTTATTAAGATTAATGCAGAAAGTTCCAGCTGTTCAGATTCTTGAAAGTACTTAGTTATCGAATTTACATGAATAATACTTGCGGACAGCTGTTGGAACATCAAATGTAGATCAATGTAAAAAAATCATGTTCATCCATAAAAATGTGTTTAAACGGTAACGAACTATTACGTTTCTATGTTTTATACATATAAACGGTCAACAAGAATGCAAATAAAGCTGAGACAAAATTAATCAGACATTCCCGGTTTTAGTTATTATACATACTTTATCCTTTGGTGTTGCCATAGCAATATGTTGAGCGACTGTTTTCTCAAGGACGTCTCCAGGGAGAACGTCAGTGCTGTAGATGGACCTCAACAGATACTCGGTGGCCGAGTCACGTGTGAGATGACCTATTTTCTAAATTAAGAAAAGTGGAAAGTGTTGTACAAATAAAAGTTGAAATACCGAACATAACAATATTTGATTCTTTGTTTGTTATGAGTCTTATAAAAAAATGAATTTAAAACGTCATTAACGAGTTTTGTTTCAAATTATCAGGTTGTGTTAATGAAAAACCGTACCTCCAGAATTCCCACGGCTCTGTGAAACAGTTTATTGTTGCTGAAATATACATAACTGTGTTAAGTTGAAATTAAATTTCAATTAAAATGAAAATGAAATAAGTCATTTAAGCATTACCCGTCGAGGCACGAATGAACACCTGATGATGGAATAAAACACAATGCTATTTATGACATTTTTAATATTGATAGAAATTGATTTGGAGGCGTACCTTACTTTAACATCGATCATGATGTTTCTGTACACTTTGCCTTTTAAAATGTGAGCCCCAGTTGTGATTGCATTCAGACACCACTTGACCGCGATTTCTCGAAACATCTGATTAGCTACATCTAAAGACTCTAGACCAATCATTTCGCTAAGAGCATCTGTCGGCGCTTCGATTTGGACCACGTGATCAAATATGGCGTTTTTCGATTTCGGGTCGTCGAAAGTGAGAAGTATCTTTGAACAGTGTTTTCCTCGTATGTGCTTCAAAACAGTTTCGTCATCGCCTACGTAGAAAATATTCATGGGTGAGGGCAAAAAAATTCATTACTGAACATTCGATTAATAATAATGTAAAAGATCATATACCTTATTAATGATAGGAACTTGATGGTAATCAAAAAAGTATGAACATATGTTATTACCTGCATTAATAACTATCACGACGTCTCGTGCTGTCAGCAAGAGGTCCTCAAAATTATCTAATGAAATCCGGAAATGCCTTCCCTAAAATCGCAAACCAGGATATAAGTTCATATATTTATTTGAACCAGACAACCTCTGTGATTTTGTCGTTAGTTGCATTTCTAGTCAAGGTCTACGCATAACATTTAGTGGCAATTTGTGGGATGCGTGTAGCAACAACCACAGCCAATAAACAAGTCCATAAACTGAATATCTCTACTTAATCATAACCTTTAACATGTATTAAAAGATATTGTTAGTTTATTGGAACTAACACATTTCGGCAATATTTTTGTCTTGTTGTACATTTCTACTGCTGACATGGTTTTTAATAAATATCAATTTTGCATATTTAAACAGACTGGTGAGAAGTCGTAGCCAACCTCTAATAGAAGCACAGACAGATATATTCTTTATATCTCAAATTTGGTTGTGTACCGATAACAAAATATATACCGGTAAATATTAACCAGCAGATATTGGACAGAATGTGTCTGAACCTACCAAATGTGATATGTCCCCGTCTTCATTTTTCAACGTGGCATACCCGGACTCAACGAATCCACGAACATCATCCAGAGCTGAAAACACCAAAATCAAGATTGTAAACTTCGTTATTATTAATTTTCTTGCCCATCTATATGGCTCCTGTATTACAGAGAAACATTGGATTTAAAAATAACGGGATGCATAATAAAAGCTGCCGTGTTTAATTCAATATTTTAGATGCAAGGTCAACGAATATTCGCGCTGTTAGAGCTTCAAATTACTGTTGCAAACAATATAAATGAGCATCAAAACAAAATAAGTATAGCACAAGGATCTCAAAGACTTGTTAATTTTAATGCACGACGTATTCTCTCTGATTCTACTTTCTAACACGGAGTTATGCCACGTGCAACATGAACTTAAAATGCTTTATACACACGTATACGCTCTTTTGAAACATTCACATGGTCCAGACGTAATTTCAATGGATGGCGATTTCCAAACATATTATCCACGTACGAAATTATCGTGGAATTATTTTAAATGTTATTTCGAAATTTACTATGATGTGTGCGATATACTCCCATGCTCTCAATATGCATATTAATACTGATCTGTGGTAAACCATGGCTTGAGCCTATACAGTAGGGGCATATGTCGTTAATGGGGTGAGTCGTTACATTACCATGACATATACTGGTAACTGTAATAAACGCGATCTCACGTAAATGTAAATCATATGTTACATTATTAATGCAATAAATGTTATCTCATGTAAATGTACGTCATCTGTTACATTATTAATGCAACAAATGTGATTTCATGCAAATGTACGTCATCTGTTACATTATTAATGCAATAAACGTGATCTCATCTAAATGTAAGCCATCGTCTGTTACATTATTAATGCAATAAATGTGATCTCATGTAAATGTAAGTCATCTGTAACATTATTAATGCAATTAATGTGATATCATGTAAATGTAAGCCTCTGTTACATTACTAATGCAAAAATGTGATCTCATGTAAATGTGTGCCGTCTGTTACATTATTAATGTGAATACTCTCCAAGTTTGTCGTCAATGTACTAAAAGAAATATCAATATAGATGAGAACTAAATGCTTCAGTATGATCTATCATAAATATATGCGATCTCCAGGCGTGTTGCCACACTTTTCAAATAACCAATGGCTAGATAAGATGCCCTGCTTACTAGCGCCGTATGTCGGTGGACATTCCGAGGCGTCAATGAGGCCCATCAATGCCAGGCTGTCCACGCCGAGGTAGTAGATGCTGCCACCGGTATTCAATCTGCAGTCATGGATTGTAGGTACTTACAATGACCCTGATAGCAGGTAAAACTATTCTAGAAGGTGTACCAATCGTTATTATTATATATGACCGAGAATGGTAAGTCGGTGTCAACAATACCTAATTCGAAACCCTTCTGGCTCACAGCCTGACTCACCTGCGAAAGTAACTGAGTAGAATGCATAAACGAAGCCTTACTAAATGTATATGAATAGTGAGTCTATCCTAAAATGGTCCAAGCTTTATCAATGTCCTGTTTATATACAAACTTATTTGTATTGCAAATAAGACATATTTTCAGAAACTATGAATTTTGACCCAAAACTCAGTATATAACGGTACCCTTTCCCTGCAATGTTCACCACCTTTGCTAGGCCTGCGCTCTGTTTGTATACCGCCTCGCACAAGACACCGTAGCAGTCAATGAACGGCTTGGCAGGTCTGAAAACATTCATGAGCTGTTTTGTACGAATATTAGTAACATGAGCTGTAGACATTTATAGTTTAACTACAATGTATAAGCTTTTCTAAAACAATATCAACCTTTGGTAATATTTTAAAGAACAAAGCATTATAGAGTACTGGTAGTTCATGAAGATATGTTATAAAGGTATTCTGTGTTGACTATTACGTGTACATATGTAACTACATTGTATATGACACTTTTTAAAATAGAAAATTGGAACACCTCGATATATTGTAAATAAAGGTTACATATTAATTACACATGCACACGAATTATTAAAAATAATAAAACGTAAGTGCGTTACAGTGTTGCGTTGCTATGGCTACTGTCGTAGAGCGCCTTGAAGCAGATGGTTTCAATCAGTATCTTGGTCGCCGTGCCGCCCTTCATCCGACTAGACCCTGTGATGGGCTCAGGCTTAGAAGACAGAGGAAATTCGAAAGATTAAATCAAGAATGCAACGTCGATTACTTATATCATATTAAAGTTAGTAAAAGTGAGTTATTATAACCGTAGTTATATGAGCTTTTTAATAAACAAAGACATCAGCTGTACATGTATATGATAAATATAAACAAAGCGAAACTCCAGTTGCGACAGCAGGAGAGAACATAGCAGCCCGAGGTCTTTTATTTATGGCAAGTGACCAATTGATATATACGTATATCGTGAAATTATTTTAAATTAAAATGTTTGTTTTCGGAATGAAACTATATGCCGTAATTACAGGAACAATTGTTGTAAAATAATACATTTCTTGATAAACAACAACAACAGTGTATTGACATAATATAATAACTTTAATGGTTTTGATTAATTAGCTAATTGCAAATTTAAAAAAAAAAGATTGCATATTCATAGTTAAATGGTTTGTGAGGACATGAAATTGAAACCAGAATTTTTACCCCTACGATTGGGTTAAGCACATAAGCAGTTGTTCCGGACTCTGCCGCCGATTTGAGGCATTCCACGACTGAAAGATAGTCCATAATGTGTAATAATGATTTGTTTGCAAACCTTTGTAACACAGCAATGTTGTACACTCTGGTCAAAAGTTATGTGTACGTTCTCGCTCACACGCGGTATTCTCGAGACATAAACACAACTTTGAAATCGGCCACGTACCAATGTAGGACTTTCAAATCGGTTGTCTGAGAACGTATGGGACAACGGTTAATATAACAGTAAATATCCTTGTAAACAGGTATTTATGTACCAGTAAATGTTATGGTAAAGTAGTGAACAACACCAAGTTTGTCCTTATGGTTGAATCCTTAATGGAATATTGTAAATGGAGTGCCCATAATATAATCAGTGAGTTCGGTATCTACTCAGTATGGTGTCATACGATAACCACTTAAGGTTCACGAAAACATTCGTGTTAACTACTTCGCCTTCGCGAACAGATTCGTGTTACCACTTATTTATTATGACATTTATCTGGATATTAAGATTGCTTTTGCGAATATTTTTTCTTTAAGATATTATATTATTATATTAAATGGCCTTTATGTGCCATTGGCATTATATACATTTTCTTGGGGTTGCGAGGACTTCTGAATTATCTTACTTACAGGAATATTATCATGATAATTATCTTACAACGCGAATCTTAACTATTTAATATTTGCGATATCTTACTAAAACGAATATTATCATGATAATTATCTGACAACGCGAATCTTAACTAGATAATTTTCGTGCTACCACTTAATTTTCCGCATGGTCTTACTAACACGAATATTATCATGATAATTATCCGACAACGAGAATCGTAACTAGATAATATTCGTGTTACCACTTAATTCGGCGCGAGGTCTTCATTATCTTACTAACGCGAATATTACCACGATAATTATCTTGCAACACAAGTTACTATTCGTGATACCACTTAATTTCCTTGTATCGCATATGTATTTGAAAACCAATTCCTGTTGCCAGTTAGCTAACGCGAATATTATCATGACAATTATCTTACAACGCAAATTTTAACTATTTAGTATTTGTGATATCACATACTTTTCTATTAATTGAAATTCTGATTTCAGTTCTGGGCAGTTTCAGGCGTGTTTTTCATTAAGCAAATACATATCTTACGTCGAAAAAAATCGCAAACGCTATTAAGATATGAGATAAATAACACGAAACTTAAGTGGTAACACGAAAATTTTCGTGAACCTTAAGTAGTTATCGTAAGGCAGTTCTATGCCATCATAACTCAGAGAGCGTTGAATTGCATGACACTTCTAACAAAAAAAACAAAAAAACTCTCTACCTGTATATGACGTTAGATTCCATTAACACAAGATAATGTTTCAATAACAATGTATATATACGCACATCTATGTGTATATTTGAAAAGCTTTATTTGTAATAAACTATATCCAAAGCACATATAGTGTTATCATAATTATATTGGATACTAACATAGACATAATCATTTCTTCAGACATTCATACCTTATGGCAAATTTTGTTTGAAGAAACAAGCATCAGGTCATACGTAATCTTAATTTGAAATGCTTTGTGTACATACCTTGCAAAAATGTTTTGTCCCACTTCTCAATTTTGATGTTTCTGCAAAACCATGATAAGCATTTACTAAAATTGTGATTAACACCTGCAATGTTATCTCAATAAAACATAATTTTTATGTAGCCACTTATCATGATACGTCATGTCTCAATTTCGAGTATTTCGAATATTTCCTATGTGTCTCCATTCTGGTACTTACTATGGCAACATGTTATCCTTTTAACAAACAAGTACGCAGACTGGATAAAAATCTCAACTGACTTAAGTGAGGGGAAAATTAAAACAAAACAAAAAATAATTGGTGTTGTTCTTGTTGTGTTCATGCTGTTAACACATTTCCCACAAAATATTACCATGTGCTTTCTGATGCTTACTGTGGCAACAGATAATCCCTTTAACAACAAAGCACGTTGACTGGATAATAATCTCAACTCATTTACTATACTAGTAAATGAGAAACAGAAACTTGTGAAAATGGAAACAAAGCATCAAATTGCGGTTGTTGTTTCATACTGTTAATACATTTCCCACTCAATGTTTCCTACCTGGCCAGGCTGGTCGGGTTAAAGCCCAGTAGGACAGGTATGAATACCTCGGGGTGGTCCAGGCAGTAGTCCAGCTGGCCGGCCACGTAAGGGGCAGATAACCCGCAAGTGATCCCAATAAACACGACCTTTTTCTTGCCAGTGGAGACCTGTGTTGGAGGAGCCAATAGGTGCTTGTAAACTTGTATTGTGTCACTTTTGGGGGCTTTTCTTGTAAACTTTGGTAATAAACCAGTTTGTTTGTAAACATTTATAAATAAGGCAGTTTGCTTGTAAACTTTTGTAAATAAAGCAGTGAACTTAGCATTTGTTGTAACAGACCTAGAGGGTAAATTTAAATCAATCAGATCATATGCATTTTCACAGTAGCGAAAGCAACGTTTGACCTTACGTTTGAGCCCTAACTTATATAAAACGTGCTACAGTGGCCGCATGGTGATATTTGACATGGTTTCTGCCGTGGCGATCAAGTAGCGACTGTGAAGCACACACGTCAAGTTCTGGTTCTACGCAGAAAGCCGACTTGAAAGTGTTTCAGTGACTTTCGACAAACACATCATGTACAACGTTAGTTAGCACGCAACAATAATATCATTTAGGGAAATTAACATACACGTATTGCCAAAATAAATCATGTTCATTCGGAATCCATTTTGGTAAGTCAATGTATTGAACCGTGACACCGGGAGCCGTTACCGATACTAGAACATAACATGTACCCTTTTAAGAGCCTCTATTCCGGCGTGCGGGTCATCTTCCGGCGCTTCTTGTGACGTAAATAGAGCCCTGTTAGGTGAACAAGTATGAATTAATTTAAATACTACACACATTATTCATTTGTATAGTACATTTTGTATACATACAATACATGTACATTTATATATTATTGCGTAAACGTTAGATATGTTATTCCATAGAATGACGTGTTTTAGAATGCCTGCAAGTTCAAGTATACGATGATCATTCCCCGATGAGCAAAATCGAGAATAGTTACGTACTTGTCTCCTCCTGCCAGAAGATATCTGAAGACTTCAGGTTGTTTTTTAAATACTTGAAGTTCATTAAATGTTCTCTGAAAGTACACAGAATGTATGTTGTCAAATATTTTGCGAAATAATACGCACATGTCTGTGATCGGCGTAAGTTTGACATACTGATTATTGAAGACCAAATCATTTTTTTACAAACATTTACCTATGTACAAAATTTAAAGGAAATTATAGAAACAAATAGCTGTGCTTCTTCAAATAAAGTTTACAATACACTTTTTTCCTTTTAATTTTTTTTTTTATGTGTTTTTTTGGTTTGAGGATCCGAAATATCCGGAGAAAAGCGGGTATGACAAAAACTAACCAAACTCACATGCGCCGGGCTGTCTAGGTAAAAAACAAATGTACCACAACCACGCACCAACATCTTTTATTGTGACTAGAATGAACAATACCAAGTGTAGGTACTTACAGTCACAATGAATCCCAGCCTGCCCGAGGTTCCGCATCCACTGAACACTACCAGTCCATCTTCCGGTTCCTGTATCATAGCAAAAAGGTCAGTATTCTTTCGGGGTGATATTGACTTAAACAATCAATAATTCGATATTACACCATGTAATTTAGAGCCCATCAGTTTTCAAAACCAAAAAATAAATTAATTAAGCAAATTCCTTCTGCAATAAAATTGGCCCGAATTATATTATCACTTAAAGTTTGTATTTTAAGTTCAATATAAGATTGCTGTTTGATATATTCGTTGATACACGAAAATAGTTTCTTTATGTTAAGTTTTTTAAGTTGAAAGAAAAATTCTTCAAAATAAAACGAACTGCGATGTTCACACATACATAATTGGCCGGGATAAACAGCATTAGTGTGACAAATTATAGTCCTTTTATGTTTCATCGATGAAGCCGCAGTCCATAGAATATAATTCAATGCATCTTAAAATCTGTTTCTTACTGAAGAAATGCATTTAATAATGTCTGTGTTCGAAAACGCTTGGTACGAACAGTATATACACTAATATACATGCCGATTTACTCCAGAGGCATCACCCGTTATCGCATACAGAACCTATACGATAAAAAGTTACCAAAACGTTATTATTTACCGATTTAAATGCGTTTTTTTTTTTATTTTGATCGGTAAGATGTCTATTAGGAACAATTTCTACAAAGCTTTATTTTATTACAATTGTTAGGGACTGCTGCTTTAAGATTACCTGTAGTATATCTTGTATGTGGCTGGCAATGTTTTCGACTGTCTGCAAGATTTCATCGTGTAGCAAGGGCTGAAACCATTTACATGAAGAGAAATAAACTGCAGTATACGTTTTATCTGTTAAGTATTTTGCAACTAGGCATACATTGTATCCATTTACATTTAAAATTGTGAATTTTTTGAAACTACAGCTCTTTATTTCGCTATTCCGCAAAAATATTATCGACTTGATTACGAACAATACAAGAAACTCGAGATAGTAACCAAAACCAAAGATTTGGACCACGCGTGCTAACACTACAGGATTGCAATTGTTGATTCCACTGCATTATACTAATTATAGTATTAATTAATTAATTAGAGAATAATTACAGTAAAAATAACAGTTCAACAAAGCGGCCGAACGATGAGACAAAATGAAGCTGTTGTGTTACAAATCTAACAAAATACTCACAATTGCCTTTAAACATCGTACCTTATAATCTTGGTATCCATTGAAAATTTCGGCATCACATTTTTGAAGAAGCGCCACAATACCTGTAAATAAAGAAACACAAGAGATGACGTAGCCTTCAGTTTAAAATTTCTTAGAATATTTTATCAGCATTTATGTGTCGATTTATTAAGATTATCGTTAGTGTAGATAACTTAAAAAGCACATGTGAATACATTTAACTTTCCAACATTAGGGTGTTTTACAAAGGTTTCTGCATTCAATTTTACGACATTGTTTCAAATCATATTCTCGTTTACTAATGTAACTAACATGATCTATTGAATAAGCTCATGTGGTCAGTGAAACTTCTCGCTTGTGATCGATGTTATTTCAACATACACACATCTAACCATGTGACAGTCCATGGCATATTGCACAACACACCATTATAATAAAACATTACTAAAACCACGCAAACCTTCGGTTGAGGCCACATCTATTTCTTCAGTTATCGGGTTACTCGCCTCTGTTACTGGTCCAGTGCTCATTTCTGTTCGTACACCCGTTTAGGAATACTGAGTAATGCTGAAATTATTCAATAACACAGTCATTCACTTACGGTGTATGGTTTAGTGGGTAAATCTGAAATATATACATGGCTAGATAATGAAATAATTGATTAGCACAAACAAATGGTAACACGTAAATAATTAATTATTCTAAATGTTTCATACAGTAAGGCAGTATATACATGAATCGTAGAAATTAATATTGCTGTTAGTAGATTGATACTACCTGTTGACCTACATCTCCGCTCACCTTTATTTAGAATAGAAACTTAAGAATTTCGTACAGAACATTTTAAATCATCAAGATAACACTCGTTGTTTTAAACGTTGTTCTGATTGCATGTATTGTCTTTTCAGTCCGAATATTGCCGGACACGTTATAGTTTAGATGGATATTAATTAAATTGCGCTCATATGACGAATGTTATGATAACTGTTTTCTTATAGAAATATACAAGCACGTGAGTTGTAATTCTTCGTAATTGTAATACACGTAGCTCCCATATTATAATATCACACTACTGATGCACCTGCATGTAAATGCGATTCTTGTTAAAAATACAATGATATTAGCACAAAATCATACATTTACAAGTATAATTTACCTTAATTCGATACCTGCATGTAGTGTACGTGTAAACGGTTTAAGATATCAACTTATGTGAGAAGTGAGTTGTGGGGAACCATATGCCACACGACCGTCGAGATAAGGTCGTGTACATCTGTCGGAGGACAGAAAGTGTTATAGATAATGGAAGACTACTGTTTCAAAAATATCATTATGTTTAGTTTAAACCAATGGATGCATTAATGTACTTTAATGATTTTTCCCAAGACATCAACGTAAATAGTCATATATATAAAATACAGCACAGGACTGCTTTTGACTTCGTATTTACATAAATATTATTTCAAATACAAGACCCGAGATATTGTTACTCACTGTAACAGATTTATGTCTATCTTAGCAATTGCAAAATAAGCCTTAGCGTTTAAGTTTGAAACCACTAGAACTGATTTTTTTTTTTTATCCTAAAACCTTTATTGAAAGGTAGAATATCTTAAATATTACATTTATTTCAAGAGTTGAAAAAAATAATTTGCCTGACAACATTCCAGCAATTAATCTTCAGATGTTCAAAATCAGTGGACTGTAACCCGTGTATCATTATCATAGGGTGATGTGTGTTAGAAAAAAAAAACAACAACAACAAGCAACATCCGTTCAAAATGGCGGGGTCCATGGAACTCGCTAAAATTTTAGAATCCAGTGAAATTCAAAGCTTGTCTGATGAAATTAAGCATAAGTTCAATACCGCATTTGAGAAAACAAATAAATATATTGATGAAATTCGCGCAAATTACGAAAAATTGCGTGTTAACTCTGGTAAATACATACTTTCTGTTTGTCAATATCCGGCGTTATTTTTTTCATTGATAGTATTAGTAAATCCTTACGCATGAGATAATATTTACGACAGCTTCGATGGCAGTCCGTGGCCGCTTCACATTCTGTTCATACTATCTGATAGTTATTTTTCATACTTGTTTTAGGGCATTCAAGTTTTAGAGAGGCACTCTTGTTTGTGAAGACTAGCTAGTATCTGGTTAACTTCTTGAAGTTGGTTCTGCCGGTCACCATCACCTCAAAAGTTAATAGCTGTATCATTTGGCACTCGCATATATTTTTGGGGAAAGATACATTGTCGTGGTGTCAATTTTGCCTTTGGCCGTTTACTAGAAAATGTCATTTGGACAACTAACTTTTTACATTTTGTTGCCCAGACAGGCAACCATCTTTAGTATGTTCAGTTATTTCAACTGATTCAGAAGCCTGCTTTTTGATGCAAAAAAATTGTGATTTACTCATTTTTGACTCGAGCAATTAATCTAGCTTGCATCATTTTGATGCAATTGTTTTTCATTTGCCAACTAGAAAATAATAGTTTATATCATACATATGATTTTGTTTTTACTTTTTTTTAAGCACATAACCTTTCTTAACACAAATTACTAATTTCTGAGCATTAAACAAATATGCAGAACCAAGATTCCTAAAACTTCAGTATTGTGACCCCTGAAATTTTCATTGTAACTCCTCGAAATTTCAACCTAGCAGTCCTTTGATTCCAGGATTTCAAAATCTATTGAAATCCCTGATTTTGATTGCCCAGTAAAAGAGTTCCAAGCCCAGAACCAAGTACATGCATATAATATAATACTGACTTTTAGCAAAATAAAGTTAAGTATAAGTAGAACACTATGCTGACATAATGCAATTTCAATGCATTCTGCCTTGATGGGCATCTGAATCTTCATGCTTTTTGATGTTGTTGACTTTCATAGACAAAAACCTTGTAATAAAAGAATTTATTATCCCTTGAGAATTACAATATTCACATTTCATTCCATTTGCACTTCACTAGTGTTTATTATAAAACAGAACATGCTTTTTATGTAATACGTTAGAAGATGAATATCCTTTATTATGGAATGTGTTTAATATAATGATTTATGTGCTAAATATATACCCAGATATTTTCACACCAGGCCAAATATGCAAAAATTCATACAACTACTTCAAACAAAAAACAAACAATTGCTTAGAAATTTAGGGGCTTATATATTTTATTCCTTTGAGTTAAGAAATCAGTCCTTATATGATTAATTTTACTAACCAGACTGTTGTTATACTTTTTGTAACTGTAAGTATGTACTGAGATTTAAACTTAACTTAAACTGACATGTCGTTATCATGTGACTTTTATGTATTTTAAATTGTTAGGCTCGCAAGCGTATGCATATTTCTATGACATATGTCTCTTTATAGTTATATCTCCACCTTATATGTTACACTACTCTATTCTTATCCTGTTTAGTAAAATATGATTGCGCCATCTCCATCTCCAACGTGTTTCACAGTTTTTCATAATTGTATGCTCCATAAGCAACAAACATTGTATACATGTACTTCTTTAGTTATTTCGGTTGTATACTCTGTCCTGCCATATTGCTTTATGTAAATATGTTGTCCTCATGGGTCTTTGGACCTAATGGAACTTATGAAAATAAACTATCAAAACTTTATTAGCCGCAACCTTTTTCGGTCCATACAGTTTGAAATTTGTGTTTCAGCTTTGACACGTCATATTATCAAATGTATTAATTTTTTTCCGATGTACTTGTCACATTTTGAGGGCTTTGAAAGTCCTCAATAAATAGCCATATACCTAAAGATTATAGATCAAGATACTACATTAAAAGTCATGGTGCAGCCATTGTGGCCAGGTAATATGTATCGACAATTTCATTGCCTTAACGATTGATTCTATTGGTATTCGCGGCGGCCAATTTCTACCAGAGGGGTGAAAGTATTTACTGATATATTGTGAAAATTGTTCAAAGCTTTTCAAAAAACTATCGCCCAGTCTGACTACCAACTTTTGAAAATAGCTCAACCTGTCCGAAATTTACTCGCCCCGGGAGAACGGGAACCGCGAATTTCCATCCCTGCAGTCTCCTTGGTAATTCTGACACAAACCCAGTCATTGAGTAGTTGAAGCAAGTCTGATAACTTAATCTTGTAATACTGTTGCTTGAGCTCAAGAAAATACTACAAGCCTTCCTTTATATACGTTGAGAACCTGAGAAAGTCCAGGTGAAAATTTACTAGTACAGGTCTTGTAGAAATGTTATAATTTGGACAAATGCATTCCATTCACAATTTTGTTCGCTACATTTTTCCAGTAAAGTTTGTTTTTATGTTTACAGAACAACAATACTTTGAAATAGAAAAACAGCTTACCACAACCAATTCAAAATTAGAAGCTGAACTTGATTCTTCCAGAAGACTAAAGGAACAGCATGCTGAGATTGGTAATGTTAATAGATTCTGTATGAAACAGTTGTATAACTGAAATAACACCTATGGTTTACTAGGTTGGCTCTAAGAAATCTGAACTAGAAAGCCAAAACTTTGATTTTGCAAAGAAAACCCAATATTTAGAAATATTTTCAGTAAATATGCTTCACGTTTAAATGTTTTCCAAAAATTGTAGTAGCCAAATAGAATTTTTAGTAGCCAGTTAGAAAGTTTAGTAGGCAACGGCTATTTTTGGCTACTGGTAGCGCTGACATAGGTTTATATATGTACCACTTTAACATTATGTGATAAATATTCACAGATCATAAAAGAATCATGACATAAATAGAAAGTAAATCACTCCAGTCTAGCCCTAATAAGAAAATAACGGATATTAAAGCCACGTTTTACATGTAATGGGTATGCTGATAATTTCAGTCTTGATTATTGAAATTGTAAGATTATGATTTCCTACTTCACAGAACAAAAATACCAGGAAGCGAGTGAAAAGCTCAAACACTTCCAAGATGTTGAAGGTGACAACTTGTCCACTCAGGTAAATGTTTAATAAAAAAATATAATATAGCTACATGTATTTGTATACAATTCACAGAATAATGTTTGCTATTAATTGATTATATGTGGCTAAAGAATAATTATAAGGATAATTTAATGGTCAAGAAATATTCTGGTAGTTGCAAACTTTATCCAAACTGTAAGCTACAACATTTTGCCATAATTGCTTTGTAATGTTCGAAACATAGCCAAGTTATATTAATGGCAAAACCTTATGTATAGCTTCGGTTGACGAAAGTGAATGAACAACTGGAGAGTGAAAAGAGGGAGATGGCCATACTTTTGGAGAAGCGCAGCAGAGAAATTGACACACTCAATGGTAAATACTGTGTCTGTATTATAGTTTGGGATACTACTTAGTATACATAAAAAAAAAAATATTGTTGAAAATCTTGCAAATTATTATTTTATATTGTTGATGCTAATTGGTTGTTCAATAATATTATGAATGTTTGCACACATTTTTTTTTAACTGCATTTTGTGCAGCACTTTATGGATCTAGGATTCTAAGAACACTGAGATTTAATAAGGTAAAAAAGGAAAGTGGCATATTAAGAGCGATATGAATGGCTAACTGATACTTATATAACTGTGAGTTAATTTAAGATGTGTAATAATTTAGAAAGCTAGAAGGATTGTAAGAGGGTACCGTAAATGTCAAGAGATGAATAGTACAACATGACATAGAACTCTGTAGAACTCTTGGAACTGTGTAATGGTGTGCCTTTCTACTGCCAGATGAGCTGCGTCAGATGTCCAAGAAGCTGTCTGAGATCAACCTGGCCAAGTGTGAGGCCATCGCTAAACTGGACGAGGCCAAGAGTGATGAGGTTAACAGGGAGGTAAATCTTGCTTGGCTGTAGAATTTATATGTTCTTTCACAGTGGTCGAAATTAACACAAGTCTGTAAGCCTTGCACTGGTACTTTTTTTTAAACATGCTTTCTCTTATTCTCAGTTTTATGCAGGCAGGCTTGTTAACATTTTCTTGCTTTTAAGTAATAATATAAGCCTTTAGGGCAATGTGTAATTCGGCATGGTGGAATATATAAAACAATACATGTAAATATTTAGTATGATGCTGTTTAATTAATATCTGGATAGATTGGAACCCCATAAAAGCATACTGATTAAAATCTCGCAGGATGATCTCTGTGGTTAAAGTTTGCTGTTTTCTGGAGTAAATTAATGCAACTAGTAAAAGACCAGTGGGAATTTGTTTCTGAGTTCAACAATTGTGAATGTATATTGAGGTCAGGATTGCAGCTTGTAGGCTGATCTTTGGGTAAACATCTAAACTTGTTTTTATTTCCTCAGTTTCAAACCAGACGTTATGAACAAGAGCGTGATAACTTGCAAAAGCAAGTGGAATGGTTGAACAAGGAAATGGAGGAAAAAACAAAAGAACTGATGGTTGTTCGCAGAGAGAAGGCATGTAGATGAAAACTATTGTGTACAGTATACCTGTGTACATGTAAACCCCATATTTGGTAAATTGTAAGCTGATGTACATGCAGAATGCAGTTAAATTTCAATGTAACATTTTACCAATGCCGTGAATTGTCAAATCCGGTAACATAAAACATACACATACATTTACAAAAATCAGTTACAGTCAATTTTGTTAAACACTAGGTCACACTAAACAGATTGACAGAAAATCATGTTGCTAGATCTGTAACCAAATATAAATAGCTAGATCACCTAGTATTGATGCAATGCAAAATGTTTATAATGGAGGTTTGACATTTTTTAGGACAATTTCGGACAGAAATAGGACCCCCTTCCACCAGCTCAAGGATATATATATTTTTCCCCAAATATCAAACTTTTCCCCCAAGATGCCTTGAGTGGTTGCAGGATTATAAAAAACATCAGAAATATCACAATTTGAGGAAAAAAGCTTTAATAGTAAATTTAAATAAAAGGAGATATATGTGATACAAGATCTTGAAGTCAAATCGATGTTTTGTTTTTTTAAACGTTATTCCCAGTGGCTTAAAAAAGCTCTGAACATATTTGTTGCATCACTAGTGTTAAAGTTGATTGTATGAAAACAGTAACTTTACATGGCTACCAGTAGTGTACAATCATTTTATTTCGCGCTAGTCTAATTTTTTGCGTTTTTTGGCTATCAGAACAGAGCACAAATTTAAGAACCTGCATAATTTTTTTCGCACGAGTATAAGAAAATAATCACATTTAAGACCATATGAATTAGTCATGTTACACGAATGCGCGAAATTTACACCCAGCAAAATACAATGATTTTACAGTATTTGTAATTTACGCGTTACTGTATCTCTTGCAGTCGACCAAGCTTCTGGACCTTCAGACTCAGCTAGAGTCCAAGACGGAGGAATGTAGTCTGCTGTCAGCCACGGTGGACAACCTGAAAACCACGCTGGCCGAGCAGGCACAGAGGATAGACCACTACATACAGAGAATTAAAGATGTATGTCTGGCCTTAGTTCTTTTTTCCCCGTCGTCTTCATGGGAATAGTTACTGTTAAATTTATTGTGTTTATTTAAATTTATAACATGAGGCTGTTTGTTGAGTGTTTGTATACTGGTCCTATCATTGTGCTGTTTTTGCTTTTAAAAGCTAAAACTTTGCTTATTTTTTAAATTTAATGAAAATTTACAAAACAATTGGACCATTTTAGACTGAAAGCATGAAACTGAAAATATTGTAATTACACAATCATAATTGCATGTAAAAAATATATATCCACCATGAATGGCTGTCAACAACCTAATTACTTGTAAACCATTAAAAGTAGTATGAACACTGGTGTTCTGATACATTCTTTTCTGCTCAGATACAAGAAAGTAACAGCCAGGGGGAGGAGCAGTATAAGCAGGAGATACAGGCCCGTATCAAGCTTGCAGAGCTGTACAAGGTACTCTATTAGGCTAACACTCCGCTGTGTTGGCGCTACCAGTAGCCAAAATAGCCATTGGCAATTAACATTTCTGGAAATATTTGAAAATTAAGCATAGATTCACACTTTCTCAGAAAAATATTTATAAGTAACAGTTATTTTTGTGTCGCCTGAAAAGGCGACATGTAGGGGTTACTACATTTCTAAGCGCCAATCTGTTAAGAGTTGGCATGAGGAAAGTCTGTGATTGGTAGAAAAAGGGCATATAAATATAGGGGTTTTATGGGCAGGATTGTTTTTTGTTGTTTTGTTTTTATTATTAGTAGTAGTACAGTAGTTGTTGTACTGGAAGTGTTGTACTGGAAGTGTTGTACTGGAAGTGTTATACTGGAAATGTTGTACTGGAAGTGTTGTACTGGAAGTGTTGTACTGGAAGTGTTATACTGGAAGTGTTGCACTGGAAGTGTTATACTGGAAGTGTTGTACTGGAAGTACTATATATTATTTAGTGAGAAAATGATCATGCCACTGCTGCTGCTGATGATAATAATGTTGCTTGGCAGATTTCAATTTTAGAAATCTTGATCAAATTATTGTCCATGTAAAACTGAATTGAAATGAGGCGTGTTGTGGGAAAACTGGGCTTAATGCACGTGCGTTAAGTGTCGTCCCGGATCAGCCAGATCCAGGATGACTTTTTTCACTTTTATGGTATTTTCTGGTTCAAGGAAGTCACTTATAAACATAAATCTACTGTAGGCGAAAAGTGCCGTCCTGGATAAGCCTGTGCGGACTGCGGACGACACTTAACGCACATGCATTTAACCCGATTTTTCCACGACGACCCTCAAATGTATTACATGATACTTACAGACATCAGCCGAAGAGGCGGAGACTAAATCCTCCGAACTGCTGGGGGCGGTCCAGGAACTACAGACTCTACTCAAGGAGGCAGCACAGGGTAAGACTGGCGTGGGCACTTGTTGTACCTGGTGAACTATTACTTTTAATACACTGGCCATTAAACTGTGATCTACCTTTGTCATAATCTGTGCATCTCATGCCATTAACTTCAGGCAAGATGCGACACAATTTCTAAAAATTGGCTGGTGTCAGTACTTTACAAGTGCATGACTCCGGTACATACATATAGCTTCTAACAAAACACTATTGGATGCATATTTGAAAAAAACTATATCAATACACCATGCAAATTTATTTTAGGCAAGCTTGATTCATCCAAAACACGTAACATCAATACAAATCACTGAATATAAAATTTTATCCTATTACTACAGCCAAATCAATCGGATAACGACCCATCGTATAAACTTAAGCTTTATTTGATCGCCACTTTTAGCACACGTTTATTCGATCGTTATTTTTAGAACGCTACGTATTTCAAGGTGGCGTCACGCCAAATGATGACGTTTTTAATAAACAAAAAAAAAACAGTGTTAAAAATTAGAAATCAAAGCTATTATTTATCTTAGACATATTTTCGTGCCATTTACATGATTTATGAGCACAACATAATAGGATAAATAGAATAGCGCGTGAGTGTTGGATAAAGATCAAGTTTATTTTGCTCAGCTTGAAACGGGGTAGTGCATTTTTTCTACGTTGACTTTTACTCAGATTTCTTTATTCTGATAACTGAGCTCATGTGTTTATAATGTGTCTGTTTGTAGCTCATACTGACATGGAAAATGAAAAAAATGAAGAAATTGAGAAACTGCAAGAGACATTTGCTGAGAAAGGTTTGCCTTTTGATATATCTGTGTTGGTATTTGTTATATATAGATAAATAATGACTCGCTGTTACGTTTTGTTGTGTCTTTCAAGGGTGGAATAATATAGTGATGAAGAACAAATTTTGAGTAGACAAAAGCATCTTCTTAAAATTGTTTGCTTTAAACAAAAACAGACTTAAAGCAATACTTGCATTGAAGTTTAGTGCTTAAATAAGAGAATAACAATATTTGACATCTGTAAACTGATTACACTGCAGATCCATTATATTGCGATTCGCGGGGTCAATGGATCGCGATCGCGATATAGCCAAATCGCGATATAACTTGTCAGGTCATTAATATACATATAGATATTTAAAAAAAACAACACTAGCCTATTTTCAAGATCTCGAAACATAAACGTTATTAACTCGCGTTATTAATTGTTGTTAATATTCCATTTGTATATAAAATGTAATATAATTCCTTGTAATTAATTTCAAATTGTGTATATTAAATTCCAAATCCAAAACGCCTATCCGAAGTTTACTGTTCACATGACGTAAACACGAATCCTATTTATAATTAAACTGCACATGTATTTAGTGTAAATCCTTTGTTCTGCTAGAAAAGCGCGCGAAAATTATGCTGACATGTACAAAGTCAAGTCATCTGCATGGACAGCATGGGTGTATTGATTGCCGTATAAAAACTTCATAGCACAGAGAACATTGAGATCTTTACTTTTGTATAAAAGTTTCGTAGCGCATAACAACAAAATTGGTTATCTGTATTGCAAACGATGTGCAGTTAGCATTTCCTCTTAAACAAAAAATAAACAGAAAAATGTTACGCTGTATCGATAACATTATTGTTGTTCAGATAGGTCAGTATTAATCTATGACATACGGTTATTTTATACACCCTCCACGTGGACGGCGTGTAATTTGGCTGCTAATTAAAGCGATAGCAGTGAAAGGACTTTGTCATGGGTGGCACGCGGGATGTATGATGAAGACGTCCAACTGTTGATGTTGGGCAGGTCGGGTAATTGTTTGTCGCACTACAAGAGTGTGAATGAAATAGTAGCGATGTAGGCGCAAAAATCTGGACCAAACAGTATTTATTTATGAACGTTGTGTAATAGTAAAATATTGACTTACCTGAAAAAATCGGGATCCATGGCCGATTCACGTTATATTGGATATCGCGAAATAACGGATCTGCAGTGTATTTGATAATAAAGACAACAGTATCAACTTGCGTTGGAACTATTGAAAAGCATTATTGATACATGTGTTTAACTGAATGAACTAACAACAATTGAGCAGATTGCAAAAATGGATGAATAGGGTCAAGTAAAACTTTGGCGAGAGTGGGAAATCATGTTTCCAGATTTGTTATTATCCACTTCACACAGTTGATGGATCATTAATACATTCCTACATTATCCTTAATAACCATATATGAATCAGCTAGCTGAGCTTTCTTTTACAGAGAGTAAAATTGAGAGCCTGGAGCAGGAGCTTGTGAATGCAAACGAGTTGTTGTCCTCCATGAGAAATAAAAGTAAGTTGTTTGGGTTTGTGAATGCTCAATAATCTGTACAGGGGGGCTTAGTGGTTTATTATGTTTTGATTCTGTATTATACAGTGTGCAGTTAGGTCATTGGTGGATTGGGTTCTTTCTCAGTCTTCTGAACAACATGAATAAAACAAAAATATACTGTCACATGTTATACATACTAAATCGTTGCAATACTGGTGGTTAGAGAGTACGTATCATCCCTTGAAAGTCACAAGGTGCCATTAGGATGTGTGCAAAGAAGGCTGATAGCCTGTTCTGGCTTTCAGGGTTTGATATACATGTATTCTTAGTAGGGAAAGATCGAGAGTGCAATAGCAGGGTGCTACGGGCAGGATGGCAGTGTCAACGTTTGATTTCCTCACTTTAACTCAAGAATGAGTGGAGCTACAGTTATGAAACTTAATACATAGATACCTTATAGCAAGACCTCACTTGCGATTGCATATAGGGTGAGTTGAGGTCAAGGTCACTGTTACTAAAAGTAGAAAAGAGAGTTTGTGCTCAGTAACTCGAAAACAAATTGAGATATTGTAAGGAACTTTCATACATAAATACCTTATAGTGAGACCTCGCTTGTGATTGCATAAGGGTTGGGTGAGGTCAAGAGCACTTACTAGAAATAGAAAAAACAGTTTCTGCTAAATAAATCTCATTAAACAAATTTGGTTTTTGTGGAATTACCCCATTTCTTGTATTTCACTTTTGATTAAGAATGTGGGTATGTAGTAAGGGTGTAATGGTATAAACATCTTACAATTATACTATGTATTACTGTACCGTTATCACCATCAGCATATTAAGTTTGGATTAATTCTCAGTCTCTGTCCTGATGCAGGTGCCAATAAAGAGTTAGTGGCATTGGAGTTGCAAAAGAATATAATTAAGTGTGTGGTATGAATTGTACGTTACTGATCCCTGGGTGTGTTGCAGGTGCTAGTGAGGAGATGGTGGAGACCATGTTCCCGACAGCGGCCGCCACCAGCAAGATGCTCAAGTCCGGGATGACACTGACTGATATATACAACGAGTACGTGCAGGTTACGGACGCTCTGCAAGTGGAGAAAGATGAGAACAAGAGACTCAACCTCTACCTCGACCAGATCCTACGGGTCTGTTGAAATGGCTACAAACATCGAGAAAATGCTTGAAATATAATGCTTCCTTTTTTTTGGCCTATAAAAATTGCTCTTTTATTCTTCAATGCACTTTTCATTGAAACCACTGCCTATGATTGCTACGTTTACGAATTTTCTTGAATCGTCCTCAAATAACTATACTTGTTAATGTGAAACAGTCAAAATGGAATTCCAAATGCACTTTTTAATTTCACTTAAATTGCTTATTTTCCATAGTAGTTTAAATTTAATTCTTCACAAAAACCTTGACCTAATTTGGACTTTAATTCAAAAGTGTCATTTCTTGGTTAACTAGATTTTACCGTTTTGTCTAGCACTAACACCGCTTACTACAACACTTGCATATTTACACATTTGTTACTTATGACCGTTCCCAATCCACCCATATCACCCAACCTCACTTTGACCTTGGCCTAATTTGCACATAGAATAATTCAAATGGGCTGTTTCTTGGTTAGATTTTACCATTTCGTCTAGCACCAACACCACATGCTACAACACTTGGATACTTACACAGTTTTTGCTTATGGCCATCCCCAATCCACCCATATCAACCAACTTTGCTTGACCTTGAACTAATTTGGACTTTCATTAATTTAAAGGTGCCATTTCTTGGTTAGGTAGATTTTACAATTTCGTCAAGCACCAACACAGCTTACTACAACACTTGGATATTGACACAGTTTTTACTTATGGCCGTTCCCAATCCACCCATATCACCCAACTACACTTTGACCTTTACCTTGACCTAATTTGGACTAAGAAATGGGCTACCCAGCACCATCCGGAAGCATGTGTGTTTATCAAACACAGAATCTTGTTTCAACTTAGAATTTTCACAATTGACTTGAAACTCAAAATACTTGATCACAGTTATGAAACCATTCTGTAGACAAGATGAGGTAACTATATCAAGGATTTTGGTGGAGTTGATGCCCTTTTTCAACTTTTTGCTTTAGGTCAAATTTCTCAAAATCTATAAGAGGTATTGATTTTAAATTCAACATGCTTCATGACAGTGATAAACCTATTCTAAAAACAAAAGCCCAGATTACTATTAATACGAGAAAGTGGAGCATCCAGCACCCGTAGGCGGAGCTCTTGTTGTACTAAAGCATGGTGCTGTTAATAAACTCCCATATTGTACTATTGTAATGGCCCAGTCGTAGTGTCATGTTATTACGCGCAGTTTTAGTATGTTGCGTAACATAACTAAACTAGGTGAAGAAAACGTGACACTTTGACTGGGGTATAATGGTTACGTGGCATGCTTGCCTACCAGGAAATCGAAGACAAGGCTCCAAGGTTGAAGAAACAGAAAGAGGACTATGAGATCGCTCTCCGCAGTATTGACCAGATGACCAGACAACTGGACGCAGCCTTGCTGGTAAGACACTATGTCTGGGTCCGGATTCACCAACCTATTCTTAGACTTGGGATTAAGAATAAAGAATATTCTTGAAACTTTGTTTGATTGTTTTTGGATTTTTCTTCATTTTTAACAGTATTTCAGTCATATCACGGCAGTCAATTAACCTACTCACACTTTTCCTGGGCAAGCGTAGCCGATCTAAACGGTTTACCAGTACTTAGTGCTCATACTTATGCCCGTAACTGACAACTGCCCTACTTGAATCAGAGGTAGGGGGAGAATGGCTGTAGAAATAATTTCATGACCAATCCCCACATAAGTTATGTGGCCGGGCTGGGGCTCGAACTCGCAATCCCCTGATTTACAGTCCAGCGCTCTACCAACTGAGCTAGCCGGGTTCTGTTCTAAGAGTGTTTTTAATTTGAATCTTACTTGGTATTCACCCCCTCTAATTACAGCATTCTTTGTTTAGGATGATTTATTAAAGACATAATCAACATTGGTACCCCAGATATTTGGGAATCGCATAAGTATTTTTTCTTGAGTCTAAGTCTATTCTTCATTCTTGAGACTGTTTTAGTGTTTCTAGGCAGTGTTCACAGGCAGTGTTCACAGGCAGTGTTTCTAGGCAGTGTTCACAGGCAGTGTTTCTAGGCAGTGTTTCTAGGCAGTGTTCACAGGCAGTGTTTGACTTACAATAAGGTTCTATTGTTCAAAACAAGGGGTAGCAATCCTTTCTCGGTGTTCAGATATTTGTTTCTTTTATTCAGTCATATATTGGCATAGATTTGTATTCACCTCAGGGTACTTTGAACTTTGTGCCATAGTCATCAGAAAGTAATTGTAACATGTACCTTCTTGTATCAGATGAGTCCTTAACAAAGTATGTTGTTGAATTTATGCAATAATGTCTCCAAAAAGATGTGTGTTTTCGACTGATAAGCCATTTGATAAAATGTTTTATCCAAACTTGTTTGTATTAACCTTATTATCGTACTCCTAGACAATTGTCAGTGATTGATCTATATGTTGTGTTATTCAGGAACAACAGACATTACGCAGTGAAGCAGATGAGAATCATAGAAAGGCATCACATCTGGTGAAGGAAAATTCCAAATATGAACAGACCGTAAGGGACCTGTCACAGCAGGTGGGGTTTTCAAGGTTTTGTTATATGTTATCACAACACCTTTAGAGCAAATGTACACATAGATATTGGATTGTGTAATGATAGAATCCAGTGTTCACGTCATTTAGTCATACATGAGTTGAGTGTATTCATGCTCTCATAAATACAAAGAATTGTTTATAATCCGTTTGGTCCTGTTTTCATGGTCTTGTTTGTCTATTGTCGATTCCAATGTCATTTAATAAACACACGTATCTCTTACAATAGAAGACACTTTATTTTCTACCAGATTTCACCATGTTCTTACACAATTTGACAATTTCGAACACACTATTATATTTTTAATAAGTATAATTGTTTTTGTTACTCCTGACATTGCATTGGTCCTGCCTGCAGGTGAAGTTTCTTGTCAAGGAGATAGAGGAACTGCGGGGCGGTCGTGTCGTACGGGACGAAAACGTGTCCTCGTCAGAGATCAGCAGCTCCTCATCGATCATATCTGGAAGGCTGGTCACTTTCAGGTAGCGTTCTGGACTGGTATTCACAAAGCTCCTGATCGAAATCTTAAGTGGTAGTTAAGTGAAAATTTCATACCATATTTTCTATTTGAAATCCAATGATTTCAATTTACAAAAGGGTAAAATATGATACATCTCAATCAGGTCTGGTATTCACAAAGCTCCTAAGGGAAATCTTAACTTAAGTTGTACTTAAGTGAAAAATTCAGATCAAATTTGCTATGTGAAATCCAATGATTACTGTACACAGAAGACTGCAATACTAAACATATAAGCAATATTTACAAGTTTACAACATTTTAATAATAAAGACCTTTACATGAAACAGCCAGAGACTTAAGGAATTTTGTGAATTTAAGGAATTTACTTAAGTTTTCCCCAAGGAGCTTTGTGAAGACACGGCCTGAGCAAATAATTGCTAGTCTGAAACATTTTAATGTAAAATGACCTATACAGGAATTTTGTGAATTTAAGAAACTTATTTAAGTTTTCACTAAGGTGTTATGTGAATACCTCATAGGGTTCACACAGACCTGGAAAAGTCATGGAAAATGGGCTTTGTCTGGAAAAAATCATGGAATCTTTATGAGTTTGATTTTATCATGGAACAATCATGGATTTTAAAAAATTGTCATTGAAAGTTGAAAAGGGTTCTATGCATGTTAGTGCATAAAATGATCAAATCCATTGAAATGTAATTTTAAAAAAAGAGAATCATAATGGTCGACAGACATGTATTGCATGCATTGGATATTGATTATCACTTGAGGCTAAATTGCCATCATTTTAATCCAGGGTGGCCACCTACTCTGGAAAACAGGGAAATCAGGAAAAAGTGTGATAAAATTCCCTGCAGAGAAAAATCTGTAGATTTTGATAAGGAAAAAACAAGGGGGTGTTGTCAGCGAATTTTAATTTGGAATTTCAGTTGCCACTCTGTTAATCCGTTTATATTCCAATTTCTTTCTCGCTGTTCACTCCAGGAACATAGATGAGCTACAGGAACAGAACCAGAAGCTACTGGCAGTGATACGGGAGCTCTCCGCCAAGCAAGAGGAGGAGGAGAACATGGCCATCGATTCCAGGTAATAACCCCGTCACATTCAAGCCCCGATGGGTGAGAACATGGCCTTCGACTCCAGGTAATAACCCCTTCACATTCAAGCCCCGATGGGTGAGAACATGGCCAGCGACTCCAGGTAATAACCCCGATACATTCAAGCCCGATGGGTGAGAACATGGCCATATATTCCAGGTAATAACCCTGTCATATTCAAGCCCCGATGGGTGAGAACATGGCCATCGACACCAGGTAATAACCCCGTCACATTCAAGCCCCGATGGGTGAGAACATGGCCATCGATTCCAGGTAATAACCCTGTCCCATTTAAGCCCCGATGGGTGAGAACATGGCCATCGATTCCAGGTAATAACCCCGTCACATTCAAGCCCCGATGGGTGAGAACGTGGCCATCGACTCCAGGTAATAACCCCGTCACATTTAAGCCCCGATGGGTTTGCAACTAGTTTCTGTCCTATTTTGTGACACATTCGGCTTTGGGCCTTCTGGGTGTGGTGTTTATATTAAGGCAGAGTTAAAATCACTTTATCTCCCGAATAGCTGAGGATTATGCCTGCTAAGATTAGTATTCTCTTAATGGTATTTAGTCTTTGTGTATTTGTTTGATGAAATGAGTTGTAAAGAGCTTACAGACAGTGTTTTGGTACTTTTCTTGATTGCCATATTGCTTTCATAATAAAATCAGTTATGCTTACTGGTATAATGGAACAGTGTGTTTGAAGGCCAAGTGTTCAAAATTAATTCTGATAAACTTGAACAAACAATTTTCGCTGCTTTAAGAATGAGTCGTAAAATTCATCATTCACAAATCATTAACTCAAGTTGACTGTAAAGGTGCAGAAATGAGAAGAGACATTATTTTAAAAAACGACGCCCCTCATATAATTCTGTAGCTGTATTTTAATGAATGACTGGCCAATGCAGTTAAAACGCTACTACATATAAGTCTGTTTTTCAGAACTCGTGAGTTGAAGGAGCAACTAGAAGAGGCGAATGAGGAGCTATCACGACTGAAGGAGTCTCGGCTACAGCAGACTGAAATGGTGATACTAGGCTGCAATGCTTCCTCCTTGTAACACATTTCCTCACTTTCAGTGCCAAAGTTTATTTACAAATAGTTCTTAAATTTGCTGGGTCTGTTGAAAAAGGAAGATTTTATGTGAAACCTATGTGTGGTGTTGGATATTGTCCTCGCCTGTTTCTAAGATCACACGTGTGTGATGATTCAGAACTGAATATAATGGGACTTTGTTTCTTATATTGTGGGTTGTGATAAATTGTTTCTTTTAACACTTTAGTACTAGAAATTAAATAGTTTTCACCTTCAAATAAATATGAGGGTTTTTTTTCAATGTGAATTTTAGGGGACTAATCTTATAGTTAATTATTTTGTATGTTGATTACTAAAAAAACATACCTTGTAACGTCTAAAACAAACTTTATGTAAATTAACATGATAATTTATTTTATGAAATCTTCGTTTGTTGGTTTTGGGTAGATTCCACTTTATCGGTCCATGGCAATTCTAAATGTAAACAACGGTTTGCGCATGCGTCAATGTTGCTATGCATGACTTGTTTATTTGTAGTCGACCGCCATTTTTCCCCAGTTCGTAATGTATATCTTGCGAAAATACGTATCAAAACGGAATGAAAAATAGAGCCACACAGTGTTGGAGTTGAATAAGCAGGGGTGTGGCGGCGGCAGCCCCCATAATAAGGCATTCCGCTAATGAACAGTTGAATTTGCTTCGTGGTTTACTTCTACAAGACTGCTTTCACTTTGGACATTTCAATTTGCAGCTGCTGGCTTGAAAGTGGGCTGACTCTAATATTCTTTCATAATTTTACCAGGTTTTGTGTGAATAAATTATTGTAGTTTATGGTTTTTAGGGTATTATTGACTGTATGGGATTTGCAAATCAAGTTTTACTTCTTTATATCGGTGCAATACTTTGTCAACAACTGTTTTCAAAATTGCAAAACTATGCAAATTTGAGGTTAGATTTTGTTTCACAAAATCTAAATTAGGATTTAAACGAAAATCACGATTTTGGGGTAAATTTTTTTTTTTTTTTCGGCCTATTTTAATCGCCCCACCTGCTCGCGGCTCTCTCTATAAACGCGTCGTTGGTCCTTAGTTATGTGGAACATTATAGTCTTTCCGGGGACCGCTAAAGTGGAAGTGTTCCTTGGTTTTGATGTGCGCCATTTTTATGAAATTTCAGATTGAGAGTATAGTGAGACAGAGAGACATGTACAGGATACTGCTGCAGCAGGCTAATGCAGACGAGGTACCTTTAAATGCAGACTTGATATTTTCACTTGCGGTACATGTAGATTTTTACAATTGCAAAACTACAGGTACTGGTACTTAAAAGCACTACTGGGCAACTTTTTTGTATGTGAATAAACGAGGCATTTGTCAGTTGCAATTATTTGAAATTATTTACAGTATATTCAGTATATTCATGAAGAACACTAAATTTTCATAGCCAATTTATGACCAAATCTGAGTAACTTATCACAACCACCCAAGCCAGTTCCTAGTAAACCAATATTTAATTGCTGATTGTGTTTATATTTCATAATAATTGTCTTCATGAAGTCCAGAAATATGAAATGATATTTATAGCATTATTAAGCATTCAGTGAGACTTGATTAACAATCCGGCTAGCCATTCAAAAAGCTAGGACCTACATGTAAATGTTTGACGAAGATCTCTTGTAAGAACATTGTTATTCTTCACACAGTGTTTGTCCGAGTAGGTGTGCTTATAAACCCAAAAGCGATCGATAAGTAGTAACAGCACTTGCCCCTTTTATGGTTACATATGATAATATCAGATTCGTTCACAGCTAGAAATCCATGTATTTCAGGTATCAGTGACTTGATGTTCAAATTGAGGCCAATAATAACATCAGCTCCAATCGCAATCATAAATCCAATGTGAATACATTTCAGGTATCCATGACATCATTTTCCAAGGGCGGCCCAGCGAAGACGCCCGAGAAGTCTGCTCTGAAGAGCCCGGGCTTGGACCGAACCAGTCAGAAGCAGTTGGAGGACACCACGAAGGCTTTAAGACAACTGCAGGAGGAGTTCTCATCGTACAAGAAAGAAAAATTCCAGAATGATAGGTGAGTACTGGTGGAAATGTTCATGTACTAGAAAGAAATGTTCCAGAATGATAGGCGAGTACTGGTGGAAATGTTCATGTACTACAAGAAATGTTCCAGAATGGTAGGTGAGTACTGGTTTGAAATATCAGTTTACTGTGGAATCACTTGAATTCGCAGGGTACAAATTTCGCGCACTTGCGATCGCGGACATATTCGTGGGTCTTAAATTCACGCAACTACGATTTTTGAAAATAAAAAAGAGAATTGGTTTTTACACATAATATATGTCAACTAGGCAATAAAGCGAAGGGTCCTATTGTGACAGCTTGTTTGTTGCAATCAACACGTATATTAGTACCGGATTAGGCTCTTAATTGACAAGAGCGGTCACAGATTTAGGCGAGACAATAGATACAATTTACTCAAAAGATCAACTTGTGAAAAGTAACATCTTCATGTTCCTTTTACTCATTGTAATACGAGTGTTCAAAATCATGCCTTTGCGCAACTGTGGTATAGAAATTAAATTTTGCTGTTATGCGTTACAAAATTTTTATACAAAGTAAAGATCTCGATGTACTCTGCTTAACAAAGTGTTTTTTTGGCAATCAATGCACCCACGCTTTCCATGCGAATGATGTGACGTTGTACATGTCAGCATAATTTTTGCGCGCTTTTTTAGCAGAACAAAGGATTAAAATGGAGTACACGTGCAGTTTAATGGTAAAATAGAACAGTAATGTTCGGAAAGGCATTTCGGATTTGGTATTTATTATAGGCGTTTTGAACTTAATTACAAGGAATAATATTAGATCTCTATATTTTTATATACAAATGGAATATTTTACATACGGATATAACACATGAAGGATCTAACAACAATGAAAAAGGCAAGTTAATTCCGTTGATGTTTTGGGGTCACGAAAATGGGCTATATTGTATAAATGTATATTTATCTATATGGACCCCGAGAATCGCGTTATAGCGGATCTGCAGTGTATGACCGCATTTAAATGAACAAAAACGCCCACAATTTAATTTAAAAGAAACAAATATCCATTCATTAATCATTATGAAGCCTATGAAGAAAACATTCAAAAACGTTCATTTAAAACAGAACAACAGATAAGGATTCTGTCAGAATTGGGTATTACCCCATCATATTTTAAATAATTGAGTACTGAAACAAATATTTGAGTACTTTAAATTATGTTACCCCATTATAGTAAAAATAATTGAGTATTATACGGAGTTGATCTCCAAATTTAGTAAAACTACCACAACACGCAAATGGTTTGAGTTTTTCTTTAATTAAACACAAACATAACCATTTATCTTTTCACAACACTAAATATGCATCTTGTTTTCAACACATAAGTAACTGTACTCGGTATAAAGTCTGAAAATAATTTAAACTGTGTTTGGTAAATACCAGTAACCCCTAACAGTTTTTAAGGCAAAGTCTGAGTAGTAGACCTGATGTTGACACGATATAAAAAATTGTCACATTACTTTAACACTGGTAATAGTAATATTCTTGCCAATATTTTCATCGGTGTTTTTGCAGCCTTAATAATCTCCAAAACAAATCCATTATGCAAATACCTTGGTGTGTCCACAATTCGATTTAACCTCGATTCGATGAAGATCTACTGCCAGTGTGAAAATTTCAAATAGTATTACTGAATATTATAATGGTTTCTCTACTCTGTTTTATTGCAATTCTAACTTAATTTCGCATATTACATTAAAAAAAAATATGTTCGAATAAGGGGTACATCGGATTTGGTTTGCACTAGGATAATTCTGGGTCAAAGACAGAAATAACATCGCTAATAATGTTATGAAAATAGGCTCGACAATGGAAATCGCAAAAAATCGGTAACCCTTGTTTTGCAATTCATTTTGCCTGACTGTTCGGCATTTTCCTCAGAATAATCACAAAAATATAGATAGTTATAAATGCGTATTTATAACTTACAGGAACTGTCGAATCCCACCAAAGCATTCTGAAATCATTGAACAGAAACAGAAAGTTGCATAATTACGTCATAAAACAATGTTTATTACGGATATACTCGATTAATCTAATTGGACAGTTGTGGTTTACATTGATAAGAACATCCAATCAAACTGCTCCGTATTATACAGTGTCTGTCATTTCGTAACATAACACTTTCGTAAACATTCATTTTCAGCTGTTTCGTCCCCATGTCAGTACGCACTGAGTTTGTCGTTTTTGCGTATTTGCACTAGGATAATTCTGGGTCAAAGACAGAAATAACATCGCTAATAATGTTATGAAAATAGGCTCGACAATGGAAATCGCAAAAAATCGGTAACCCTTGTTTTGCAATTCGTTTTGCCTGACTGTGCGGCATTTTCCTCAGAATAATCACAAAAATATAGATAGTTATAAATGCGTATTTATAACTTACAGGAACTGT
The DNA here is from genome assembly GCA_027627225.1 of Congeria kusceri. Lineage (NCBI taxonomy): Eukaryota > Metazoa > Mollusca > Bivalvia > Myida > Dreissenidae > Congeria > Congeria kusceri. The sequence goes on along the minus strand of CM051032.1, from coordinate 25,492,078 downwards.
CGAATCCCACCAAAGCATTCTGAAATCATTGAACAGAAACATAGAAAGTTGCATAATTACGTCATAAAACAATGTTTATTACGGATATACTCGATTAATCTCATTGGACAGTTGTAGTTTACATTGATAAGAACATCCAATCAAACTGCTTCGTATTATACGGTGTCTGTCATTTCGTAACATAACACTTTCGTAAACATTCATTTTCAGCTGTTTCGTCCCCATGTCAGTACGCACTGAGTTTGTCGTTTTTTGCGTATTGGGTATTTTAATTTAATTTTGTTCCGCCTCAAATATAAAATTAATTGCGTTAAGGGGTTTCAGAATTGCGTATTTATGCACATACGCGCCTTATCTGTTGCTCTGTTAAAAACATTTGCATGCTAACATATAGGCCTATCTGTGTATATATTCGAATGATTACCGATGTACATTTGAACGAACATGTAAGCTCCCAATGTGTTGCTACTCTACGAAATCAGTAAATATTCATGGTGGTCATAATTTCGCGCTATGGCGGGAGCGCGAAAAGCGCAAAAATGAGACCACTGCGAAAATTTGTGATTCCACAGTATTACTCAGTAAGGTAAGTTCCAGAATAAGAACTGGTGTAGGTTTGTTGTCCTGAAAGTTCCATCCATTTGTTTTATACAACTGCTTTTTGGAATTTTAGTAAGTTGTCATGTATATGGTATGCATTTTTTTTTTTCATAAATTGTTTGTTTTGGGGTTAAGACAGTTGCTTATCACTTCAAGCTCATTGTCAATGAATTTTAAAAATTAAAACCAATAGTTCAAACTCTCTACTGACCGTTAGTTCAAGGTGCCAACAACTTTGTGCAAGTACAATCCAGACATTTGGTAACAAAGTACAAACATAAGTTTGCCTCCAGCTGACTGCTATTGGTGTCATCGGTGGCTACTGCGCACATTTCAGACTTACCAATGACCAGCTTGAGCAGAACAGAAAGGAGTTGGGAGACCTGAGGATACAGAATGCCAAGCTCTCCTCACAGGTTTAGACCTTTGTTCTTAAAATTTAGAAAAGCTGCTATCCTATTAAACCAGTGTTGCGAGGAACACATGTGCGAGACACTGTGCCAAAACAGGCGTGGTACTGTGATTCAAATTTATATTATATTAGTTATATTTGACCATTTCATGGGTTATTCGATGGAAATAAAATAATGTTGCATGTACAGGTTTGACAAACTACATTCATAAGAGAAGAATGTTGAATAAAAATCTTACAATAAATGAGGGGCGTCTTGGGAAAACCGGTCTTAATGCATGTGCGTAAAGTGTCGTCCCGGATTAGCCTGTGCAGTCTGCACAAGCTTATCTGGGACGGCGCTTTCCCCTTTTATGGTATTTTCTGTTTCAAGGAAGTCTCTTCTAAACATAAATCCTCTGAAGGCGGAAAGTGCCGTCCCGGATTAGCCTGTGAGGAATGCACAGGCTAATGCGGGACGACACTTTACACACATGTATTTAGACCGGTTTTCCCACGACGCCCCTCAACTATTTAAATGAGTGTGAGTGACATTGGTCATGTAAGTATTAATGTCTGCATTTTCTGCTCTTTGTATGATGTATGGGTGATTTTGATTACTCTACAGTAAGGGGCAAAAAAATGAAACAATTCTGTAATCTTGTACAGAAAGGCCAGTGGTGAAACTACACATAGTTTCAATACAATTTACGTAACATTTTTGTGTCGCCTCAAAAGGCGACATATAGCGGTTACTTATGTTGGAGGGGGTGGCGGCGGCGTTGTTGGTGGCAGCGTCCCCTTCAGTTTTTGCAGACAATAACTTGAGGAAGATTAAGTTCGATTTTCGACATATTTGCTTTTATCGTACTTAAGTTATGCCCCTTTAAAAAAAAAACGTAGTTCAAATAAGTCTTGTGCAGACAATAACTTGAGAAAGTTTTTGTGCAATCATTATGAAACTTTAGGGAAGTGTTAGTAGGCATAAAATGAAGGTTAAGCTTGATTTTCGGCTTAATTGCTCACATCGTACTTGAGTTATGCCCTTTTAAAAAATGAATTCAGTTCAAATAAGGTTTGAGCAGACAATAACCTCGACCATTTTTGTGCTGTCATTATGAAACTTTATCGAAGTGTTAGAAGGCATAAGAGGAAAGTTAAGCTCGGTTTTGGGCATAATTGCTCTTATTGTACTTGAGTTATGCCCCCTTTTAAAAAAATAGTTCAAATAATGCTTGAGAGTTTTTATTTTCCAATCATTATGAAACTGTAGGGAAGTGTTAGTAGGCATAAAAGGAAGGTTGAGTTCAGTTTTTGGCATAATTGCTCGTATGGTACTTGAGTTATGCCCCGTCAGGCGACACAACCGTTTGCGGAGTTGTAGTTTTGTTTTTGCTGCCCCTTACTGTATATCTCACAACAGCTAGAGTATGCAGCAGAAAGGAACAAGGTTTCACTGAGCAACATCGAAGGTTACAAGAGAGAAATCAAGGTTCTTCAGGACAAGGTCCAGAAATATGGCGCCTCGGTTGCCAAGTATGAACAGATCATCAACTCTCAGAGACAGGTAAGGCTTTAATATTTCATTTCCTTGTCTTCAGTCGTATTATGTAACAGGACCATGGTTTTAGAGTATGCCACTGATCTATGTATCAAGACAAAGAGTCTTAATGGGCCAAAATAACCAATGGCTACTAAAATCACTAAAATTATGTTAGTTTTTGGTGTCCATTCACATTTTTTTGCAAAAATATATTTAAATGACAGATATATGTACAAATTGAAAACATTGGCTACTTAGTTTTATTTTTTAGTTCTAGCTTAGGATTACATATAATAAAAGAACATTCCTCATCAGAATTTTGACGTTTGTCTTATGTTAGTCATGATACGTGATACGGTGAATCACATTCCCTGTGTAGGAGCTGATGGCGTTACAAGAGCAGGTCTCACAGGCCCAGGCCAAGGCTGAGAACGTGCGAGCGGAGCGCGACATCATCCGGGCGTCCGAGCAGCGTCTGCTGGTGGAGATCGGCAGTATGAGGCGGGAAAGACAGACACAGACCATGCTCATGGCAAACCTGCAGGCTATACAGGTATGTTGTGAGTGTGGTGAATTTAATCGAGGCCACAAGGATTCTGTCCCATATGGCCATCCTCCCCAGAAGACTTGTTAGTTGGGTTACAGGGGATAGTGTAACATAATTCTGCATAGTAATATAATGTAATTTAGTTTAAATCTATTTATTTAAGCTCTATTTCATAGAAAGCCTAAGGCTTATAGAGAAAATCGTGAGTCTGTTTCCTGGGTAGAATCAGTACTTGATGTCTTTGAGGAGATATTGAGAACGCTCCAGGAGTGGGGATCGAACCTGGCACCTCCCGAACGCTGATAGGACACCATATCCACCATGCCACTGCGACCTCAATATAGTGGACATCATAAAACAATAACATAAAGGCAGGCTAAGCTAACAAGCAACCAGATGATGTTCACGGTCAGTCTCAGAAGTGGCGTTCTCAAAAATCGTGATAATTTTAAACTGTTGGTTAAATAAATTTTTCACATTAAAGCATCTGTGTGCACATACATGTATTTGTAGGCTGATAGTTTAATGTTAATCAAAGTCCAACATCGATTTATGTTTGTTTTGTTTTTTTTTACAAAAGTTATTACAATATACAGTGTTTTTTTCACCTTTTGGGGAAAAGGTGGCAGTGCCCTTCAGATCGGGAATTTTACAACAAAAAGGAATTAGTTTTTTTAGAAAAGCAGTAGTACATGTTTATATTCTACTTTGTTATTAAACATTAATCAATTGATTTACTATTAACTAACTTGGTTTAATTAAAAATTGCTGGGATTGTTTACGAAAATGCCTCTATCTTAGTCAATTTTTGTTCGATTTTGGTCTTTTTTTTTCTCAAAATAAAGCTTACATTCTCAGGGGAATTTTAAGGTAAATATAAGGGAAAAATATACTGTAAAACCATTAATAATCGTGGGGCACTAATTTTCGTGGATTTGGAGGATGGAACGAACCACGAATTTAAGTTTCCAACTAATAATTATTCGGCTAGCTATTTTTTTCGGCCGAATTTCAGCTCTTAGATGTAGTTTTCTAGTACGTATACCTACATGAAGTCAATGTAAATATAATGTTTATAGAAGTTAAATGAAGTATAAGAGTTTGTTTATGATAAATACATGACCTTAAACATGATGTGCATTTATATCACAAATGAAGCAGTTTAATATCCAGTTTATTTTTTGTGTGACAAATAGCCCCTACCTTATTGACCCTTGACATATCCGATTTATCTGCCTATGCAGTAACACTGTATATACATTGCTATCTTCTTCTGATAGACTAGTAAAGATCTATGTGCATAGTAAACACTCTCCATGCAGAAAGCGTGGACCACGTTTTACGACTTTGGTTTTTGGCAGACGACGGTCGGCTGAAGATCAAAGTTGACAAGTGCAGCATAACATAAAAGTGAAGATTCTGTGCTGCACTGCTTACGAAATTAACTAATATTCCCACCTCCGTTAATTGGCACTTAGTAAGGCTTAATTGACTACAGTTTGGTCATAATTGCTATTGATTGCAACTAATTGGTAACTGGCTTCTTTTTTTTAAACGCTCGTTAAGGGTCAAGCATGTTAACCAGATTATTTACGCCCATTGTTTGTTTAATTGACACATTTGTAGTCGAACCCTACCTCCCACAGTGATGTGCCGTGTTTATTTCATAACAAGGGTCTATGGCTTAATTGACAGGTCAATAATAGGGCCCACTTACCACGGGGACGCTCCATTTATGACCGTAAGGTGTTACAAACAGAAAACAGCAATACAATTGACGCATTTCTTGATTATTTTTTTTATTATTAAAATTAATAATACACGAATTTAAATGCCCACGAAATTGTCATTTAAAAAAAAACCATGAAATGTCATGCCGACAAATATAAATGGTTTTGCAGTATACCTTTTAAGCAGGGGAATGGGGCTGAATTTCGGCCCCAAATTGACCCTAAAAAAAACACTGATATAAATCCTTAAGTTGATATTTTGTGAGCACTGAGCCAGAAGATCTTGATTCATTGGAAACTGTGACAGGTCCTACTTGTTGTGTTCTGTTACAGAACAACCTGGAGCGAGCTGAGAATGAGACGAAGCACCGACTGAATGTGCAGATAGAGGAGCTGGAGAGGGAGAAGAACACGCTGAAGAACAACCTCCAGCTCGAGACCAAACAGGGCCAGACGCTCACAGCTCATTTTGAGGTATGTTTGAAAAACATAGCATTTGTAATAAATAACTTTAGCGCTGTATATGTTTGAGTCCAAGCAGGCACAGGTGCTCAAGGCCCATAATTTATTTTTGATAAATAACTGGCATAGTTGCTTGCAGTTTTTTTTTAAATAAATTTGGAAACTAAAGCGGTTCATATACAATGACTTTGTTTTGAATATATTTATTTTTGGGGACAAAGCATGCAGAAACAATCACATTAGTAGTAATACAAATCACTATCAATCACACATGTAATGCAAACAGTAGCAGTCATTCATGCGATAAAAAAAACCTTATCGGAAGTCAGTGTTTGTTTTTATGGCCAATTTGGGGCCGAAATTTGGCCCTTTGCCCTGCTTAAAAGGTTTATATTTTTCCCCTATATTTACCTTATAAATCCCCTTAGAATGTAAGCTTTATTTTGAAAAAAAAAGACAAAAATTGGAAGAAAATAGACCAAGATAGAGGAATTTTTGTAAAATATCCCTGCAATTTTTCATCAAACCAATTTTAAAAAGTTATCATTGGTAGCAAAACAATTGATTAATTGATGTTTTACAACAAAGTAGAATATAAACATGTAAATTTACTAATAATGCTTTTATTTAAAAAATCCCCTTTTGCCATAAAATTCCCCATCTGAAGGGCCCTGCCACCTTTCCCCAAAGGTAAAAAAAACACTGGAAGTCTATTATATTTCAATTTTGATCAGCACCAGGTTCAGGAACTGAGAGCACAGCTGGAGCAGGAGATAAAGTCTCACCAGAACCGCAAGGACAAATGTTCCGAGCTCGAGAAGACACTCACAGAAAACAAGACACAGGTGCGTTGTAATTCAGACGTGGGCCCGTATTCGTCAACCCATTCTTAGACTTAAGAATAAAGAATAGACTTAGACCCAAGAAAGTATGCTTGTACGTTTATAAACAGTAGGGATGGCAACGAATACCACATTCGGTATTCGATATTCGCTTCTTCATTCAATAGAATATTCGAATATCCGCATTTTTTAAAATTATTAACTACTATGAACTTTGTGACCTGCATGACATAACCATTATTTTTTTATGACATTTTTGTACCGACTAGCCCGTACCGTCGTATCTTCATTAACAAATTGCGCTTTCTAATTTAATGCATAAATTGCACAGTACAAAAGCAATACAAACTGCAGGACTCAATTAAATTGTTAAACAACAAAAACAGTGGTCAAAACATCGAACATTTTTATCAGTTTGAAAACACTCCGATAAGCATTGATTTATTAGCAAATTTGGGCAACGTCTCTCAATTATAATGACTATTAAATGTGTGATCACAGTTCTTTATTTTATTATTTTTTTACTCTTTTCAGAAGTCTAAATGTTAGTTGTAATTAACAATTAACAGTTATGGTTTCCTACTGACGGATGTAATTGTGTATTATAACTGGCGACAAGACGCGTGGAGACTGACACCGACCCGTATATTCAATATCTTTCTATCTGACACGTGAAACGGGGCCATTCTAGTGAAAACATGGTATTAGGTATCTATTGGTGAAACACTGCCTTTATGTGGACGGGAAAATACTTTCTAAGATCAGAAAAGTATTGGATTTTAAACAGCAATCAAAATTTGTGAAAATTCGAATGGCATTTTAACTATTCGAATGGCGACCATTCAATCGAATGTTCAAATGGTATTGCCATCCCTAATAAATATGAAGACTACCAATGAACTTATGTCATTAATAAATAATTAAAAACACACAAATAAAATGCTAAAATTTGTATTGGTGAATAGAAAGGTATATTTAAATTAACAGCAAATGATTTGGTTTCAAGAAAATTCGTTATTCTTACATCTTAGGTATAGAATGGTGAATACGGGCCTAGGTTGTTTGAGAAAGTGCACTGTCACATTTGTATTGAGTGTTATTTCTTATCAAGTAGAACCTTATTTTTAGCTCTGTTGTGCTCATGGTGAGCTTTTAGGATCGCCTTTTGTCCGTCGTGCATCGTGTGTCAACATTTTCATTCAAAGAACTTCTCTTAAACCGCTGGGCAGATTTTCACCAAACTTTACAGGAATGATCCTTGGGTGACCCTCTTTCAAAATTATTCAAATCTTTCCGGTCCGCTGCATATGTAGGTCACCAGAGTTAAAAATATATTTAAAACCTGAAAACTTTAAAAATCTTCTCTGAAACCACTTGGCTTGGAGCTTTAAAATTTGATATGTGACATCCTCTAGTGGCCCTCTACAAAGATTGTTCAAATGATGCCCCTGGGGTCAAATCTGGCCACGCCCTGGGGGTCACAAGGCTTATACAGAATTAAATTGCAAAATGACTTTAAAAATCTCCTTCTCTGAGACCGCAAGGCCCGGAGGTTTTATATTTGGTATGTAACATTGTATAGTGGTCCTCTACAAAGTTTGTTCAAATTATGCCCCTGGGGTCAAAACTGGCCACGCCCCGGGGTCACATTGTTTATATAGACTTATATGGCAAGTGGGTCTTAAAAATCTCCTTTGAAACTGTAATGCCCAGAAGTTTTATATTTAGCATGAAACATTGTGCAGTGGTCCTCAACAAAGATTGTTCAAATTATACCCCAGGGGTACAAAATGGCCTCGCCTGGGGGTCACATGGTTTATATAGACTTAAATAGCAAAATGACTTTAAAACTCTTCTCATCTGAAATTGCAAGGCCCTGAGGTCTCATATTTCGTATGTAACATGGTATAGTGAACAGAGATTGTTCAAATGATGCCACTGGGTTCAAAACTGGCCCCAGGGGTCACAGCATTTATATAGACTTAAATAGAAAAATGACTTTAAAAATCTCTGAAACCGCAAGGCCCAGTGGTTTTATATTTAGTATGTACCATTTTATAGTGGCCCTCTACAACTATTGTTCAAATGATGCCCCTGGGTCATAACTGGCCACACCCTTGGTGGTCACATTGTTTATACAGACTTAAATAGCAAAATGACTTTAAAAATCTTCTCCTCTGAAACCACAAGGCCCAGTGGTTTCATATTTGGTATGTAACATTAGTACATCTAGTCCTCTACAAATATGGTTCAAATGATGCCCCTGGAGTCAAAACTGGCCTTCCCCGGGGGTCACATTGTTTATACAGAGTTATATGGCAAGTGGGCCTTAAAAATCTTCTCCTTTGAAACCGCAATGCCCAGAGGTTTCATATTTAGCATGAAACATTGTGTAGTGGTCCTCTACAAAGATTTTTCAAACGATGCCCCTGTGGTACAAACAGGCCACGCCCCGGGAGTCACATTATTTATATAGACTTATATGGTAAGTGGGCCTTAAAAATCTTCTTTGAAACTGTAATGCCCAGAGGTTTCATATTTAGCATGAAACATTGTGTAGTGGTCCTCTACAAAAATTGTTCAAATTATACCCCTGGGCTACAAAAATGGCCACGCCCTGGGGTCACATGGTTTATATAGACTTAAATAGCAAAATGACTGTAAAAATCTCCTCTAAAACCGCAAGGCCCAGAGGTTTCATTTTTAGTTTGTATAATGGTCCTCTACCAAGGTTGTTCAAATGACGCCCCTGGGGCCAAATCTGGCAACGCCCCGGGGGTCACATTGTTTATGTTGACTTAAATAGCAAAATGATTTTACAAATCTTCTTCTCAGAAACATCAAGGCTCAGAGGTCTCATATTTGGTATGTAACATTGTATTGTGGTCCTCTTCAAAGATTGTTCAAATGATGCCCCTGGGGTCAAAACTGGCCACGCCCCAGGGCCACATTGTATGTGTAGACTTATATGGCAAGTGGGCCTTAAAAATCTTCTCCTTTGAAACTGTAAACCCAGAGGTTTCATATTTAGCATGAAACATTCTGTAGTTGTCCTCAACAAAGAGTGTTCAAATTATGCCCCTGGGGTAAAAACTGAAACCGCAAGGTGCTCTACAAAGATGGTTCAAATATTTCCCAAGTGTAGAAAGTGGTCACGCCCTGGGGTCACATGGTTTATATAGACTGTAAAACTCTTCTGTTGAAACTGCAAGGCCCAGATCTTTATACTCAGATAAGTGTTTTAGGGTCATTTGGCCGTCTTAATAGTAATAAGCCTTTATGATGCCTTAAACTCAGGTGAGCAACCTAGGGCCATCTTGGCCCTCTTGTTTACAGGTGCTTTAATATTTTGGGTACATTAAATGAATTAAGGGTGCTTAATTTCTACATTTCTCACAGTTAATGGCAAGGAACTCGATAAACAAGCGAGTTAGTGCATGTGGTTATGCAACCGTCCTTTTCTGTATTTTTAGATTGCAACCTTAACAGCTCAAGTGTCGTCTTTGGAATCTCAGCTGGCCAGTGCCTCAAGCTCAGGTAATGTGTTCTGACTGTACAATTCTTAATCAGCTGCCTTGTTAACATCATAGTATATGTTTTTCATTTACTTGTTTTGTGATACTTCCTCCCTCGGGCACCTCATCCTGCACTGAAATATTTCTGAAACCTCGCACCTGTACAGTTTGTAAAATTACATGAAATTTTTGCATCACCCATACAGTCTCTGTCCATTACAGGTTTGGACACCTCTGCTAAAATAAAGACGCAGTTGGAGCACCTGTTTACATGAAGTTACGCATCACACACATCTTGGTCCATATCGGCTCCAGATACCATATCCTCCGCTAAAGTGTTTCTGAATCCTAACACCTGTTTACATGAAATTCCTGCATCACACATGAAGTCTCAGTCTATTTCATGTTCAGACCCCTCAGAGTCCATACTGGACTACAAGAAAAAAAAAAGACCCAGTTTCAGGACCTGTTTACATAAAATTCCCGCATCACACACATACCGGTAGTCTTGGTTCATTTCAGGTTTGGACCCCTCAGAGTCCTTATTGGACTACAAGACGCAGCTAGAGCAGGCTCGGTCAGAGGCAGACAGCCTGAGTGACCAGCTACAAAAGGCCCGGGCCCACGTGGACCAGTACAAGGGCATGGCTGTCAGTCTGCAGCAGATGCTAAAACAGCAGAACGAGGTGGGGCTTTAAATGTTAAAGGAAGTGCAATTCTTCCTCTCCTCAGCTGATTTCCTTTGCTTGAATACTAGATTTTGTATCAGAACTTCTAAACGCTGTCATACGCCATTTATATCTATATTTGTAACTGGTATACCACAAATTCAAAACATGCAATGTTAATTAAGTTATTATAATTCAGTTAATTGGTCAAACATGATGCTGGCATCAAAGTCTTTCAGTATTAAATTCATTATTTATTATTAAGTCAAACCAGCATACAATTTTTATGAAGGTAATATACATTGTATGCTGAATGGTTTGAAAGAATTTGTTAAAATAGACTTGCAATGATTCCTTATTATTATTTTTGGGTTTCGTATTATACATGTATGTTAGAAGTTGTATTAAAAATTCCACTTTAAATTATATACATGTATGTTAGAATTTGTATTAAAAATTCCACTTTAAATGATTCATTAAATTTTTATTGAATTTACCTTGCTTCATTTGTCTAGGTGGAAAACATGGAAATAAAATTATTCTACAAATTAAATGTGTGAAAATGTGGAACAGGATACATTTCATGATTTGCAACATAGGAGATGTTTAAAATAACTGCATTTGTTTGTATACAATTATGCATTTATGAGCGTTTCAATTTAAATTTTCAGAGTTCCACTGAATTCAGAGATACAATGGAACAGAAATTTAATTTATCGGAAGAAAGTAAGAAACTTTAGATATTGTGTTTAATTTACAATTATTATTTTAATCCCCAATTCTGCACACCATGCATTATATTGCTTTACTGTTGCCTCAAGTTAATACTGTCCTGTAAAAATTATGTGTTGTTGTCTGTTGACCAACTACCATGTTCAGAAAACTAATGTTTGCATCTTTGTGAGTTTACCGTAAAACTCTATGTTTTCGGACACTGAAAAATAATTTAAAATGTTTGTGTTGTAAAATTTGGATACACAAAAATATTCCCAAATTACAGGTGTTCGAAAATTTATAGACACTATGACAATATTGCAATTATGTTCGGATATGTCCAGTGTGAAATTAATGCAATGAAAGATGCAAATTATGATTTTGTTTGTTCTTGAACCAAAAACCTTAACGATTATCTTTAACACCTTCAAAGATTCGTGCAAGTTGTGATAGGGGGCGATAAAACTGGAGCCTGTTTGTCACACTTATCGAGTTGAGTAGGGGCATAGTACCGTAGATACCTGAATTGTTAATTGGCACTAATTGGCATAACTCAAAATTTCAAATGCAACTGGTATCAGAATATCATAATTGACACTAATTGACATCATAGCCTTATTCAGGTCCAAGACAGTATTCAGAGTGTTGCTGTATCAAATAAAACTTCTTTTTCTGAAGTATCTATAGAGGACTTATTATAGCAAGAGCATATCCCCAAACAAAATCCCAGTGAAATTGTTGTACAGTTGTAATCTCCTTTACGAAATATCACCTCATCAATGGTCCCTTGACAAGATCTTATTTTTTTCGTTGATACATGTATGGCAATACTTTTCACATATTGTTGTATCTAATATCTACATGTAACAGGCAGGTCAAGAACATTATGCAAAATGTATTTAGCTGAATGTCTCCAACATACATGTAATTGTGTTGGTAATAAATAGTTATTTAGTCCAGGAAGTATAATTATAAGAAATTTTAGTACTTAAGAAAGACCACATCGTGTTACTTCCTTCTGCATTTAAAAACGATTTGGGATGCTTGTTGTCAAATAAATATTGCAATTTACCTTCAAACTTTTAATTTCTCATTCATGTTTTGTCTGTGCAAAGTATGTACATGTATCTGAAAATAAAAAGATTGTTAACCAAGCAGTTAGTATAGTCTCTCGATTAAAAATGTTAAACTGATAAACCAAAGTAGCTTTGTAATTTCATGCCACTTTTATTTGACTGGTTTCAATTTGACCCCTTTATTTTGTGACTGGTTTGCAGAGTGCCAGCATCTGCAGCAACAGAACAAATCCCTGGAAGACGAAAGACACAAGCTGCTGGAAGAAAACTTCAAAGTCAATGAGGACAGTCATAAACTGGTAAGATTATCCATTACCTGGGCACATTTACCAATCCAACCTTAGTCTTAAGAATAAAGAAATGGACTTAGACTCAATAGAGAATACTTGTGCATTGCATACATGTATAGGCCAGGTTCGAATGCAGCTAATGTCATTAATAAATCTTTCTAAATTAAGAATGCTAAAATAAGCATTGGTGAGTACAAAGTACAATTCATACCGACAGCCTTTTTAAGACAGAATATTTTCAAGAATAATCCTTATTCGTTTGTCTAAGAATCGGTTGGTAAAGACGGGCCCGGATAGTAATGTAATAATTACTCAGTTCCTCGACACATTTTGAGTTTTGCAAATTCAAATCCTCGAATTGAGACTCAGTTTAAGTGGAAAACATTTTTGTTTATTTACTTTGAAATCTACTTTGATCATCAATTGAAGTACTAAAATGGTATTAAAATATGAACATTTAAATATGATAATGTGTATTACCTCTGCCAATGAGGTTAAGTTTTTTTCAACATTGGTTAATTTATATATATGTGAAATTGCCACTGTATGCTGTATAACTCACAACAACACATGTAGGAAATGAGCTGACTTCGAGGTTTGCACTCTCTAGTATATTCTCAATTTCCCATTTTTAAAGCTAACACTTGTCAATTTTGGAATATGTATATTAATAAAGTGTTGCAATTTATTTACTATTTTATTATGCCCCCCCCCCTTTGAAGATGGTGGTGTATCTTGGTTTGCTAATGTTGGTCGGTCTGTCTGTCATTCAGTCTGTCGGTAAGTAGCCCAACTTTTTTCATCCCATCTTAACCAAACTTTACATAATCAGCCCAATTGCCCCTTATGTATTGCTTTAATTGTCTAAAATTGGCCTTTTAAGCCGTTTCCGCTCTCTTCAGTCCAGCAACTTTCATCCGATCTTCACCAAACTTGATACTTTAAAGATCTGATTGCTTTGGACCTAGGAGGCAGTACTGTTTTGCAGACAGCTGTTATTAATATTTTATTGAATCACAGAATGCTGAGCTGAGGACAAGGCTAGCTGAGCTTGAGAACGAGCTTCAGGAGTCCAATGAGAGGAGAGAGACCGCCATCGCCATAGAGATGTCGGCTAAACAGGTACTTGTGTGTCGCAAACTGACACAGTTGGCAATCTAGACTTGTTGCTTGATTTTTTTCACAGCGCAGTTATGTAATAAAATCTACATAATAGGTATTTAATACAGTCTTGAAATAGTTAACTTGGCCATCATACGATGTGTATGATAATACTTACATGTAATTGTAAAAGTTCTAGTTTTTGCCAATACAAGAAACAAAAAAATTAATATACATAGGACAATTATATTAATTTGTTTATAACTGTTGGCTGGGATTGAAGATGACATGTTAATTTGGAATCCAAAGAAAGGAAGAAATACATTCAAGAAGTGTGGAGTTATGGCCCTTGAATTATCTGAAATTGGACATTTAAGCAGTTTCTGCTCTCATAGTCCAACAGTTTTCATCCGGCCTTCACCAAACGTTTAAAGATTGCTTTTAACCTAGATGGGGTATACCTTTTTTGCAAACAGCTCTTGTTTATTTATGACTTGTATAAGAGTCGCAGTTCGATCCCTACTCGGGTAGCATTAGAACAATCTGTATCAAAAAGACACCAAGTACTGGTTCTACCCAGGAAACGAACTCCACACAGTGTCCCAGTATTTTCTGGCTTTCGACGCAGTCAAGCTACAATGAATAGGTTTGAACTAGACCAAAAAATAAACTGCTTATTCAGGCGGTGAGCAGCAGACAACGTATGCTCAGGAGGCTGAGAACAAATATCAGGGCGAACTCATGTTGCACGCAGCAGACATATTACATGAAGTATATAATTGTCAATAAATAACTCTGATTAACTGCTTATTCAGGAGTGTGAGCAGCAGACGACAAATGCGCGTGAGGCCCAGGACAAGTATGAGCGGGAACTCATGTTACACGCAGCAGACGTCGAGGCCCTGACTGCACTTAAGAAGAAGCTGGAAGGTTTCAACGCCGAACTCACTGCCAAGGAGGAGGAGTGTAGGACCACTGCACAGAGACTCGCGGAAATTGAGGTGAGTACAGTGTAACCTGTAATTCATGTATTTAAATGTTTGTGGAAATCCTGCAAAGTCCCATTTAAAATGTTTGCGACTTTATGATCATATGTTTATACCTTTATAAAGGTGACACCTTTAATATGCCATGGTCCTCCAACTATGTTATCCTGTAGCATTGTTGGTTAGGATACCTTGTGTACAAGACTCTGTTTGGGACATTATTTGGATTGGTTTGCATTTACTGCAAACTTACATCATTCATAAAGTTTATGTTGGTGATATGTGCACAGCGTTCATCGAAACTGCGTGAGGAGATGTTGACAGAAGAGAAAAACAAGATGGCCGCCCGTCTGGAGGACACGCTACAGGAGACACGAGCCCTACATCAGCAGATGAACAAGGTAGAGTTGCATTGTATTGCGTTTACTAAATGTGTTGGACGGGGCTGGTAAATTTATAGCTATACTGTGCTGCAGTGTTTAAAGTGATGTGATATATGTAATATGGTACAATAAAATAATTAGACATGGCCAAATACATTGAACATCTCTTTTAAAAAATGATTTAGTGCAATTTGGAAAAGTGATTATCATAAAATAAAGATCATAAATGACATTATGTGTTTACATAACCTACATTTACATTTACATACTTCCAGAGAACTTATCCATAAATTCAATAGCTGCCTTAAACAGAGGTTAGAAAATACTTTGTACAGGTATGTGTAATGCCATTGGATTTAAAAATGCTCATATAATTGTTGAACAGTTGAGCAGCCAGGTGATAACAGCGCAGGAGAAAGCTGCAGTAATTCCAAGACCAAAACCAGGCTCCTTGGCCGCAACTGTTGATGACGACAGTGCAAAGTCTGTGGAACAGCTTCTGGAAGTCAATAGGTATGTAGGCTGGGGAAATCCTATGTGACTCAAGGAAAAGATGTTGTTTCTTTTCATTGCAATTATGTTAAGGGTTTTGCTGTGTTAGTCCTATTTGAATCTAAATATAAATATGAACGAAAGTTTTTTTCCTTAAAAGGATGTAAACATAGGGTATATTTTTCCTAATTTGATTTTTTGCGTCTGTGTTTCAGTTGAGTTCATAGTCAAGTGTTGACTTTGTATTCAAAAAGTTCCTCACATTCAAGAGCCCAGATTCATGTACCTTTAAATTAATACATTCTTCAGTTTCCATTGTTTGCATTTAAGGTACATTCGTAAGCAGAAGTCCATAGCGGAAGGCAAGCTTGACGTTGTGGAGACAGAATGTTCGCGACTGAAGCAGCGATGTGAGGCACTGGAACGACAGCTGGAGTCTTTGAACACTCAACTGGCAGAGGAGCGAGAACAGACACAGGTAGGCGTGGTCAGGTCAGGTAACCTTGGTTATGTCAGGTAACCGTAGTAATATCAGGTACCCTTAGTAACTTCAGGTAAACGTAGTAACTTCAGGTAAACATACATTCGAACATGATTATTTCGAAGTCGTTGGGACCTGCCAGAAAACTTTGAAATAACGATGGTTCGGATTAAACATTTGGAACTTCAGAACACTGTAAAAATTGTTTGTGTGAAATTTGCAAAAGGTTACACAAAACTTTTATTTCATTTAATGCAGATTTGATAAGTTTCTTGAATTACGTAGTTTGTATTGTGATTGAATGAAAAATATAAAGACACTATTTTATGTGTAAGTTTTGACAGTGTTGTTCGTAGCTTGGACAAGCTGTTGCAATGATTGTTTGCAAGCTCCTTAATGATCGATAATTGCGCCCACTAGTGAATAACATCCACTATCAATGACCGCTCAGGCCATCACAGCGAAGGTGTGAAAACACTGGGTCCCAATCAAGACTGTGACTTCGAGGTAACAGTACTCAAAAAAGTGTGAAATACTGGCTTGGGACCGCATTTTTTAAAATACTGATAATTCGATTAAAAAAAAGCTTGAATTCAATGAGTTTATTTAAGCTAAATAAGAACAAATAAAATTGGGACCAGAAAAATACTTTGAAATAACGCTGACTTGAAATTAACAGAGTTCGAAATAACGATGTTCAAATGTATTAATTTCAGGTAACCTAAATAACTTCAGGTAGCCTTCGTAATGTCAGGTAACCTTAGTAACTTCATTTAACTTTAGTAACTTCATGCAACCTTAATAACTTAAGGTAACCTTAGTAATGTCAGTTATCCTTAGTAACTTTAGGTACCCTTAGTAACTTTAGGTACGCTTAGTAACTTCAGGTAACCAAAGTAACTTCAGGTAACATTAGTAACTTCAGGTAACCTAAGTAATGTCAGGTTACCTTAGTAACTTAAGGTAACCTTAATAACTGAAGGTGTAACTTAAGGTAACCTTAATAACTGAAGGTAACCTAAGTAATGTCAGGTAACCTTAGTAACTTAAGGTAACCTTAGTAACTTAAGGTAACCTTAGTAATTTAAGGTAACCTTAGTAACTTAATGTAACCTTGTAACTTAAGGTAACCTTAGTAACTTTAGGTACCCTTAGTAACTTCAGGTAACCATAGTATCTTCAGGTAACCTTAGTAACGTAAGATAACCTTAGTAACTTCAGGTTACCTTAGTAATGTCAGGTAACCATATTAACGTCAGGTAACCTTCGTAACTTCAGGTAACCTTAGTAGCTTAAGAAACCATAGTAACTTCAGGTAACCTTAGTAACTTTAGGAAACTTACCTACTTCAGTAACCATAGTAATTTTAGGTAACCATAGTAATTTCAGGTAACCTTAGTAATTTCAGGTTACCTTAGTAACTTCAGGTTACCCTAGTAACTTCAGGTTACCTTAGTAATGTCAGGTTACCTTAGTAATGTCAGGTACCCTCAGTCTGCTACATGTTTTGTATGAATCTGAACATAACATGTGCTGGAGTAGTATAATTGAGACATCGAGCAGAATGATGTGACAATCGTATCAGTGTTGTGCTGCACGGGCGTGTAATGCTTATGCTTGTTACATAATGTGTTCATGTGTAGGGTTAGCAGCAACTTAGGTACTAACTTAGCTGTTACCATATTTGTAAAGACTACAACGGTTTAAACAACATGAAACTGTTTACTCGGGCGTCAAAACAAAAATTTGTTTCAGGTTACCCAACCTACCCTTAAAAAATGCCCCGACCCTATAACATTTTATTGGGTTTGTCAGATTGATTTTTGTTTTATTTACCTATTTCAATAATTTAATGTGTTATTGGATAAATAAGTGTTTTGTTTTGATAGTATCAACTTATAAACAATGTTCAAGGATATTTCTGATATTCTTTTAATATTTATTCAGTTTTAGAATCTTCAAGTTGACCATTTACCAAATAAAACAAATAAAAAAATAAATAAATCCTGACCTACCTACTCTAATTTTTTTAGGAATGTAACCTGAAACAAACATATTTTTTTTTACACCTCAGCACTCTTATTTCTTTCAAAATCACTCAGAAGTACAAGATCTCAAAATCTGAGTTTTATCCTTGTCTGTTGTATGTAGGCTGGCCTGCAGACTGCCGCACAGCACGCCGAGTTGATGCACAGGGTGGAGTCATACAACCTGCTGCATGATAGCAACAAGCTGCTTAGGGAGGAACGGGACCAGCTGCAGACCAAACGGGCCGAGGCTGAAGTCAAGGTGAGAATGTTATATGAAGGTTTCGCATGTAAATGCCAAATTGAAAGATTTTGTGGATGCAGCTGTTTCATGGATGTTTTTCAGTTAAATCATCTTTGGTTTCTATCTCCTTTATTAAGCCAATATTGTCTTTGCCACACTTGGTTAAGCTGGCAGTGACTATTCATTCTACATCTATGCATTCTCTTACAAACTTTTAAATAAATCACCCATGCAGACAGGGCTCATATTCACCAACCCATTCTTAGACTTAAGAATAAAGAATAAGTTTAGACTCAAGAACTAATACTTGCAGTGTTTTTTTTCACCTTTGGGGAAAGGTGGCGGGGCCCTTCAGATGGGGAATTTTATGTCAAAAGGGGATTTTTTTTTTAGAAAAGCATCATTTCATGTCTATACTCTATTTTGTTATAAAACATTAATCAACTGTTTTGCTACAAAGATTATGCACTTACTTGCTTGATGAGAAATTGCTGGGATTGTTTACGAAAATTCCTCTATCTTTTCTAATTTTTGTCCGATTTTGGTCTTTTTTTTTTCAAAATAAAGCTTACATTCTTAGGGGAATTTTAAGCTAGATATAGGGGTGAAATATATACCTTTTAAGCAGGGGAATGGGGCCGAATTTCGGCCCTAAATGGGCCCTAAAAAAACACTGACTTGTGTTCGCAAATATGCTGGTAAAAGTGTCACCTATGCTATTAACAGTTAGTGATAAATAAAGAGTGCTAACATTTTGAGTTGGTGAATACCGTGCAAGATTCAAATAAACAGCCTTCTTATCGTTGAACAGGTTGAAGAATCTTCTTTATTTTTATGTCTTAAGTGTAAGCGTGGGTTGGTGAGTGTGGACCCTGGTTTCTATGTCTTTGTTTCTGTCTTCATTAACAGCATTTTTCCTCTGTGTAAATATGTAAATTTGGTACTGGAAAATGGTACCATTCCCAATAAGATTTACATGCCAATTTTCCCAATTTGAAGTTAAAAAATTCCAAAATCTCTGTACAAAATAGAAGAAATCTAGAAAAGATTGACAGTGTTCTGGTAAAAAAAAAAAAAAAAAAAAAAAATTCTATTTACCACCTCCAAACAATAAATACAAGTGAAAGAATCCAACGAAACAAGTTGTTTTAGAGTTTATTTATTGTAACTTATTGTTGTTACATCCTTTTTGGCAGTTTTTTGATGAAAGTGATAAATTCCCATTTTTGTTATAAACTGCAAATTTTCCCAATTTGACCAGTTTTGAAACCATTCCCAAAGTAGTGAGGAAAAGCTCTACCATAAATGACCCCCAAGTTTTCACTGCCACAGTTGGGTAAGCTGGAGGAGACGATACGACCCCTGCAGTCAGAGATCCGCGACCTGCAGTCCCAGCGTGACGCGCTCGTGACCGACAAGAAGTCCTTGAACGCGGAGATTGAGCGATGGAAGGCTCGCACCAACCAGCTGATTGAACAGTCCCACAAGACCGACCCGGAGGAACATAAGCGTCTCGTGTATGTGTCTTGGTATTCATAATTCTTGTTTGATGTTTCGGTAAATCTTGTTTCTAAATCTGGCCCATTTTTAGATTCTGCTGAGATCTTAATATGGTCACACACAAACTGTGAAAGTTTGGTAACAATTAGAAGAAAAATGGAGTCTCTATCAAAGCAAAAGGCCATTTTTGCATATTTTTCTTCAAATTTTTTATGTTAACCAT
The DNA here is from genome assembly GCA_027627225.1 of Congeria kusceri. Taxonomy (NCBI): domain Eukaryota; kingdom Metazoa; phylum Mollusca; class Bivalvia; order Myida; family Dreissenidae; genus Congeria; species Congeria kusceri. The sequence goes on along the minus strand of CM051032.1, from coordinate 25,472,263 downwards.
TCACACGAACGTAAGAGTTTTAATTATTGCACAAAAACAGATTATAATATGTGTAGTTGGTACATGTGTATTGGTTAATCTTGATTTAATTCAAGTGTTAAAGGCAGTAATTTGAATTTTTTCACTGAGGCAGATTTAATAGAAGAAATGTAACATCTGCAAGAATTTGCGTTTGTGCATTGTGTGAAGTTATGTATGATGTACAGTTGCTTAAATTTTGTATGTATATTTGTTAACATAGTCCAGCTATCAATGTTTATTATGCTCCCGAAAATTTTTCGGTTGAGCATATAGTCGCCGCTTTGTACGTCCGTCCTTCCGTCACACTTTCTTGTCCGGAGTATTTCTCAGCAGCTACTGGCCAGAATTCAACGAAACTTAATGGGAAGCTTCATTACCAAGAGGAGGAGTGCATTTTAACAGGACGTTCTGCTTCAGTGATTTTTCTCAGAGTTATGGGACTTTGAATATTTCTGAAAACAGTATATTATGCACAATTCTTGACTTTCTTGTCCGCACTATTTCTCTGCAACTTCTAGCCGGAATTGAACAAATCTTTATGGGAAGCTTCATTACCAAGAGGAGTTTCTGAAATTAGTGTATACTGCATAAATTCTTGTACGGACTATTTCTCAGCAACTACTGGCCTGATTTCAATAAACTTTTATGGGAAACTTCATTGCCAAGAGGAGGTGTGCATATTAGCAGGATGTTCCTCTTCAATGATTTTTCTTGGAGTTATGGGACTTTCAAAATTTCTGACATATAGTATATAGTGCGCAGTTCTTGTCCTGGCCGGCTAGCTCAGTCGGTAGAGCGCAGGACCGTCAATCTGGGGATCGTGAGTTCGAACAACATCCCGGCCACATAAATTGTGTGTGGATTGGTCATGAAATTATTTCTACGGTCATTCTTCCCCTACCTCTGATTCAAGTATGGCAGTTGTCAGTTTCTGGCATAAATATGTGCACTTAGTACTGGTAAACCTCTTAGATCAGCTAAGCTTGCCAAGGAAAAGTGTGAGTAGGTTAACTGACCGCCGTGATATGACTGAAATACTGTTAAAAACTGCAAAAATATCCAAAAAAACAAAAAATCTCGTCCTGGCTATTTCTCAGTAACTGCTGGCCAGATCTCAATGAAATTTCATGGGAAGCTTCATTGCCAAGAGGAGGTGTGCATATTAGTTATGGGACTAAATATAGATTTTTAGTCATTTTAATATCTTTGCCCTTCTCATTGCATTTATATTGCTTGACAAAGCATATTGGGGAGCATGCATCAGTTTTACTGATATCCTTGTTCTATACAGACAGTACAGTTAAAGTATCAAAGATGAAAAGTCCAGCTATCAATTATTATTTTATACAGGCAGCACAGTTATAGTGATGAAAACACTACAACATGATAATGTAAATTTAAAATTGATTTTATTAGAATCTGTATATTGTTATTTTTTTGTTTGCAGCCAAGAAAAAGAAGAATTCCGTACGAAAAATAACACACTGACTGAAGAGCTTCACAAAGTAAAGTAAGGAGCTGTTTTCATCATACGTTATCTGTTGACCTATGAGTTACTTAAGAAATAATTTTCGATTTATTGTTTTTTAGTGGCCAATAAACAACGATTTAGAGTTTTGAATTAAACCACGAGTGCTTGCCCTGCTAGCCCAGTTGTTAAATAGCCATGCATCAGAACGACAAAGAGTTGTTTATTGGCCGATAAACAACGATAATGTGAAAATTATTTCAATTATAACATCATTTGACATATATTTTTGCAGTTGTAATTGGAAACACTTTTTACTATGCTCCGCTCAGAATCGGAACTTCTTTTTGCGCTGTTTATTGGGTAGTTTAGCAACAATTTGTTTTTTTCTTTAGAAAACTTAGCAAGTATCATGTTGGAATTTCGTTTTATGTTAGGTTTGGTGAGTGGTCAACAAGACTTGATTCTAAGTACATTTGACTGTTCATATTGTGAGAGCTTTATTTTGTATGAACAACTGAGGTCTTTAAAAACAACGGGTGATTAATGACCAGAGATGATGCTTATGTTTATCAAGCAAGGCGTATAACAGGAACTCTAGAAATATAAACATGGAGAACATGGATCTTTGCCAGTTGTTGTTGTCATACCCCATTGTGCTGGACCTGGCTAGCTCAGTTGGTAGAGTGCTGGACTGTCAATCTGGGGATCTTCAGTTTGAACCCCAGCCCGGCCACATAACTTGTGTGGGGATTGGTCATGAAATTATTTCTACGGCCATTCTCCCCTCATCCTCCCACCTCTGATTCAAGTAGGGCAGTTGTCAGTTACTGGCATAGGTATTTGCAAGTAGTACTGGTAAACCGCTTGGTTCTAAGCTTGCCCAGGAAAAGTGTGAGTAGGTTAACTGACCGCTGTGATTTGACTGAAATACTGTTAAAAACTGCAAAAAAATCAAAACAAACAAACATAACAAACATACCCCATTGACCTCAAAATGATAGTGAACATGTAATTCCACCTACGCAAATGTGCATACAAAGAACTCACTTTTTAGCTCACCTGAGCACAAAGTGCTCATTGTGAGCTTTTGTGATCGCCAGTTGTCCATCATGCGTGCGTGCGTCATCAACTTTTCATTCAAACAACATCTCCTCCTAAACCGCTTGGCAGATTTTCACCAAACTTCATAGGAATGATTGATAGTTGGACCTCTTTCAAAGTTGTTCAAATCTTTCCGGTCCGCTGCATATGTAAGTCACCAGAGCTAAAAATAGATTTAAAAAAGATAAAACTTTTAAAATCTCCTATGAAACTGCAAGAGCTTTTATATTTAATATGTGACATCCTCTAGTGGTCCTCTACAAAGATTGTTCAAATGATGCTCGTGGGGTCAAAACTGGCCACGCCCCGGGGGTCACATGGTTTATATAGACTTATATAGCAAAATGACCTTAAAAATCTTCTCCACTGAAACCGCAAGGCTTAGAGGTTTCATATTTGGTATGTAACATTGTATAGTGGTCCTCTACAAAGATTGTTCAAATAATGCCCCTGGGTTCAAAACTGGCCACATCCCGGGGGTCACATTGTTTATATAGACTTATAAAGCAAAATGACGTTATAAATCTCCTCCGCAACTACAAGACCCAGAGGTTTCATATTTGAAATGGAACATTGTATAGTGGTCCTCAACAAAAATTGGTCAAATGATGCCACTGGGGTCAAAACTGGCCACACCCCGGGGGTCACATGGTTTATATAGACTTAAATCGCAAAATGACTTAAAAAATCTTCTGCTCTGAAACTGCAAGGCCTAGAGGTTTCATATTTGTTTGGTAAATTCTATAGTGGTCCTCGACAAAGATTGTTCAAATGATGCCTCTGTGAACAAAACTGGCCACAGCCCAGGGGTCACATGGTTGATATTGACTTAAATAGCAAAATGACTTTAAAAAACTTCTCCTCTGAAACCACAAGGCCCAGAGGTTTCATATTTGGTTGGAAACATTGTATAGTGGTTCTCTACAAAGATTGCTCAAATGATGCCCCTGGGGTAAAAACTGGCCTCACCCCGGGGTCACATGGTTTATAAAGACTTAATTAGCAAAATGACTTTAAAAATCTTCTCTGAAACTGCAAGGCCCAGAGGTTTTATATTTGGTATGTAACATTGTATAGTGGTCCTCTACAAAGATTGTTCAAATGATGCCAATGGGGGTCAAAACTGGCCACACCCAGGGCTCACATGGTTTATATGGACTTAAATAGCATAATGACTAAAAAAATCTCCTCTGAAACTGCAAGACCTAGACATTTCATATTTGGTATTTGACATTGTATAGTGGCCCTTTTTCAAAGATTGTTCAAATGATGCCACTGGGGTCAAACTGGGCACACCCCGGGGGTCACATGGTTTGTATAGACTTAAATAGCGAAATGTCTTTTAAAATCTTCTCCTGAGAAACCGCAAGGCCCAGAGGTTTCATATTTGGTATGCAACATTGTACAGTGGTCCTGAATGAAGATTGTTCAAATGATGCCCCTGGGGTCAAACTGGGGACACCCCGGGGGTCACATGATTTATATAGACTTAAATAGCAAAATGATTTTTAAAATCTTCTCTGAAACCGCAAGGCCCAGAGGTCTCATATTTGGTATACAACATTGTATAGTGGTCCTCTACAAAGATTGTTCAAATGATGCCCCTGGGGTTAAAACTGGCCACACCTCAGGGGTCACATGGTTTATATAGACTTAATAGTTAAATAGCAAAAGGACATGTAAAAATCATCTCCTCTGAAACCGCTAGGCCCAGAGGTTTTGTATTTGGTATGTAACATTGCATAGTGGTCCTCTACAAAGATTGTGCAAAAGATGTCCCAGGGGTCAAAACTGGCCCTGCCCTTGGGGTCACATTTGTTATGTAGACTTAAATAGCGAAATGACTTTAAAATTTTCTCTAAAACCGCAGTATTTTCATACCCCCACAAACGAAGTTTTGGGGGGGTATATAGGAGTGAGCTTTTCGGTCAGTCGGTCCGTCAGACTGTTGGTTTTCGGTTTCCGGATGATAACTCAAGAAAGGCTTGACATATTCAAATAATTTTTGGTACACATGTGTAACATCATAAAATACAGGTCATGTGCGATGTTGGTTACAAACCACTAAATTTTGACAGAGTTATGGCCCCTTTTCGACTTGAAATTCCTTAAAAACATGGTTTCCGGATGATAACTCAAGGAAGGCTTGACATATTTAAATAATTGTTGGTTCACATGTGTAACATCATAGAATACAGGTTAGAAGTTCAATGTTAGTTACAGACCACTAAATTTTGACAGAGTTATAGTCCCTTTTCGACTTAAAATTCCCTAAAAAGCATGATTTCCGGAAAATAACTCAATAATGGCTTGACTTATTCAAATAATTCTTGGTATACATGTGTAGCATCATAAAATATGGATCAATTTCGACTTTGGTTACAAACCACTAAAATTTGACAGAGTTATGGCCCTTCATTTGACGTAAATTCCCTAAAAACATGGTTTCCTGACAATAACTAAACAATGGCTTGACTTATTTAAATAATTATTGGTACACATGTGTATCATCATAAAATACAGGTAAAGTTCGACTTTGGTTACAAACCACTAAATTTTGACACAGTTATGGCCCCTTTCTGACTTATATTCCCGAAAAACATGGACAATAACCCATGAAAGACTTCACGTATTTAAATCATTTTTGGTACATATGTGTAACATTATAAAATACAGATCAGGTTCAACTTTGGTTACAAATTCCTAAATGTTGACAGAGTTGTGGCTTCTATTGAAATTAAATTTTTCCAAATACACTGTTGACCATTTAAAAATAAAAGCATTCTCTCTGTCCATTTCTTTCGAATGGATGCCATAGTTTTGTGACAAGGCCATATTGTAGGGGTATATCCATCACTCAAGTGAACATTCTAGTAGTATTTGATATGTAACATTGTATAGTGGTCCTCTACAAAGATTTTTCAAATTATGCCCCTGGGGTAAAAAGTGGCCATGACCCGGGGCGTCACATGATTTATATAGACATATATGGCAAGTGGGCCTTAAAAATCTTCCTTGTTGAAACCGTAAGGCCCAGAGGTTTTATATTTTGTGTGAAACATTGCGGAGTGGTCCTCTACAAAGATTGTTCAAATGATGCCCCTTGGGTAAAAAGTGGCCACCCCCCCAGGGGTCACATGGTTTATATACATTTAAATATCAAAATGACTTTAAAAATCTTCTCTGAAACCGCAAGGCCCAGTGGTTTTATATTCGGTATGTAACATTGAATAGTGGACCACTACAAATATTGATGAAATTATGCCCCTGGGGTAGAAAGTGGCCACGCCCTGTGGGTCACATGGTTTATATAGACTAAAAAAACTTCTGAAACTGCAAGGCGCAGATCTTTATACTCAGGTAAGGGGTCTAGTGCCATTTTGCCCTCTTGTTATTAGCAATAATGATGCCTTAAACTCAGGTGAGCGACTTAGTTCCATCGTGGCCCTCTTGTTATCCCATTGTGTACATTTTGCCTTTTTGGATTAGAAGGGTTTGTGTAAAGATGAGTCTGTTGTTGTTTTAGGACTGATCTGACAAAGGGAAGTTTGGAGATGGCCAAACTCCAGTGAGTAATAGTTTGTGTGTTCATTTGTTTTGGATATCTAAATTGTTGTTTGTAGGCTGTTTTTATGCCCCCGGCATCTTGATGCAGGACGCATACTGTGATTGTCCAGTCCGTCCGTGATTCCATACGAGGTTAACTAGATTTTACCGTTTCGTCTAGCACCAACACCACTGACTACACACTTGGATACTTACTCAGTTGTTGCTTATGACCATTCACAATCCACCAATGTCACCCAACCTCACTTTGACCTTGACCTAATTTGGACTTAGAATAGTTCAATTGGGCTATTTCTTGGAAATTAGATTTTACCATTTTGTCTACCACAAACATCTCTATCTACAACACTTAGCTACTTACACAGTTGTGTCTTATGACCATTCCTAATACACGCATTTCACCTAATTTCACTTTGACCTTGACCTAATTTGGAATAATTTGTATGGGCTGTCCACCACCAAATGAGTGCATGTGTGTTAATCAAACACAGCATGTTGTTTTTAAGTGTATAACAAATTAAGTTGGCTTTATTTGTAAACTTTACTGTCAATAAAGAAGTCTATTTTAAAGTTATCACATTGTAATATAAGTTTTAATGCTTTAGTGTGCTTTTGTAGGCGCCAGTTGACTCAGCTTAAAGAAGAGAACATCAGGCAGAGGTACACTTCTGTTTGTAATTGAAGTGCATATATTTACTGTATTCTACTATAAATCTGTAGATTTAGCTCTTTTTTTTCTGGAGCTATGTCGACTTAATGATTTGACATTTGGAAATATCTTATATGAATGCTTACCAAGTCGTGCTGTTGCAGTGGAGAAATTGAGAAACTCAAGGCAAATGTTGAGGAGAAGGAAAATGACATTGGGGAAAAACTGAAGACCGTGAATCAGGTAAAAATTATCTCTTACATATGAGGAAAAGGACATTGGGGAAAAACTGAAGACTGTGAAGCAGGTAACAATTATCTCTTACATATGAGGCGTGTCGTGGGAAAACAGGACACAGGCTGATCCGGGATGACACTTTCCGCTTTTAGGATATTATCTTTTTCAAGGAAGTTTCTTCTAAACAAATCCACTGTAGGCGGAAAGTGTCATCCCGGATTAGCCTGTGTGGACTGCACAGTTTGATCCGGGACGACACTACGGAAGTGCATAAACCCGGTTTTCCCACGGCATGCCTCATATGTATTGTAAAGTTGCAGCGGTGTAATGGATATGGTGTGCGCCTCAGAAGATCCAAGATAGATCCAGATTGTGGTTTGTTACAGAGAAAGGAAGTTCATTGTAATCCCAATTTGGGGGTAATATTTTTATAATTGCATTTAAAATAAATGTGTATTTTGCAAGCTAAATTTCTCATTTTGCGAGATGACACAAAAGTAACTCGCAAATTATTACTAGTGTTTTATAGACCATTTCTTATCCTGACATGTAGATGTAGATAACTTTAACATATGTTTTTGTGCAACAGCTGCGAGCTGTGGGGAGACGCTACAAAACCCAGGCGGAGACTCTCCAGAAAGAGATGGACGAATATACAGCTAGCAAAGAGAAGGAAAAATCTGCCCAGGATGCTGCACTGGTAGTGTCAGACTTTTCTCTTTCTGTTTCTTCTTTAGCTCACCTGAGCACGAAGTGCTCGGTGAGCTATTGATATAGGGGATCTCTCCGGCGGCGTCCAGCGTCAATGTGCCGTCAACAATTTGGACCGTTAGATAAAGACTACATTTTTTATTCAATCTTGACCTAACTTGCACAGTTTGTGTAAGACCATAAAATCTCGGATGGGATTGTTATTGGGTCAGATCACACGAGTAACACCAGAGTTATTGCCCCTTTTTCTTGAGAAAAAGTGCAAAAGTGCCCTTTTCCAACGTATAGACTTTATTGTCCATCCAATCTTAACCAAACTTTCACAGTTTGTGTATGACCATCAGTTCTCAGCAGATATCGAAAATGGGCCAAATCGTTTCTCAAACACCAGAGTTATTGCCCTTTGTTTATTAAAAAAATATACAAAAATGGACATTATTCAGGATAGAGATATTTTTCATCCAATCTTGACCAATCTTGCACAGTTTACCTATTACCATGAGATTACAGTTGAAATCGAATATAAGCTAGATTGGACCAGAAACACCAGAGTTATTGCCCTTTGTTTGTGAAAAAAAAATGCAAAAATGGGCATTATACAGGATAGAGACTTCATTTTTCATCCAATCTGCACCAATCTTGCACAGTTTGTCTATGACCATAAGATTAAAGGTAAATTGGAATATAAGCAAGATTGGACCAAAAACACCAGAGTTATTGCCTTTTGTTCGTGAAAAAAATATGCAAAAATGGACATTATTCAGGATAGAGACTTCATTTTTCATCCAATCTGCACCAATCGTGTACAGTTTGTCTATGAAAGTAAGACTACAGGTGAAGTAGAATATAAGCATGATCGGGCCAGAAACACCAGAGTTATTGCCCCTTGTGTTTGGAAAAACACATAAGCAAGTTATCAATGATTGGCTTGCACACACGATTTTTGATTCAATGTTGACCAAACTTACAAAGTTTGCGTATGACCATAAAAATTGATTGATAAAATTTGTTTTCCAACTGTTGCAAGACTTGCATGCAGTTATTTATACATGCAACTTTGATGTCTTCAAAGCCTGCAGTAACATCATTTATCATCATTGGAAATAAAATTATCAAAGAAAAAGCACAACTTATAGCGCAGCCATCGCAATTATCGCATTACAACTAGTTTTCCAAAACTGTTTGCGAAAAAGACATCAAAATCTACTGTTTGTGCATTTTCCATAATTGTCAATGACTTAAAGAAAAAGGGTCAGGTACCTTAATTTTCAAACTTGTCACAACAGTATGGTCTTCATCTATACCAGTTCGCAGGTGAGCGCTTTGGGCCCTTATGGCCCTCTTGTTTTCCCACTGTTTTTTAGGGAACAATAAACACTGACTTTCCTTGAAAATCTGTGTAATTCATTTAGTTGTTTTTTGAGGGTACAGTAAGAACACGAATTTTCCTTCAAAATCTGTGTAATTCATTACCTAGTCCTGTTTGAGGGTACAACAAAAACACTAACTTTCCTTGAAAATCTTTATAGTTATTTTACTCTCTTTTTTTGAGGGGACAGTAAAAAACTAATTTCAATGAAAAACTTTGTAATTTGTTAGTTTAAAATATACAGTAACTTTAACAGTAGCTTGTTGAGTTTGACACCTACTGTACTCAAGCAGCAACTGTTCCATTGACTATTAAGACAATGAAAGAGAATTATGTCAAATGAATGTTAAAGTGAAAAATGACCATGTTATTATTATTTTGAACAAACGTAAATGTGTACAAACAGACTTCCCGAAAGCCTTCAGTATGGTGGACATTTCAAGCAAATTTCGAGTTGGACCAGCATTTATTGACCATGAATCAGTCTGACTGTCAGACATTTTTTTCAAGGTTTCAAAAACATTTCTAAAGAAAAACATTTTTGAGTCCAGTAAGTTTAATGTTGTCAGACCAAATGTTTGACATATTTTTTGAGCTTTGGGGAAATTTGTGCAAGGCATAATTATCTGTTTTTAACAAAACAAAGCTTTAACTTTGAACATTCTGCTGTGGCATACGTCTACAAATATATTGTCAAGATAAGCATCAATAATTGTTTAAAACGGCCACTGCTAATAGGTTAAAGACTTGGAGCAGAAGTTAAAAGAAGCAATCTCAAAGACCGAGGCATCTGAAGCAAAGGTCAAGGAGGCAGGAGAGAAGGTCAACGACCTTGAAGCCAATCTGAGGAAGGTCACGGAGGAGAATGTGAAACTCACACAGAGCATCAAGGTGCGTTGTCATTGTGCAAGTTTAAGCGACTTCCCTTGCTACATAATGCAAAAATGCCAGTCAGCGGTTCCTCTGTTCACATTTTATGCCCCCGGCATCTTGATGCAGGAAGCATATAGTGATTGTCCTGTCAGTCGTTCAGTCTGTCCGTGCGTCCGTCCGTCTGTGACAAGGTTAAGTAGAGTTTACCGTTTCCTCTAGCACCAACACCGCTTACTACAACACTTGGATACTTACACATTTGTTGCTTATGACCTTTCCCTATCCACCCATACCACCCAACCTCACCTTTACCTTGACCTAATTTGGACTTATATTAATTCAAAAGTGCCATTTCTTGGTTAACTAGATTTTACCGTTTCGTCTAGTACCAACAACGCTTACTACAACACTTGGATATTTACACAGTTGTTTCTTATGACCGTTCCCAATCCACCAATATCACCCAACCTCACTTTGACCTTGACCTAATTTGGACTAAGAAATGGACTACTCAGCACCAACCGGGGGCATGTGTGTTTATCAAACACAAATTCTTGTTTTTTTACACATAATTGTAACGTTATGGAAGCATGATTATTATAAAATTACATTTTTCATTAAATCACTTTTTGCATAGTCACATGTTTTACATTTAATAAGGAAAAAGTTCGGGAACTTTTAACTCTTTTGTAGTGCGCCATCATTTCAAATGTATATGATAGAACACATATACATATATGTACAGTTAGAAAAAATATTATAATTAAATTGCCTTATTTGGAATGAAGTATTTCAATTTGTCATTGTTCTGTTGTTGCGTTAGCTTGTCAATATATTTGTATGGCTAGTTTGATAACTTCAGGAAATAGTAGAAAAACGTCAGAAAATGGAGGAGCAAGTGATCAGCATGCGGTCAGAAAACACGCAGCTGAAATCTGACATCTCAAAACTGTCGTCAGAAAACAGCCAGCTGCAAATGGACAAGGGTCAGACGGCAAGCAACGAGCAGGCGGCCATCAGCGAAGTGAAGATCGAACTGGCCTCTAAGGAGGCTGAGCTGCAGGAAAAAATTGCGGAATTCGAAATTAAGATTCAGGTAATGGTGTTGAATTTATGATGATTCTGTTGTTTCTGCAGTTATTTGTGTTATTGTATGAATTGGGCATTTTTCATCTTGAAATACTGAAAGTTTGGGACTTGCATATCTCAGAGTAATTGGTCTAAATTACATGTAATACAACTTTATTAAAAGTTTGACACAGCAATTAAAAGTTGTACTCTGAAGTTTTGTCGTTGTAGTAACTAATATCTGTCATTAATTTGGGGAATGTAATTTTAACATACAGTCGAAACGCATTACTGCAAATCGCGATAACTACGAAATGACAGGATACTATGAATAAGGATGCCGGTCCCGTCCGTTTTTCTTATAAATTTAACTACAAAAAGATGCGATACTACGAATTCGCGATACTACGAAAGATGTGTTACTACGAACAAATTTTCCGGTCCCATAATAAGGTTTGTATTGAAATGTTAACGCGATACTACAAATCATATTGGCAAGGAGACTTTTCACACCTTCTCAACGAAGTTTTCACACATCAGTGTATCCCGTGACTATTCATAGTATCGCGTTTCGACTGTATTTCAAACTGCTGTTTCCTGGTGTTATATTCACTTAAACAGACTATATATCTTCACCAAATTACATTCAAATTACGTAGCGCGGCACAGGGGACTTGGTTGGGGACCACGTACAAATATAATGCACATTTTTCACTCCCATCATGAAACAATGATAATATGAGGTACAAACATGTTATGAGTGTTAAACCCTGACGTGATTATGTAAGGCATGCGTATCAAAGTTGTTGATATGAAAATTAAAGCATGGGCTGCAACTTTTACAGGAATTTAAAGCGCTAGAAGAGTCGATGACTGCCGGGAACAAGGAGAAGGCGGAGTTGAAGCAGAAACTGGACCGCGTGCTGGGCGCACTGCAGAACGCAAAGAGCAAACTGACCTCCATGAAGGAGATCAATGAGAAACTCACCACCGAGAGGGCAGACCTGATCAAACGGGCCGGGGAAGCCGGTAAGGATGGGTGATGCTGAGTTTTATTTAATTATTTTGGTGTTGGAATTCATAAATTGGCAACGGAACCGGGCAGATAAGGTGCGTACACGTGTAATTTTCATATCATTATAGTTAGAAACGCTTTGAGAATCCAAACAAATGAATGGGTAATTTTTTTGTCAGATTTGCTAACTATCTCTAAAAACACTGTTTAGGTAGGCCTTTTAATGTCAGAATTGGTAACTATCTTTAACCTGTTCCTTGAAAAAACACAGGGACAAGGGATTTTTATGTAAGATTGTCTAGCAAATGATTTGTTTCTTTGACTTCTAACTAATGTTTCAGAGGAGGGCGCACTGCGGGCTGCCACACTGAAGTTTCAGCTGGAGAACCAGACACAGAGACTGGACCAGGAGCGCGAGCAGTGGACGAAGGAATCCTCTGAGCTCCAGAACAAGGTTTGGGCAGTTATATGAGTATCATTGACAATCAGTGATGCAAGTGTATGTATGAGGCATGTCGTGGGAAAACCGGGCTTATTGCATGTGCATAAAGTGTCATCCCGGATCTGTGCAGTCCGCACAGGCTAATCCGGGACGACACTTTCCGCCTACAGTGGATTCATGTTTAGAAGAGACTTCATTGAAACAGAAAATACCAGAAAATCGGAAGTGCCGTCCTGGATTAGCCTGTGCGGACTGCACAGGCTGATCCTGTACGACACTTTACGCACATGCATTAGGCCGGCTTTTCCCACGACACGCCTCATGTCGTCTCTTGAGAGCCAGAAGGGGCTATCAGCCTTCTTAGCACACATGCTGATGACACATTCTGGCTCTCAAGGGACGAGATGTTTTACGGTAGTCATTAATCATAGGCAAAATCAATTGTCCATATTGCCCAGCTTGTCCTAGCGCATGTACGGACAAGTGAAATGTTTCTGAAATTATCTTAATAATTACTGTATGGACATGTAGCGAACATCCTATGTCATAAACGGTCAAGTGATGCAATACAAGATTTTGCCACTCCTGTTAGGGTATTTTTGTATATTTATTATTCAGGTCAGACAAGTAGTGGTTTTGTGCTTATATTCCCCAATCAATGGTGAAAATCTAAATTATTATTATATATATAATTGGTGTGTTTAACATGTAGTCTGTATACCTGGTAGCTTGTTAATAAGTTGTATGTGTTTATTTTGTTTTTTTTAGGGATGGGACCGAATACTGAAATCAATATTCGAATATTCGTTTTAGGTATTCGAATATATTCGAATATTCGTTTTGTAAATACTACTATATACTACTTTATACGGCACACTGTCCGAATATTTACCTATCCGAAATATGTATACTACATGTACGTAGTTGTTTTACCTTGTTTCAGTGGTAAATGAGCGATATAACTTTGTGAGTGTTAGGCAAATATAAAGAAATGTAAGATATTGTTAAATGTATTGTTAATTAATTTGTTAATCGTTCAGTTTTTTTTCAGAACCATGAAGCTTGTATATGCTGTGCATAGTACACGTTGCCTGGGTTTTGTCTAATGACCGCATAAAGTACTTCCAAGCACGTGATGGTGGCATTGTTTAATAATAAAGACTCTTGTATAATATACGGTGTTTATATAATGGAGAATAATTTACAAGTGACGTATAGTAAGATTGACCAGATCATGCTTATTTTGTTAAAGAAATTGATTGGCTGATAATGGATTCATTTTGATTGGTTTACTTAGAGATTTGTTGTAATTTACTGTAAACAAGTTAAACGTATAGATGTCACTTAAGGATGATAAACAACAATGTACGCCTTGTGCAAACTGTGAAACCGTTATCACAACATGGCCCAGTTTTGTTATTTGTGGATACAATGCGTCATATTCGCGCCTCCTACAAACCGTTAACTCGCGGCCCTTGTTCAGACGTGGCCCCCCACGCCAATTATAAAGTGTCGTTAATTGGACATGTCTAGCATGTGTTGTAAAAACGTTACACTGCCCCCGCCCACCTGCTAGGCAGGAAATACGACTGGAATTCACGTTAACATTGCAATCAAACTGGGAAAAAACATGATTTTTTAAAGAAATTCTGTTCTTTAAATAAATGAGAAAATAGAATATTCGTATTCGTTTTTTAATATTCCAATATTATCCAATATTCGCGTATTCGGTCCCATCCCTAGTTTTTTTTAATTCACCAAACATTATATATTAAAACAAAATGTGTCTGTCCTGGGGTACATTCCCAGTTGATTCTCAAGTTTTTTGCCTGTTCCCCTGACAGATTCAGCATCTTCAGAAGCAGCTGGAAGGCTCCGGAGCAACCCCAGTGCAGGTCACAAGGTCGGCGGGCAGCGTTGTGCAGGAGCGTGTCAGGTACATAGATTTGTATATGGGAGCAAGTCATAACAGAATTGAAAATGCATTGTCTAGGAATGCATCAGTTCAAGAAGGTTTCTAGACCGGCACAAGACGGGACCTAGTAATAAAATTTGATCAAAATACAGCATTGTCAAGAATGTTTCAGCGTCAGGTACAAAATGGTTTCTAGTTTGGACCTAGTTGTGACAGAATTCGAGAATAACTGAGCAAATTTCAAGAGCATATATGGCATGAACTTTGATTTTTATAGGGGACATAGTCATGGCATTAAATAAAATTGATGGTGTATTGATGTTATTCTGGTGCAGGTCTGGTACAAAAAGAGATTGTTATATGGCACGTAGTCTTGATAGAATTTATTTCAGGCAATTTAGTTTAAATATGTAAATGGATCCTATTTCATACAACACATTTCTGTATGAATTATAAATAAATAAATGGGGGATATTTGTTTGAATAAATTAAGAATATTTGTTCATTTGAGTTTCAGTTTGTATTTCAAATCATTAGTTGTCATAGAAAACATTAGGCACACTCTTAGCTACATTTTTTTTTTTAATTTGGTGAAAATGAGTGGCGACAACTTTTCAAAAGCTAGTGGAAACCCTGGGCACAACCAAAATCAAAATCTATGTACATGTTTCTTTTGATCACCATGAATATTCTGATGTGCACTTCAATTATGACAATTATGCCAATGCAGCTCCACCCCTATTGAGCCAGTGAAGACTGCCAACATTCGGCCGATAGCCTCGAGCAGTCCCGCAAGCTCTAAACCTCAGACTGTACCTGTCCAGCCCCAGTCTGGGGCCTCCAAGGTGAAGTCTGCTTATCAAACATGCTTTTATTTGTATTAATTAGATATCTGCATAGTTATTGATCTAGGCCCATGTTTATAAAGCTCACAAATAATTTATCTTATAAGTTTAACGAGTGAAACATTGTTAGTGATAAATTATGCATTTAGAGCGAAATTCACAGCAAATTAAAATATTATAGTTTTATATGTGGACAATACAAGCTTTCAAGTAGCTTAAATCATAAAATAACCAGAGACTTAAGGATAATTTACATTTGTTTAATTTACTTAAGTTTCAGATACAAAGCTGTAAGAATACCTGCCATAATCTCATTAGCATTTAGAGATTTAAGTTTCTGACAAGGATCCTTATAAACACTGGCCCCAGTCTCAATGAGACAAGCTTCCCCTTCAGGTGACAGCCAGTATCCGACCGATGACCATTCCCCAGGTGACCACCAGCACTCCCACAGCAACCGTCATGCCGACCACGGTCTCACAGACCGACACATTCATAGAGGGTATGAAAAAACATT
Source organism: Congeria kusceri (assembly GCA_027627225.1). Classification (NCBI taxonomy): domain Eukaryota; kingdom Metazoa; phylum Mollusca; class Bivalvia; order Myida; family Dreissenidae; genus Congeria; species Congeria kusceri. The sequence continues at coordinate 25,456,462 of CM051032.1, read as the reverse complement.
CACCATCAAAATTAATAGAACAACACACTCATATGCAATGTTATACATACTTCATCGGTTTTTGGTCAGAATTTGTCTTGACAAACTTTTTCGTCAATTTTTTCATAATCTTTTAGCAGACAGTCATAATTTGAAATGTGTGAATATAAATACAGAATTGTTCTGTTTTATACCGTTTATAATTGTGCTATATTGATAGAATATTAGTTATTATCGCCACAGCCTGTTCCTGTTTCAGATGAGGCCACGCCACCTATCCAGCAGCAGCTGTTTCCCCAGCAAGGGGCCGTGTTGGCAGGTCCCAGGCAGGTGCATAGGGTCATACCCACTCAAGGTTAGTTACTGATGCTGAATGAAGATAAATTAAGGCGTGGCGTGGGAAAACCTGACTTAATGCATGTGCGTAAAGTGTTGTTGCAGTCCGCACAGGCTAATCCAGGGCGGCACTTTCCGCTTTTATGATATTTTCTGTTTCAAGGAAGTCTAAGCATAAATCCACTGTAGGCCGAAAGTGCTGTCCTGGAATAGCCTGTGCAGACAGCACAGGCTAATCCGGGAGGACACTACGCACATGCATTAAGTCCGGTTTTCTCACGACACGCCTCATTGGTTGGTTTCAGTTTCAATTTGTTGATTTCAGGGTAAGATCGTATTTTATTTCATGAGTGGTCATATAAAACATAAAACATATTTTCACTCTGAAAATATCATTTTTCTATGACCACAAATGAAATAAAATACGATCTTACACTGAAATCAGCAGATGTTCTTTTTATTTCATGCTTTTGGACAATAAATTTAAAAAATGTGCCAAATATGCTGAAGCAGCACGAGTTTGTGTATTCTGTAGTCATAAATATGACGTCATAATGATTCCAAAATTGTCGCGCACTGTTGTGGTGGGAAAATAATCAAATACTTTCTGCGTCGTTGTCACTTAATTGTATTTTTATTGACTGTTATTATGTGTTTTCTGTTCTTTAAAAAGACAGATGTTTACACTGATGTTTAGGCCATTTATATAATTTCCCCAATTTTTGTTTATATAAAAAACAGAGTAAAAATTAGTTCAATGTCTATAACCCAGAGAGAAAAGATCAAATAATATCATTTCACTCGACCCAAAGTGAAAAGATCTGGTTATCATTCACTGGTATTCTGCACTCATTTACCGCATACATGTAGCATGAAATAAGATCAAATTCGTTTGTGAGTCCTTGTCTTCATTTTAGTGGAATCAAATTATTGAGTCAAAATGGTGACATCGATTGTATTCACACGTTTCTAGGTATTTAAAAATTCAGGTTATTCAGTCACATTAACATATAGTGCATTTTAACATCTGTAAAGCTCTTCAGTTGGCAATTTTTTGGCATTAACATATTTCTCGATAGAACATTTGTTTTAAACATGGTTTTAAAATAATATGATGTTTATTGTTTAACAAGTAACAAAGAGGAAAACATAAAAGTTAAATATTGTGGTGGTTTTGATGTTGTCATTGTATATACATGTATGTTTAATGGCTTATTTCATAATTTTTTCCTTGTTTCCATAGAGACCCCAAGTGTTGAGTCTGTAAGTGACCCCAGTACGGGCCCGTCAGACTCAGGCTTCATCGAGCCCCAGCAGTCCATGTCCCGGGAGACACCCGTGACCTCCATACAGCAGTCAGCCAAGAGAATGAGAGATGAGAGGTAACCTTATTTAGTGCACAGGGTCAGTAGTAATAATTTGTACTAGAGTTCACATGGTAGACCTCAATTACATTTTGTAAATGCTTATACTGTCGTTACAGAGGTCCGCAAAACAAATGAGAGATGTACTTAGTACAATGACTTTGGTAGTACGCATGCTGTAAAATGGAATTAATAGTCGTACCTAATTATTTGTCATAGGGGGTCACATGTTAGACCTCTATTACATATTGAAAAACATTTTTTTGGCAAAACTCGTGGCTTCCATACAGCAGAAGAGAATCAGAGATGAGAGTTGTGTTTTAAAACAGGCTTCTTGGCTTTGTAATGTTACTAAGTCCACCTGATGGACTGTTCCAAGAAATAAATTGATGTGGGGGTGGAATGCCAGTCCAAAAATGGGGTACTACCAACACCCACCACCCAACTAATTTTAATACATTGGCATTCCACCCCCTCATCACTTTTTTTTCTGAACAGCCCTTAGATGACTTTACTATGGTCAGTTATTAAATATTTGTATTGCGTTCTCATATGTAAAGTTATGAATTTTATTTTGTAAACCAATTTTGTGGAAGCAGACTGACAAGTTAATTTTTTTTTTGTCATTCCAATTTTATTATGCCCCCCTTCGAAGGATAAGGGGTATCTTGCTTTGCACCTGTCCGTCCGTCGGTAGGTCGGTCGGTCGGTAGGTAGGTCTGTCCGTAGACCATTTAGTTTCCGCATGATATCTTGAGAACGCTTTGACCTACGATCCTGAAAGATGGTACGCTGGTTACTTGGGAGGAAAGGAAGAATCCTATAAATTTTGAGGTCAACAGGTCAAAGGTCAAGGTCACCATTGCTAAAAATAGAAAAAAGGTTTCCCCTCAATAACTTGAGAACACATTGAGGTATTTTAATGAAACTTTATACATAGATACCTTACATTGAGACCTCGCTTGGGATTGCATATGGAGTGGGTGGGGTCAAGGTCACTGTTACTAAAAATAGAAAAACGGTAGACCATTTCGTTTCCGCACGATATCTTTTGAACGCTTTCACCTATGATCATAAAAGTTGGTATGCTGGTTACTTGGGAGGAAAGGGAGAACCTATAAATTTTGAGGTCAACAGGTCAAAGGTCAAGGTCACCGTTGACCTCGCTTGGGATTGCATATGGGGTGGGTGGGGTCAAGGTCCAGGTCACCGTTACTAAAAATAGAAAAAACGGTTTCCGCTCAATAACTTGTGAACGCATCGAGATATTTTAATGAAACTTCATACATAGATACCATATAACGAGACCTCGCTTGGGCTTGCATATTAAAAAAAATTCTTAACAATTGCACATATTCACAACTTGGCTGCCAGTTGGGGGGCATACATGTTTTACAAACATCTCTTGTTTCTTTTCAAACCACAATATACATATTACATCAAATCAGTTGACAGTAAAAAGTGTGTTTTACAAAGACATTTGTATCTATACAACATAAAGAAAAAAAAGAAAAAATGTCTTTGAATAATATGCCCTTGTATAATGAAGCGAAGAAAAGTTTTTGCTAAGTTTAACATAGATGGGTTCGTCAAAAAAGATTAGAATGAAATAAAATTAGTCCAGCGTGACAGGAAAAGTTCTTACTTATTTTGTACATGTGAAATTGTTTCTTCTAATGTTATTCGTTTTCTGAGGACATTTTGAAACATATTTATTTGTGGCACACTGTTTTATTTTTTACATTTAAATATATAAAATTTGGCCAACAAAAAAGTTTATGCAGTATGAATTCATTTTAGTAACAGTTTGAATATTACAAAATGATATGTTAGCATAATTCAAATCTAGCGTATCTCAACATGTTCTGTATAAATTTTTGAAGGCATGTCCAAAATATTTATACGTATTGACATTCCCAAAACACGTGGATATTTGAATCAGGATACATTGAACAAACATCGCACAAACTTGAAGACTTTATTTTGCATTTATGCAAAAAGGTGTTGTTCGGAATAATTTGCATTAAATATTTGTATTGAAAGGTTCTCAATTTAGTATCAATAGATAATTTTAAAGGTTGAGTGAAAATTAATTTTGAATTAATTTCTTCCAAATTTAGTAATAATTTCCATTTATTTATTTGTTTAAAATCTTTTGGTTTTTCTTTTAATACTAGTTTTCCATATACTAGTTGACGTAATTTGGTTGATTCTGTGATGTTGGTGAACATGTATTCTGGAGCGGAATACTCGATGTGGCTTTGCTGTAATAATTGTTTCCATTCAATAGGAATGCTGTTTATCAAAGAGTTATATTTCAAAAAATCATCTTTGTTTACATTATAAAGGTAAACGATTTCTGGAAAAGTGTCAAATTGTTTGGTTCTTAAATTGAATATATGTTCTAAAATTTGTACTCCGTTTTCAAACCATGTTTTAAAAAATAGCGTTTTGTGATTATGCTTTATAAATGTATTATTCCAAATAAGTTGTTTTTGGATTGGCATGTGGTCATCGTTACAGGACGCGCAAAGCCACCCGTGAATCACATTTTTCAGAAACTCAGATTTTATATTTGTGGTTTTAACGTCTGAGTTTTAAATTTGATTTAAATATTAATGAACCACCAAATTTATCTAGCATGTTGGTGTAGATTTGTATCAATTTAGATTCTGTTTGGAAAATAAAGTGTTTAACCCAACTTGCTTTGAGTGATTCAAAGAAAAGGTCACCCTCTGAGTAGTCTTGAATAATTTGTTTTCTTGCAACCTTGTCGGGTTTGTCATCCCAGAGAAATTTACAACTTATCGATTTAATTTGTTTAATGATGTTCTCGGGTGGATTCGGGAGAACAGTGAGAGGGTAAACTAGTTTTGGAAATGCAAAACATTTTAAAACTGTAATTTTTCCCATCGGTGATAATTTCCATCGTTTCCATTTATTTAAACAACTTTCAAATTCGTTTATTTTAATTGGTATGTTCAGTTCTATGATTCCTCAGATTTATTACTGAAGTTGATTCCCAGAGCTGTGGCATGCTGGGAGTTCCAAATGAACTTCGTATGTTTACAGTATTGAATTTGACTTGATTTTAATGAACTCAATTTTAAAATTTTACATTTGCTTTTGTTGAGTGTTAGACCCGATATTGATGCAAAGTTTTCCAATACATTTATTAAAGTTTCAAATGATTTTTGTGTGCCATCTAACATAAAGGATGCATCATCAGCGAACATTGATTGTTTAACGTGAACATTATGTATATTTATTCCTGTAATATTTTGATTTAAATCTATTTCTGCAGACAAAAGTTCTATGCATATGATGAACAGGTAAGGAGATAATGGACAGCCTTGTCTGACACCTTTTTGTATGTTGAAAAAATCTGAAAACTGGCCATTATTTGTTACACATGACATTGCATTACGATAAAAAAGCTTGACCAAATTTATTGTGTGTTGACTAAACTGAAAGGTGTCGAGGCATTTAAACATTAAATCATTATCAATGCTGTCAAAAGCCTTATTAAAGTCAGAAAAAAATATAAGACCAGGTTCATTGGTATCGTTTGCCTTTTCAATTATTTCTTGTAAGTTATAATTTTGGCAGATCATGTTGTTTATGATGCAACATTTAAACTACTCTCTAGCTCAGGACTGAAAACATGAAGTCTTAAGCAAATCTTTGTGTATGGATACTTTTATCAATGTGTGTGTTTTAAGAATTGTGGAATTCGAGATACACAACCTCTACTGTATATTTTTAAGTTAGCAATAGCTGACAAGATTTGGTAAATACAAATTCAGGAAGTATTTAGGTTGAATGCCCCATTGTGCTTTTCAGTCCTGGCGATGACTCCAGTGTGAAGAGGTCTAGAGTCACTGTGACAGAGGTACGTGAAATACCTGTAGTTTATCCGACACGAATCTACAACAGACAACATAATTTGTTGAATAATACATGTATAAAATAAATTATATAAATCTTGTTCCGTTGCACATGAAGTGAAAAACAAAAGTGTTTAAGTATACCTGGTACATGTTTGTCTCCAATTTTGAAAATGAACTAACTTAATTGTTCACCAGTACACTAAAAGCTGCTTTGCAACCACTTCGATTTTACGACCACCCCGCTAAAGAGGACACTTTTTAAAAGACCCGATTGTTTTTCTATATATTTCAATGGTCGCAACCCCGAATATACGGGCACCCCGCTATTCCGTAATACGCCCACTAATCTCAGACAGAAAGTACCAAATAAGGCTCAAAATGACCCCGTTATTGCGACCAGTGTCATTTGGTCGTTGACTTTTAACATCATCCATTAACAACATATGCCGTGGAGATAACATAATGCTTTGCGGTATAAATGGAACGTGTGAAAAACAATGTTACAACTGTTTTGATAAGGGATTAGCACATCGACTGTGTCTCATATTACGTTAATTGACACTATCTGGCAGTTAGTAGGTAAAACTGTTGAATGCTGAACCTTAATGGGCTTAGTTAAGAAAGTTTTAATTAATTTCCAACTTAATGTGAAGTTCATATCCATAACTATACGCTACATAATCTGTATTCAATAAAACATTTGTTGAAAACAAATTTGAATTTTCGTTTTCGTTTTCTATCTATTATTCATTATTTTCATTAAAACTTTTAATTACACAGACATTTAAATGTACTGACTCGGTGATCTGCCGTACCTCGATAATTGGACCACCCCACTATTAAGACCACTTTTATTAAGACACTCAAGTGGTCGTATTAGTGGGGTTTTTCTGTATATACATGTACATGTATATTTGTGAGGGCTTAAATTCTTCATTTTTATTTTGGAAACATGTGTTTGATCATAGGAGAATGAATCCTTTAAATACATGTTCTTTGCTGTCAACCTTTAAGTTGTCACAGTACTGATAGCATTCTTGTTTCCTCCTCCAGGCCTCTCCGGCTGAAGTCCCGGACATCACAGTTACAGATGAGTCCAGTCTACCGGATCACGGGGAGATCCGGTGGGCGGAGGTGGCACCCACGCAGCAGGTGGAATCGGACCAGGGGGACGGGGAACCGGACATGGACCCGGCACAGGAGGCACCGGACATTGAACAGGCAGAGCAGCAGGTGGGTGGGGTGTTTCCAATTTGGTTGCGTCTGATTTTGGTCTGAGTTGATTTTTATATTCTGGCCTCTTGCCTGCATTAAACTTTGTCAGCTTTAAAAACAATCCATATTGTAATTAAATTTGTCTGCCTGTAAATAAAGTGTATTGTCTGCCATCTTGCTAGGAAAGTATTTTGTCAATAGTGTACCTTCATTTGTTTGTAACTAAAGATGATTAGAGAAATTATTTGCTATTGTGATACAACGATTGTATGCCTGCCTTATAAGGATGAGGATAAATAAGCATGCCTTTCAATAAAATGACATCTACCATATTATTGTTTTTAAGTAACAAACTTTTGCGCAACATAATATTGGACCAATTACCTGCAACATGATTGCAGGTGGATGAGGATGTACAAGAACAGATGGTTGATGACCAGACAGGAGAGGACGAAGAGGAGGAGGAGCAGGGGGATGTGGAAGGGGACCAGTCTGGAGGGGAGGAGGATCCAGTCATCGTGGTCGGATCTGAGGAGGATGAGGTAGGGTCATGGTTGGGGGGGATAAGGGGGAGGAGCAGGGGAATGTGGGAGGGGACCAGTCTGGAGGGGTGGAGGAGGATCCAGTCATCGTGGTCGGATCTGAGGAGGATGAGGTAGGGTCATGGTTGGGGGGTTAAGGGAGAGGAGCAGGGGAATGTGGGAGAGGACCTGTCTGGAGGGGAGGAGGAGGATCCAGTCATTGTGGGCGGATCTGAGGAGAGTGAGGTAGGGTCATGGTTGGGGTGGGATGAGAAGGAGGAGCAGGGGAATGTGGGAGGGGACCAGTCTGGAGGGGAGGAGGAAGATCCAGTCATTGTGGTCGGATCTGAGGAGGATAAGGTAGGGTCATGGTTGGCGGGGACGAGGGGGAGGAGCAATGTGATGTGGGAGGGGACCAGTCTGGAGGGTAGGAGGATCCAGTCATTGTGGTCGGATCTGAGGAGGAGAAGGTAGACTCATGATGACACAGTGTTGTGAGATTTTCATGCATAGGGTAGGGTCACGCAGAGCATGTATTGTTGTAAGGATTGTTCTCGGGTTATCAGTCATGCAAAGAGATATTATCATGACTGTTCTTGGTAAAAATGTTCTAGAGATTTTGTCATGCATGGTAGTTCATGACTTTGGTTGTAAAAGTTGAAGCAGTTGTCCAACATACCATGTAACCATACATGTATTTAGTGTTAATACACATCTCTAGAAATTTTCTTCAGTTTATTTTAACCATATAATAATTGATACAAAAAATAAAACAGTGTGCTATTAATGGGTACATAATCAAAATAGAATGATATTTCACTGAAGGTGTAATAATAAAACAGTGTGCTGTTATTTGGTACATAATCTTAGTTGATATGAGTTACGTGTATATTGTACACAATATAACAAAATGACTGCATCTGATCTCCAGGAGGAAGATGAGGAGGAGGAGGCTGGTATGGAGACTTATGAATTGGGACAGGAAAACATGTACCAGGTAAATGGCAACCATTTCATCTGTAGGAATGAGGCGTGTCGTGGAAAAACTGGGTTTAATGCATGTGCGTATAGTGTTATCCCGGATCAGCCTGTGCTGCCGGCACAGGTTAATCTGGGACAAAACTTCCCAACTACAATGGATATATGTTTGGAAGAGACTTCTTTGAAATAGAAGATACCATAAAAGCCTGCACAGGCTGATCCGGTACGACACTTTACACAAATGCATTAAGCCCGGGTTTCCCATGACATGCTTCGAATAGAGTTTAGTTTGTATGAGAAGGCTTATCAAACTTGATTTTTTTACTACAGATTTTCTCAAACTTGATCTTGTATATTAGCCAAATACTAAGTCTGAAAGGTATTTATTATTATCAGTGTCCTATATTTAACATTACACCTGCATTCAGGCTCTGTAAATTGCATAACTCATAAAACCATCTTTCACAGTTTGTTAACCATTGCGTAAAATATGTCTTCGTATTTTAGTTAATTATTATATGCTCATGTTTTTTTCAGGGGTTTCTTCGTAAATGTATGTGCCTTTATGTGCATGTGTGTTCTCTACTGCCTACCAGCCCTCACAGTTGTTACATCTATACCCGTTTTGGTTGTAATGAAATGTATATTAAGATGTGCTCAATGATATTGTATTTTCTTTGTTTGTTTTGTGTTTTTTGTGAAGGTATTGCTAAGTATTTGTTAATATTGTTTACAAGTTGTTAAGGGGTGTTGTTCTAATGATGTTCTATCTGTTATCAGGTAGACATGGATGATAATGAAGACCAACATCATGGGGCAGATGATGATGTTGTTATCATTGGTAAGTCGGAAATTTTGATTTTACCTACTTGCACATCTTATTATTTAATATTTTTATTTGGATGACCATCGTTGAATGACAAACTAGATTTCTGGCCCAAAAACTGAGTTTTGACATTTATACAATAGTAAAACAAACAGTAACAGATGTAAAATAACAGTGGCAGCATAATTACAATTCTATGCACGAGACTCGGAGTTTATTGATATTGCTGTAATCGCAAATGCTTAATAAACCAACATATTAATACAATGATTTTTCTGCCATCATGACAGATGAAGATGATGACCAGGTGTTGAGTTCCCAGACCACTGGTTCCCAGCCTGCCAGCCAGGCCAGCTCCATGGCAGAGCTGGTTGCCCCTCTACAGCCTCTACTCCCGCCCGAACGGCAGTTCTCAAGCAGTGGAAATCTACTCACGCCCTTTATCATCACCGTGAGTTTTGTATGTGTAGTGAATGTTTTATACGGGCATTCAGTATTTTGTGTACGTAGCGGAGTTCGTATACTGGTATACAGTATTTTGTGTACCTAGCAGATTTCGTATACTGGTGTACATAGCAGTTTTTTTTTACTGGTGTAGTCACGATACATGAACAAATATATTGTTAAATGTGCAGTATTTTCAATAAATTACATGATCATACCCTTTATCATCACTGAGTTTGATCAAAATAGCAGTTAATGCATAAACAAATGAATAATAAATGCAGCAAATTGAATAAATTATTTGAATATATGGAAAACTGAATTTGAGAATATGCTGCTACTGTACTCTTATAATGATGCGATACTATGAAAAATGTGGTACAAGGAAAAGTCTGTGTTTTCCTAGACATTTCCATGAATTGCATTGTAATTGTGCGGGTAATTGGAAATAATGAAATACATGTTTATAACAGGCAGTGTAAAATATAAAGGTGCACATTGTCTCAAGAGAATTTATTTAAATACAAATATATGCATAGCATTCTATAAAGCTTGTTTTATAGGTGCATACATGTATATCAATTAATGCTGATTTGGAGACAACATGCATTGCTGTTGCTGTTCAGTTTTTCCAGCTATTCAACTTGTCTTGCAGAGAGCTGTTAATTTAATACCATAATGTAAACATGGAATAAAATGCATAAGAAAAATGACGATTTTGAGGGTAAGGATAAGATTTTACTTAAGATGTTTTTGGAAAATGGCCCCTGGTGCCTGTAAACCTTACATGTTTATACATTGTAGCAGGGCCCAGTTGCTCAAAACTTTAACGGCCAATTCAGTAAACAGCTGTTAACTTTTGGGTTAAGTTATTTATGTTAAATAAACATTAACATTTTAAAATGTGCATTTATTCTAAATAAACTGGTATGCTTAAATAGTTTTCAACTGTTTGATAATCAAGTTTTAACGGCCACTTCAGTAAACAGCTGTATAGCTACCAGTAGTATGATATACATGTAGACCTAGTATTTCATACCATATTTATACCATTGCATTGTCCACAGTACACAAACCCAGCATGGTAACCATGTGTTCTCTGTGTCATTGTATAGCTACCAGTAGTATGATATACATGTAGACCTAGTATTTCATACCATATTTATACCATTGCATTGTCCACAGTACACAAACCCAGCATGGTAACCATGTGTTCTCTGTGTCATTGTATAGCTACCAGTAGTATGATATACATGTAGACCTAGTATTTCATACCATATTTATACCATTGCATTGTCCACAGTACACAAACCCAGCATGGTAACCATATGTTCTCTGGTTCCCTGTAGAGCCACCAGTCTGGTTTTGAGGACCTGGATGACTGCACGGTTCCCAGCACCCCCACACTTCACATGCCCAGACGAGGAGACGGGTTTGCAGAGGCCGTCAGCTCACCACAGGTGGATATTTGATATGCTTATAATGTTGGTACTGTTGAGAGGGTGGTGTATAGCTCGCGAACATTAACCTGACACTGACCTTTATGCATGAATATATTAAAAAAATGTTATGATGCATATATTATTTTTCGTACTGGACTCGAGGTAAAGCAATGAAAGAGTCTCCCACAGTTAATACTGTTATGGTATCGTAATACTTAAAAAACGCGTGCACTTACAAAACTGAGTATAAATACAAGAAACAATTTGAGCGCGTAATTGATGCTAATAAAGTTCACGAGTCTCAGGTAAATGTTTGAGAGCTATATAGCATGTAAACTGATTGTTTTTGTTGTAGATCTTGATCTTGTCACATTTACATTGAAATTTGTGATCCTTTCCCAGGGAAACATGGTTTAAAATATTATAATCAATATTTTAAACATTTGAATGCAATATTTTTAATTTCATTTCATGCTTAAATTGTCTCTGATTACTTTTTATACCCCCGAAGGGAACTTCGGGGGCATATAGTAATGGCATCGTCCGTCCGTCTGTCCGTCCGTCACGCTTCTTGTGCAGAGCATAACTCCATTAGTATTGAAGGGATTCAAATAAAACGTCATATATTGACAGAGGACAATGAGAGGAAGTGCAGAGTACAAAGATCACAGCTCTTTCTTCAATATTTACAATTTATTGCCTTTGTTTAATTTTCTTTAGCAGAGCATAACTCCATTAGTATTGAAGGGATTCAAATGAATCTTCATATAATATAGAGGCCAATGCGAAGAAGTGCAGAGCACAAGGACCACAACTCTTTCTTCAATATTTATGGAGTTATTGCCCTTTGTTCTATTTCTTTATGCGAAGCATTAATTTTCTTGTGCGGAGCATAACTCCATTAGTATTGAAGGGATTCAAATGAAACTTCATATAATGATAGAGGACAATGAGAGATAGTGCAGAGCACAAGGACCATAACTCTTCAATTTTTACTGAGTTATTGCCCTTTGTTTAATTTTCTTGTGCGGAGCACATCTCCGTTAGTATTGAAGGGATTCAAATGAAACTTAATATAATGATAGAGGTCAATGAAAGGAAGTGCAGAGCACAAAGGCCACAACTCTTTCTTCAATATTTATGGAGTTATTGCCCTTCAGTTAATTTTTTTGTGCAGTGCATAACTCCATTAGTATTGAAGTGATTTAAAATAAAACCACGGATCGCGATATAACTTGCCAGGCCATTCAGTAGATATACATTTATACACTAGCCTGTTTTTCCCTGATCTCAAACATGAATGTTATTAAGTAAATAACTCACCCTTTTCAATGTAGTTAACATCCATTATGTATTAAATCCATATGTAAAATATTCCATTTGTATACGAAAATATAATATTATTCCATAAATTCCGTTGAATAAATTTATATAAAAATATAAAGTCCGAAACGCCTATCCAAATTTCACTATTCACGTGAAGTAAACATACATTCTATTAACATTACAACACACATGTATTTCGTGTAAACTCTTTGTTCTGTGAGAAAAAGCACGCGAAAAATTGCTGACAATCATGTACAACATCACGTCGTCCGCATGAAAAGCGTGGGTGTATTGATCGCCATATAAAAACTTTGTAGCACAGAGAACATTGAGATCTTTACTTTTGTATAAAAGTTTCATAGCACGCAGCAACACAATTAGGTGTCTATATCTCGAACAATATGCGTTTAGCATTTCTCCTGAAACAAAAAAGAAACAGTTAAGCCGTATCGATTACATTATTGTCATTCAGATAGCTCAGTATTGATTTATGACATACAGTTACTGTATACACCCTCCACGTGGACTGCATGTAATTCAGGTGCTAAATAGAGCGACAGCAGTGAATGGACGTTGTCATGGGTGGCACGCGCGCTGTAAGCTGATGACGTCAAACTGTTACACTTTGATGTTGAGCGAGTCGGCGTATAGTTTGTTGCACTACAAGAGTGTGAATAAAAGAGACGCGGTGAAGGCACAAAAATCTGGATCGAACTGGATTTATTTATGAGCATTTGGTAATAGGAAAATATTGAAGTACATGAAAAAAATTCGGGATCCACGGCCGATTCGCGATATATTGGACATCGCGATATAACGGATCACGATATAGCGGATCTTCAGTGTATATTGATAGAGGATGTTGAGAGGAAGTGCAGAGTACAAGGACCATAACTCTTTTTGTAGGAAGCATCATTTTTTTGCCAATATGTAACTAGCATTGGGTTGCCTTCCTCTGACAAGCACATGCTTCGGGGGCATACGTAACATCCTGTGACAAGCCATGTTATCTCACATTTTCAGAACAATTTAATTATATACTGTTTATGCACAGTATAGTTTTCTTTGCTTCGTGTTAAAATGTTAAGAAACGAGCCTATTTATCTTAAAACTTATTGGACAAGGATTTGGTATTCCCACAATTATGTTCATTATATACACAGCTATCAATTGTGGACTTACATAAGCAAGGCAGTTAAGAGATTCTGATACTATGTTCAGGTGTCGCAGAGGTTTGTGTTTGGCAGTGGGGGAGATCAGCATCCCAGGTTGAGTCTGTCAGGACTGGCACAGCTTGATACACAGCCTGGTATGTGGCCAGTCATTTTGTAGTTCTTCGCTCAATCTAAATACAGCCGAACGTTATCATGAACTTCAAAATGACTTTGACAGTTCAACATATCTGAATACATACTGAGTATTGGGTCCAGATGTTTTATAGATTGTTATATAAAATAGCAATAATCATAATAATAAATTTTTTATTTTTGGGGCAGCGAGTGAAATATTTGTTTCAACTAAGCTGTTTTGTACAAGTACATTATGTTGTATGGGAAGAAAATGTTACTCGTTTCATTTTCCAAGGTGGGCAATATGGATATTCTGTGCTGCAGGTCTAGGTATGGGGATGGATGACACGAGGATGGACCTGTCCCAGTTGGAGGACGGCTCAGGTTGCAGCGTCCCCTCCACCCCACTGCATAGCTCCGCCCCTGGTAAGATATTCTGCCTCTTTAAGAAGATTATAAATCACACACTTTAATATCTACATATACTTAGCTCAGCCTCTGGAAAAATATGCTGCCCCGGTAAGTGGATTATAAGTCTGCTTTTTAGCTCACATGAGCACAAAGTGCTAGGTAAGCTTTTGGTATAGGGGACCTCTCCGGCGTTGTCCGTATGCCTTCAACAATTTGGACTGTTGTTGTGATGAAGACTACATTTTTTATTCATTCTTGACCTAACTTGCACAGTTTGTGTATGACCATAAAGTCTCGGATGGGATTGTTATTGGGCATATCACACCAGTAACACCAGAGTTATTGCCCCTTTTTCATGCCAAAAAGTGCAAAAATGCCCTTTTCCAATGTATAGACTTTATTTCCCATTCAATCCTAAACAAACTTTCACAGTTTGTGTATGACCATCAGATCTCAGCAGATGCCAAAAAATGGGCCAGATCGTATTTCAAACACCAGAGTTATTGCCCTTTTGTTATTAAAAAAAATATACAAAAATGGACATTATTCAAGATAAAGACTTCATTTTTCATGCATTGCCCTTTTTTTTTTAAACAAAATATACGAAAATGGACATTATTCAAGATAGAGACTTCATTTTTCATCCAATCTTCAAAAATCTTGCACAGTTTGTCTATTATCATGAGATTACAGTTGAAGTCGAATATAAGCAAGATCAGACCAGAAACACCAGAGTTATTGCCCTTTGTTTGTGAAAACAAATGTGCAAAAATAGACATTATTCAGGATAGAGATTTCATTTTTCATCCAATCTTCACCAATCTTGCACAGTTTGTCTATGACCATTAGATTGCAGATGACGTCGAATATAAGCATGATCGGGCCAGTAAAACCAGAGCTATTTCACCTTGCGTTTGGAAAAAAAAAACATCAACAAGTTATCAATTATTGGCTTGCACACACAATTTTTGATTCAATGTTGACCAAACTTACACAGTTTGCGCATGACCATACAAATTGATTGATAAAATTTGATTTCAAACAGTTGCAAGACTTCCATGCAGTTATTAGTGCATGCAACATTGATGTCTTCAGAGCCTGCATTAACATCATTTATCATCATTGGACAGAAAATTATCAAAGAAAAAGCAAAACTGTACCTTATAGCACAGCCATCACAATTATCGCATTGGAACTAGTTCTCCAAAACATCAAAATCTACTGTTTCTGCATTTTCCAGAATTGTCAATGACTAAATGAAAAAGGGTCATGTAAGCATATCGAGAAAAATGATTTGAGAACCATTAGCAAAAAACACACATCCACTACCTGATGTTTTAAATCAAAATTGATCCTATCTGCCGCTGCGTATTGTTCAGATACCTTAATTTTCAAACCTGTCACAAAAGTATGGTCTTCATCTGTACCAGTTCTCAGGTGAGCGCTTTGGGCCATCATGGCCCTCTTGTGTAATATTCTGTACAACAGCTTGCCCGTGCACACGACTGCAAAGCCACTCTGCCATTGGTAAGTTACCCTACCCTTTTAAGTGGATATGGATGTGCTTCTTTACTGTGGACTTGTTCTCTGCATTTTTTTGCATTTTCAACTTTACCCTTCTTTATAGAGCTGGCCTAGGGATACTGACATCCATTCGGAACACGATTTCCACATTTAGAAATGTTGAAAAAATGAACAAACATATTGACCAAGTTCGAATTCAGTAAATGGTGTAATTGATGTTGGGGTTTGTTTTCTTCTGCAGTAACCATCATAACAGAGTCCGAGCCCCAGCTGAGCCAGTCGGACAGTGCGTTGCTAGGCAACCTGCAGGGAGACGAGGGGAGCCAAGCGGAGCAGGGGGAGGGCCAGTATGGGGAGGGAGACACGTATCAGGAGGAGCTTGTGTAAGACGTGGAGAAATGTGTATTCTTGTTAGCATTACCAAATTTTTGGAGCAGGGGGAGGGCCAGTATGGGGAGGGAGACACGTATCAGGAGGAGCTTGTGTAAGACGTGGAGAAATGTGGATTCTTGTTAGCATTACCAAATTTTTGGAGCAGGGGGAGGGCCAGTATGGGGAGGGAGACACGTATCAGGAGGAGCTTGTGTAAGACGTGGAGAAATGTGGATTCTTGTTAGCATTGCCAAATTTTTAAGATTTCTATGATTTGGAGCTTGAGTAAGACAGGAAGAAAAAGATAGCGATAAAAATTATAGATTCCTTTTATAACAAAATTTAAGACAGTATTTATGTTCATGATGCTGACTATCCTGCACGTAAGAAATAAGTTATGCCATGTGCAGTGATACTAGCACTGCTATTTATACATGTAGATCTACATGATACATATAATAATCAGTGTTCAGGTGTTCATGTATGTAATAAACAAAAATGACATTTATAAATTAAGGCTGCAGAATTATGTGTTCATGACCATGTGACTGTGATAATAAATCGTACGAGTGTTATACAAGAGCAACTAGGCAATCAAGTCAAGACTGTGCACTGTGCAGCCTCTGCGAAAGTCGCAAGTCCATTACGGTATATTGACCTTTAGTCGAACAGGTTAACGCTCTACCTCTTTATTTTAACGCTCTCAGATCAAAGCTTGCTCTAAGCTGGTGCAGGACATCAGATGTATCATATCCAATGACTGTTTTTAGCTCTACTTTTCGAAGAAAAGGCAAGCTATTCTACGCGCCCCACCGTTGGTGTCGGCGTCCGAGCTAGGTTAAAGTTTTTCGGTAAGCTAGTTTCTCAGGAATGGCTTGAGGGATTTCATTCAAACTTAAAACATTTATTCCCCACATTAAAATGAACCTATTGGGCCAAGTTTGGTAACTCTAGTTTGAAATTTGACAAAATTATGGGCCTTTGTACATAAGCTATATGGACAGGTTAAAGTTTTTCGGTAAGCTGGTTTCTCAGGAATGGCTTAAGGGATTTAATTCAAACTTAGAATACTTATTTCCTATATTAAAATGAACTCATGGGCCAATTTTGATAACTAGTTTGAAATTTGTCAAAATTATGGGCCTTTTTACACTTAGATATTTTACATATAAGCTATATGGACACGTTCAAGTTTTTTGGAAAGCTAGTTTCTCAACTTTTCGTTTCCACTCCCTAACTCGAGAACGGATTAAGCTATTGTAATGAAAATGCAAACATAGATACCTTATAGCGAGACCTCGATAGGGATTGCATATGGGGTGGGTGGGGTCAAGGTCATTGTTACTAAAAATAGAAAAACGGTTTACGCTCAATAACTTGAGAACAGATTGAGATATTTTAATAAAAATTAATACATAGATACCTTATATCAAGACCTCACTTGGGTTTGCATATGGGGTGTGTGGGGTCATGGTCAAGGTTACTGTTACTATAAATAGAAAAACGGTTTCCGCTCAATAACTTGAGAACGCATTGAGATATTTTAATGAAACTTTATACATGCATACCTTATATCGAGACCTCGCTTGGGATTGCATATGGGGTGGGTGGGGTCAAGGTCACTGTTACTAAAAATAGAAAAATGGTTTCCGCTAAATAACTTGAGAACGCATTGAGATATTTTAATGAAACTTTATACATGCATACCTTATATCGAGACCTTGCTTGGGATTGCATATGGGGTGGGTGGGGTCAAGGTCAATGTTACTAAAAATAGAAAAACGGTTTCCGCTCAATAACTTGAGAACGAATAGAGATATTTTAATGAAACTTAATGCATACATACCTTATATCGAGACCTCTCTTGGGATTGCATATAGGGTCAAGGTCAAGGTCACTGTTACTAAAATAGAAAAACGGTTTCTGCTCAAAACTTGAGAATGCATTGAGATATTGTAATGAAACTTCATACACAGATACCTTATATCAAGACCTCGCTTGGGATTGCATATGGGGTGGATGGGGTCAAGGTCACTGTTACAAAAACTAGAAAAACGGTTTCCGATCAATAACTTGAGAACGAATTGAGATATTTTAATGTACTTAATACATACATACCTTATATCGAGACCTCTCTTGGGATTATAAGGGTCAAGGTCACTGTTACTAAAAATATAAAAACAGTTTCCGATCAAAAACTTGAGAATGCATCGAGATATTTTAATGAAACTGCATACATAGATACCTTATATCGAGACCTCGCTTGGGATTGCATATGGGATGGGTGGGGTCAAGGTCACTTTTACTAAAAATTTTATTGATGTGCTGACTTTAATGCATTTCGTTATAAAAATTAGGTTTTCATGGAATTTACATGTTTCTTGTTTTAGAAAAAAAATGCCAGTAACTCTGACAAGCACAAGAAAAGTAGAGCGCGATGTCCTCTGACAGCTCTTGTTAGAGAAACTGTTTGGTTCCTGGCTTATGTGCTTGCTTTGAATAATAGTTGACTAACTTATACCCACTGAATTTTGCCCTTGAGTCGAACACATTCGAACTTAAGACAAACACACTTGTCCATAGCATTGATTGGTTTATCCATTGCCTAGACACAACAAAATTCAAGTAATCACATCTAGAGTCTTATGTAGAAGGAAAAAAATGAAATATTTTGTTGAAATTCTGACAGAAATGAGTGTTTAATAAGACAATGAATTACTTTTCTGGTGGCTATTCGAATATCGCAACAACGTTACCATATAGCACTGGTCAGGTCACAGAAATACACAAACGAAAGAAATTAAACATTTTGTGCAGCTTGTTGTTTGTGCGATGGGTGATTCTTTATAGATCAAAACATGTTAAATGACAAAGACATGTGGTTAATTTTAATTTATTATGAATATGCCAGGAGTCAAACACCTGTCATAAGGGTGAACTGTGTTTGTCTCAATGACTTGCTACACGGATTAAACTGAAATCTATGCAAGAGTACAAAACACTGAAAACTGACATTTAAAATTAAAAATTAAGTTAATGTTTAGTTCTTACTAAACCAGTAAATGCCGCGATATGTATCTGGCCGAAATGCTGATGGTATCAAACTGAATCGTATTTGAAAATATAGAATTATGCGAAAGTTATAACTAGCACTACATGTACTATTTCATTGTGAGAAAGTTGTTTGATGTCATATTTTGACTGGTTTTCATCTTGGAGTAGAAAGGGAGAACTTACTTTTGTTATTATGTCTTTAAAACATGTCAAACTACATCCATCTTTATAAAAAAACAATCCACCTTTACAAAAAAACAAAGAACAAAATGTTCGATTCTGGGGCAAATTCGACTTAAGGGCAAGTTACCCTACTGGCCATGAGGTCTGATTATCTCTTAATAGTTACTGGCCCCAACTCCATATTACTGGCCACATAAAAGTCATTTAGCTTGCAAGTAGGTACCTGTCCAGAAATTTTTACCAGCCAGGCGTCAGTGTTCATGTTATTTTTCCTGAACCTCATACAACTTTACTTGCTTTGTCCGAGGCCTGACACACTTTTGCGGAGACTGATGGGCTCGGCCAGCTCAGTTGGTAGAGCGCTGGACTGTCAATCTGGGGATCGTGGGTTCGAACCCCAGCCCGGCCAGATAACTTGTGTGGGGATTGGTCATGAAATTTCAACGGCCATTCTCCTCCTACCTCTAATTCAAGTAGGGCAGTTGTCAGTTACTGGCATAAGTATGTGCACTTAGTACTGGTAAACCGCTTAGGTTGGCTAAGCTTGCACAGGAAGTGTGAGTAGGTTAACTGACCGCCGTGATATGACTGAAATACTGTTAAAAACGGCGAAAAATCCAAACAAATCAAACAAAAAACAAAGACTGTGCACTGTGGTGTGTGTTCCAGTGAAGGTGACCTTGAGGGGGAGCAGGGGGAGGAGGATTCCCAGGAGGAGTTCCCCCAGTCTGTGGAGAACGTGGACGACATACACTCAGACGAGGAGTGGTCCCAGCAGGCAGGGGCAGGTAGGACGGGTCCCGGTTTATAGCTGGGATATCACATGATTCTTCCTCCTTCCAGACGATTTCCCGCATTTTTAGTGTGAAATTATATAGTTATTTATGGTGGTTATCAATTTATAAATGAGTTTTTGCGAACCCTTGTAGTGTGTATTACTTCTGTCTCTTAAAGTGATTATGATAATTATAATAGCCCTTTTTTTACAATTTTCATTCAAGATCTATTCAACAAAGTCATGGTGTGTGTATGTATTTTGTTTTCTCAAAAAAGGTTTACTTAGCAAATGACATTACATTTGCATGTAATAAATGCCTTATAAGAATATTTTTTAAACTAAGTTAAAATTCAAATCCTTGATGTATAAAAAACACATTGCTACATTTACATCAAGCTTTTCTGACACAGTGCTTTAGTGTCATATCTAAGATAATAATTATTATCCCCGTGTTGGCAGGTAAGGAGGGAGGTGAGACGGGCATGGAGGGGAGCGCCAGCAAGGAGGACAGCTCATCAGCCTCCGCAGACAGATCTCAAGACAGTACGTCCAGTGACAGACTTTCATGTCACTTAAGCATCTCAAACATATTGACAAATTGTTTCATTTTCATGATTATTGGCCCGACGTATGCAACATGTATATGTATTTGTTGCTATGTTAATTTTTGACACCCAACACTAAATATCACACTGTAGTTGTCGTTTTGATAACCTTATGTTATCTTAAGTGACTTTATTGATTCACATTCCAACATTTGCAACTATCCTACAATGAGTGTTTTAACCAGCTGCAGCAGTTGGACATGCTATTGGCATATTTGTTCACATTTCAGAGAAGCCCATATTGACATATTCTTTCACCCTTCAGATTAGCTCATATGTAAATATTTTTTCACATTTCAGACAAGCCCAAGATACAAAAGATAGTGTGGGAGGAGCCAACCCCCAGTCATGTGACCCCTAGCCCCACCCAGTCTGTCAGTCAACCCGCCCAGGCCATCTCCGTTGTTACTGGTCCCCCTCCGCAGCAGTTCCGGCCCCGCGGAGGGCCCCCAAGGGGCGGCTTTACACGCAACCAAGCACGGGGGGCACCACAGGGGGGATTTCAACCAAGGGGGCAGCGGAGACCCATGAGGGGACGAGGCATGAATTACCCGCGACGTCCAAATTTGTATTAGGACATTCATCTTAATACTTAACAGTTTATCTGAATTTCTTTCATGTTGGAGGTGTCAGTGGTTTTGCTTGGCTAAAAAAGTTAAATCATTGAGTTTGAAACTAAAATTTCTTTGTTGCATAAGCATGTTTCTTGTCTGTACTTGATTTGAGAATAAAAAGAAAGTGAAGTTATTAAATGCAGAATCTTATTATTTCTCTGTGCTATCATATGATTCTTTTTATTATTAAATCCAATGTTTCTGTAAGTCAAGATGTGCAATGAGGGAAACTAATATTTCAGCAGCTCATTAAAACCTTTTATAGCCCAGCAAACATTGACTCAATTATCTTACGTTGATCACTGTGTTGTGTTTATTTTATCTTCTACTATCTGGACATTTGTATGTGATTGCTGCTACATGAACGTGGTAAATTCATACATTGGAATGAGTATTGTTTGTGTATAACATATACAACTTTGCATTTATGTAATCATGTCACCTTTATTAATGATCTAATGATTAAGCGGCCACCAAACATTTATTTTTGTTTAGTGAACTTTGAGAACTTTGAGGTTAAATATCATGGTTAAATCATTGAAGGTAAAAGTATAAATGTTATTGTGCAGTAGAATACTATTGTTTATGAAAACATGAACATGTTCTATTATGTCATGCTAATAAAAGATGCATTGCAAGATATTGGTGTTGTTATTAATTAAAGTAATAATTGTTCAACTGAATATTATGTGTTTCATTGATAATGCAGAAAAGAAATGTACCAATGAAGACACCATGCAGATAGCGTTCGTATGTGGCCTATTCTGACTATGTCATACACAACCTTTGTGTCGTGAACATTATTTTTAATGTGACACATGCAGGTTTTCCTACAGACATAAGAATAAAATCTACCATTGTTTAATCTGCAATATACAACACACACAAATGGTTCCAATACTGATGTAATTTGTTCAGTTTTGTCATGAGTGATGTAGCAATGAATATGTATCACTAAAAGCCGTGGGTGTGACTTGTTGGCATATGAAAATGTACTCATCATTACCATTGACACATTTGTCAGATCATGTTAGTTAAAAAAAATGTATTACAGGTTTGCAAGAAAATAAATGCATTTATGGTTTAATTACTACCCAACGGATCTCCAAAATGTTCATTTGCAGATAAACAATGACTTTATTTCTTAATTGACCGATTTAAGAGATTTGATTGACAATGCATTTAGCCTGGATTTCATTGCTAGATGGAGAAAATATTTTATGCATGTGCGTAAAGTGTCGTCCCGGATTAGCCTGTGCAGTGCGTACAGGCTAATCCAGGACGGCACTTTCCGCCGTTATAGTATTTTTCATTTCAAGGAAGTCTCTTCTAAATATACATCCACTGTGGGCAGAAAGTGCCGTTCTGGATTAGCCTGTGCAGACTGATCCGGGACGACACTTTACGCTTGTTTGAGATTGACATTAGTGATTAGTCAATTAGATATGCTGGTGTTGATATTTTCATACAAGTGACATAGTTGCTAAATACTGGTATATATATATTTTAATATCTAAATAGAATGTGTCATTACTAAATATTATAGGTTAAATAGTTTGGTAAAACTGGTTACTTACATACTAGTATGTCATATGACATGTACATGTAGGTGCAAATACTGCCACTGAGACCTAATGATGGCAAGATTTGGGTATAGGCAACTTACCTGCAGATAGCAGCAATAACCAACTTAATAGATAAAAACAGTAACTTTCATAAACACATTTATTTTATATATTTTTCACATATATTCATAAACAAGTTCGTGTAATTCAGAACACTGTTTCAGAAAACTAGGATCTTTAACTACAGATATGGCTCAAACTTTTTTGTCTTATTGTCTGGTAGGTTATTTTTATAATCAAATGTGTTCAGTTCGTGAAATGTAGAACAATAGTAAATCATCTGAAATCCAACCGTAGATACATAAAAATACAACATGTACTAGTATATAAAAAAATGGTTTAATATACAAAGAGGGTGGGGGTAAAACATTAACAATCGTGACAATTTTTCCGCACACATCTAGCTACCAAAACAAGCAACGACATCACAGCTTAACAATAACAAGGAACATTGCATTTATGCAGAAGAGACAATAAGCAAATCAAATAAATGTTCACACACATTTTTCGCTAGGGTGGAATTTTTATACAAGCACAAAGACTTAAGTAATTCTTGTTTGTACAACAATTATGTGCAATTAAATAATACAAATTTTAGAAATTACTACACCTTCTGGGAGATACAGTAAACTGAAACATGGAAATTTTCATCCGGTGATAAGAACCCTTAACAAATGTAACAAAACATACAAAAGATCAAATGCTACAAAACTCCCAATATAAAAACTTTGCAATTTTTACAAAATGACAAGATACAAGATCAATATATTGATTAAAAATATTTTTATAGACAAAACACCAAAATACAAAACATGTAATTCATCTTTCTTATGCATAACCACTTTCATAAAAAATGCTTAAAAAGCATGTGTTTTCAATACTGATGCAGAATAAAAATCTCTAAAACGGGAAAAAAATGCTTCACATAGAAAAAATGTATGTTCGTTCTAACTGGCTCAATTTATGCGAGGATCCTTGATCGCTCTCGGGCGATGCCAGTCAATGTCATGTTCCTCTGCATGTCGGTCTGGGGGCGTGTCTGCAGCTTCTTCCTCACGTCCATGCACTTGTTGTCCAGGTCAAGACTGTTGTTCTTCAAGGCCAGGTCGTCATTGATTCTGTGCAGGTTGTTGTACAAACCGTCCAAAGCGTGCCTGTAATTTAAATATTTGAACATACATTTTTGTTCACATCTGATTCCATAACATTTGTTTAAGAAACAAGATTTGCATTATATAACAATAACTAACACTTGTAGCTTTATATCTGCCCATAAGTGTTTGAATTCAGATAAAAGAGAACAGCACCTTTTGTACCAAATAAATATGAACGTTGTAAAACTAACTGCCCATCTTCTATGGAAAACAGAACAAATCCTACTTTTTAATGCAAGCAATTTGCAATTTTCTTATTTTTGACTCCAGCAAATTATCTGTTCTGAATCATTTTGATACAGTTGTTTCCGTAAGACAAATTCAAAAGCACTAATAATATTTTTATTATACTTATTGAGTTTTTACAAATTTCTTTACCTTTATTAACACGAGTAATCATTCACAACACAGTAAACATGTATTCTGAAACAAAATTACTGTAAAGTATTTTGACCGTTGCTTTTTTCCATTTTGACCCCTCATATTTTCAAGCCCGGGGTCATTTGACTCCTGGTTTTCAAAATCTACTGAAATCCCTGGTAAAGTACTTGGAGTTTCCAATTTAGTTTTGATCCAAAGCAGATCTTTATAAGTTTATGGGTCCTACTTGGCTTGTCTAAGTTTCTCCTCAAGGGCTCGTTTTGTTGCCTCCAGCTGCTTGACCTCGTCAGTCAGACCGTATTGCGGGGCGTCCCTGCACAGCTCCACGTTGGGTCGGTATGTCCGGTTCTCGAGACGGGTCTGAGCCAGCTTCATCGGGTTCGTCTTGGCCCTAATCGCCTCCTCGATGCCTCGGATGTCATTTT
Organism: Congeria kusceri; assembly: GCA_027627225.1. NCBI lineage: Eukaryota > Metazoa > Mollusca > Bivalvia > Myida > Dreissenidae > Congeria > Congeria kusceri. The sequence continues at coordinate 25,431,723 of CM051032.1, read as the reverse complement.
CCAGTTCTGCAATCTCTTCCTCAGTCTGTAAAGGAAATGTGCATCAATATGCAACAATCCTATATCTGTTAGACAAAATGGCAAAAATACATTGACAGCACAAAAAGCTCAAAGTTTTTAGTAAAGATTTAAGGTTGTTGTCACAAATAAACTTTTTACTAGCATAATGATGCAATTTCTCTACACCTATTCATCGTATAAAACTTTTAAAATCAATATAAATCAATTTATTAATAACAGTTCATATATATTTTATACGTGATTAATATGTATTTTATAGATAATATAATTCAGATATTTACATTCTTCTTCTGCCATTCCAGTTCATCCTTGGCACGCTCAAACTCATGAATTCTCCTACGGAAAGCATACTCGGTGGCTATTCTCTGAGCCTCAAGATCGTTCTCCGTCTGCTGGAGCGTGTGGTGGATTGCCTCCCTTAGACGTGTGGATGCCTGCATCTCAGCTTCTGCACGCTCTTTGTTGTAGCGGCTGAAGTCCTCCCATTGCTGAGGGGTCGTGCTCCTTATGCACGATAACATTATGTTGTGATTATTTTAGTCTTTTTTTTTAAGTTGCACCCAACAAACCACTTTATATGCATCAATGTAATTTAAGTCATCAAATGTGTGTATATTTTCTAAAAAATGATTACTTAAGAATGTCTCATGTAAAGACACTGAACATTTAAATTAAAAATATGCCAATCTTACCAATCCTACATACCGGTAACAGTGGCAAAATAACAAATGAAATACTTACACAAAACTGTCAATATTTCATCAACAGTATAACATGTCATTAAAAAAATTAAAGCATACCCTTTTGGAACTCGTAGAGAGTCTGGTTTGAAGCTAATGTTTGGAGACCTGTCGGTGAGGTTGTATTGCTCCACATCGATTCCCAGAGCAATGTTCTTGTCCTGAAGGTCAGCCTGCAACTGCTGGCGGGCTTCTTGCAACAGGCAGAGCTGTTCAAAACCCTCACTGATTCTTTGCTGCAGCAGCTTCTTAATTCCATCAATGACTTCTACTTCCTACAAATAAGTATAAGAACAACACATAAATATATATTCATTTTCACTTGACTAACAATAAACAGTTGATAAGTTTGTTTATGTATCATATTTAAATGTTGATGTTTTACATTTGAAATTACTTCTTGTCATGATTACATAGTTTAAAACTGTTGCGCTCTAGAAACTGTTCAAACTGGTTTTGTCAATAATAGGAAAATGGCTCTGTTTTTCATTGGTTATCGCATCTGAATATGTAAGAATAAATTTACCTTGTGAAGTTGATTTTCTGCTTCATCTTCTACAATATCAATGCCATGTCGTCCCTCACGCAATGTAAGACATTCAATAGCTACATCAGTTGGCAGATTCTTGGCTTCTAGTGCCTGTTCAGTGAGCTCCTTTGCTTCAGAAAGATCAGCGATTTCCTTGTCAATATCAGCTAGAGTTTTCTCTAGAATTTCTTTCCATTTACGAATAACATCTACTCTATCAGCTAGCCTAACATTATTTGAATGTTGATCCCATTTTGTTTGATTATCTGTTTCATTTCGCAGATATCTGCTCTCCTGTCTCACTTGATGCGAGGCGTCATGCTGTCGTTCAGCGTTGGTAGAGATTGTGTAGTTGTTGGTGAACCAGTCTGGAGGCTGATGGCGGACAGCAGAGCGAACTTCGGTGGCCATTCTGAAATATTAGATATTATAGTTTTCAGGGTTTCCTTACTAATGCTGTTTGTCACTTGTCCATAATAAAATAGTAAATTCTAGCAAATGTTAACTTGTCTATACAGGTTCTGGAACAAGCTGGCCATTGCCATTGTCAGTTTATTTTGCCATCCATGTTTTGACTTTACTGGCCTAAACACCAGTAATTTAGAAATAAGGCCGCCACACTTACTGAGATGTTACAAGTTTACTAGCCTGAACAAAGGTTTATTTGTCACATCATACCATGTTATTGAACAATTGTTAGTTTCCATGACTTGTGTCTAAATAATTGATAAAGTCTAAATAAACTTCCAACAGTTGATGCCACTGAAAATTTATTGCTCAGTATAGTAAACAAAAGTGTAGAAAACAATACAACCAACAATTTGATAAAATATCAATGTCCACATCTACAAATATCTGACTTGTTAAAAAAATTGCACACTTATTTAGACAATATGCATGTTTGATTTGTATTGTCAAGGTCCTACACATAACACAATCTTGTGATGACAAAATTATGCTTGAATTTATTAGAATAACGCACTAAAAATGCAACATTTATTAACAAACCTTAGCTAAGAATTAATTCTATTGTTTAATACGTCGGGCCAAATCAGTAGCATTAAATTAAATGGTATTTAACAATGAAATTTTACCTGTATTTATCCCAGCCTGTTAGATATGCTGTCTATCTGTCGTTGCTAACTAAACACCTCACTGTGTAACAACTTTACAAAGAATTTCATTGGCGTAAGTTAATCCATTGACCAATCAAAGATGGGCTTTCAAAACGATCTACGTTGCTATGACAGTTTCGGACTCGATGCGCAGTTTCGGGAAACGATATGATTTCCGGTTCCGGATTGAATAAAAAAATCCGCAAAAATATGTCAGAAACATGGCTATTATTACATCTGTATTGTTGGCAATAATCATTGTTTCCCATCTTATTGGAAACAATTGTTTAAAAGCAAACAAGGTATATATGCGAACAATAATTGAACCATAGTGTACTGTCATTGTTATTTGAAATAGTTCAACATTTATAAATAACATAAAATCCGGAAGTTAAGTAATTCGGAAAGAGTGATACAATAGTTAAACATTTGAAAATCTTTACTCTTTTGACATATACATATGATATTTTTGGAGGCTATCATTTACTTGATGAATGTTATGGAACTACATGCCATAATTTTTTATGCCAAAACGGGACGTTGACAAATAATCGGCAGGACATTTGACATTTTATTTTTAGCGGGATACCTTAATATTGTTATTTTGTCGCAGGGTCCATGTATCGCGATCGCAATATTACTTTGCGATCACAATATTACTTGTCATATCATGCATGTACATAATACATGTATACTACTGATAGAAACTTGTAGTACTGATTGGGTAATTAATGAAGTATAAAAATCTTGATTTAAAAACATGTATATTATATATGCTTTGTTCTTGCAAAAACGGCAGGAAATATTCCTCGGGCACGTCATGCCTACGTGCGTCAAATGTTGAAGACCTTCTGCACAGTGCATTCTTTTCTGTGGTAATAATTGTTTAATGTTGTATAGTTACCAAAGTGGTGTGAATAATACACACAAAGGTGTTAAGTTTACAGTAGAAGGAAACGTGACAGGTTAAATAAATTTCAAATTGCGTTATAACGACGAATAAAGTCAAATCCAAAACGCCTATTCGAATTTTACTGTTCATGTGACGTAAATACAAATTCTATATATTCTATATAGAGTTAAAATGCACATATACATTTTGTACTTCATGAAAATCCTTTGTTCTGCAAGAGAAGCGTATGAAAATTATGCTGGCGTGTACAACATCACGTCATCCGCATGGAAAGCGTGGGTGTATTGATTGCCATATAAAAACTTTGTAGTGCAGAGAACTGTGAGATCTTTACTTTTGAATAAAATAACATTAAAATAGGTATCTGTATAGCGAACATATGCAGTTAACATTGCCTCTTGAACAATAAAAAACAAAACAGCCGAATCAATAACGTAATTGTCGTTCAGATAGGTCAGTATTGATCTATGAGATACACTTACTGTATACACCCTCCACGTGATGACTAACAGCAATTAGCGACCGCGGATTATGTGACCACCATACCGCGAAAGCGTGACAATATGTGGCTGTTTGGGTTATCATTACTGCTCCTCTTTGACACACACCTAGCGGGCATTGTTGTCATAGGGACCAATTAAGGGATTAACGATAAGAAGTAAATTGTTGGCCCAATGTAAATTTCATTGCACACTAACATCGATTTTTGTGATTGACCGGGACAAAATGCATCTGACCGGGATGCTGGGACAAAACTCACGAAAGCGGGACAATCCCGGCGAGACGGGGACGTATGGCATATATGGTTATGGATGTTGTTACAAGTAATTTGTATGCAATCACAGCAACCTGTACACTTTTGCATTGTTGAATACATGTATGATATTGATAACAATAATATTTTCAAATGCATTATTCTATTTAAAATTAATATTGCTGTTATTAATAGAAAAGGAACAATAATGCATGTGCTATGTTTTTGACATTTATTAAATCATAAAGGTGCCAGATGTTTGCAGTCAATGTAAAGACAGTACAAGCTCTAATGAAGTGGTTCAGTTTTGTCAGCAGTCAAATTCATCAGGTCATCTGATAGTGGACAGAGCTTGTTGTTTAAACCATTCAAGTGAGGAATTGTTCACTGTACTAGGGTAGGTTGTTTACAAACCTTTCTTTTTGACCTGTTTTATTGTTTAACATCATATGGCTATAAAGATACAAGCTAAAATAGTAATGGAAATATGAACATAATATTCTATTTCTAACCATCCTTATTTAACTGTCAGCCCGTATATTTTTCATTTCCTAACGTCAGATTTCAAAATAAAAAAAGCAACTGTGAGATTTGTTATTGTATTTTCTCAGTGTCCCTCTATTTCATTATAATGTAGAAAAAAACAACGTTATCTTGCTGATGCTGTGCAGACTGTTTTATTTCAGGTTGGATTTCAGCAACTGTAATATATCATCAGTCACTGGGGTCATTAGTGTGTATCCTGATCTTCATATTTTGTGAGTTTCTTTAAATATATTATTAACAGAAAAAAGGCTTAATTTACAACAATTTTTTAAAAAGACCTTATACTACAAATTGTGATACAAGTAAATTTGCCCCATGCCTTTGTCTTAAATCTCACACATGATGCTCAACTCAGTTTGTCTGTTGAGGTACTTATTTAATACGAATTACTAATATTAGCCAGAAATGATGCTGTGCATTAGCACTTTACTTACGTTCATTTAATTATAATAATCATAAGGTCAGTTTTTTTATATAAAATATGTTCGTTATTTGCTGACAATTGTACATGGTTCTGGTTGTATTTATTTTAGAGTGCTGGAGAACAATACAAATCTTAAAGTTAATGATCAGGACTTCAGAGGTCTTTCAAAATTATTGTACCTGTAAGTGTAACTGTTATATTGGATGTTAATGGTTTCAAAGGAAATGTTACAATTTACTTAAATTAGTACATGAACTTTTTATTTACTTGCTTTGTTTCCAATGAAAAAGATTTTACATGCTTTTTCGGTTCTAATACATAACTATACTGCATATGAGGGGCGTCGTGGGAAAACCGGACTTAATGCATGTGCGTGAAGTGTCATCCCGGATTAGCCTGTGCAGTCCGCACAGGCTAATCCGGGACGTCACTTTCCGCTTTTGTGGTATTTTCTGTTTCAAGGAAGTCTCTTCTAAACATTAATTCACTGTAGGCGGAAAGTGCAGTTCTGGATTAGCCTGTGCGGACTGCATAGGCTAATCCGGGACGACACTTTACGCACATGCATTAAGACCGGTTTTCTAATGACGTGCCACATATTTAGTTATTTATCTTGCATTTGCACATATAGGGCTTATATAATTTTACCTCATATACTACTTGACATGCAAATTTTGGATTCTAATTAGATTATTTTTAACTGTAAAAATAGTTACTGGGCCAGTTTTGTTATTACCAAATAACCTAATTGTACATATATTTATTCATAAGTTTCTTTCATTAATCAAATGAATATGGATGGATGTTTTGTTTGTTCATTTATTTTGGTAATTGGAAAGTTTTGTTTCAGATCTCTTCCATTAAAAGAAGTTTGTCCAGGGGGAAATAACTCTTGGAACATTACAGAGAAATCAGAAAATGCTGTGATATGCAGAGAAGAGATTAACATGTGTATCCAAAATAATGGTATGTTTTATTAATGTTAAAATGCTGGTGTGTCAAAACAGCAACAGTATTTAAAACTTCCTTTGTTACTGTGTTTGTCATAATGTTTGTAGCACACCAGGTTTAAATCTTCCAAGTTCAACAAACATTCTCCACTGTTTTGACTTTGATTTTAATCTGCACATGATTAGTTTTTAGTAATTTTCTTATTAAAGTGTTATAATTTGAATATATTAAATTTGCAATATATGATCAATGTTTTTGCCTTTAATCTGAAAGAGATTATTTAGATGTTAAAGCTGAAGCTGTGCCAGTAATTCTCCTTATTAAAATATAATATTTTGAATGATTCGCAACATTTTGTCTTTGTTTTTGCCTTAAATCTTCAATGGGTTAGCTGATATTAAAAAATCAAGCTTTGTTATTAATTCTAGTGAATGAATGATCATTTATATTAAAGTGTAATCACTCTGTATGATTTGCGACATTTCTTTGTACTCACACTATCTAACCAATGACCAACAATTAGTTCCTTTTAAAAAAATAGTGCAGAATTCATGTCAAGCCTGTTTAACGGCATCTGCGTTACATCTCCTTCTATTATTGCCAAAAGCTGAATTCAAATAACATTCAATTAACAGAATCCTCATGCTGTTTTTAGCTCACGTTGTGCTCATGGTGAGCTTTTAGGATCGCCTTTTTTCCGTTGTCCGTTGTGTGTCAACATTTTCATTCAAAGAACATCTCCTCCTAAACCACTTGGCAGATTTTCACCAAACTTCACAGGAATGATTCTTGGATGACTCTCTTTTAAATTGTTCAAATTGTTCCGGTCCGCTGCATATGTAGGTCACCAGAACTAAAAATAGATTTAAAAACTGAAAACTTTAAACATCTTCTTCTCTGAAATCACAAGGCTTGGAGCTTTCATATTTGATATGTGACATCCTCTAGTGGTCCTCTACAAAGATTGTTCAAATGATGCCCCTGTGGTTAAAACTGGCCACGCCCCGGGGGTCACATGGTTTATATAGCCTTGTATAGCAAAATTACTTTAAAAATCTTCTTCTCTGAAACCGCAAGGCCTAGAGGTTTCATATTTGGTATGTAACATTGTATAGTGGTCCTCTACAAAGATTATTCAAATGATGCCCCTGGGGTCAAAACTGGCCACACCCTGGGTCTCACATGGTTTATATAGACTTGAATAGCAAAATGACTTTAAAAATCTTCTCCTCTGAAACCGCAAGGCACAGAGGTTTTATATTTGGTATGTAACATTGTATGGTAGTCCTCTACAAAGATTGTTCAAATGATGCCCCTGGGGTCAAAACTGGCCACACCCTGGGGCTCACATGGTTTATATAGACTTAAATAGCAAAATGACTTTTAAAAATCTTCTTCTCTGAAACCGCAAGGCCGAGAGGTTTCATATTTGGTATGTATCATTGTATAGTGGTATTCTACAAAGATTGTTAAAATGATGCCCCTGGGGTCAAAACTGGCCACACCCCGGGGGTCACATGGTTTATAGAGACTTGAATAGCAGAATGTCTTTAAAAATCTTCTCCTCTGAAACTTCAAGATCTAGAGGTTTTATATTTGGTTTGTAACATTGTATAGTAATCCTCTACAAACATTGTTCAAATGATGCCCCTGGGAACAGAACTGGCCACACCCCATGGCTCACATGGTTTATATAGACTTAAATAGCAAAATGACTTTAAAAATCTTCTTTCCTGAAACCACAAGGCCCGGAGGTTTCATATTGGGTATGTAATGTTGTATAGTGGTCCTCTACAAAGATTGTTCAAATGATGCCCAAGTGGTCAAAACTGGCCACACCCCGGGGCTCACATGGTTTATATGGACGTAAATGGCAAAATGTTTAAAAAAAATTCTCTGAAACCACAAGACCCAGAGGTTTCATATTTGTTTAAAACATTATATAGAGACCTCGATTGGGATTGCATATGGGATGGGTGGGGTCAAGGTAACTGTTACTAAAAATAGAAAAACGGTTTCCGCTCAATAACTTTAGAACGCATTGAGATATTTTAATGAATTTTAATACATAGATACCTTATATCAACACCTCGCATTGGGGTGGGAGGGGTCAAGGTCAAGGTCACTGTTACTAAAATAAGAAAAACGGTTTCCGCTCAATATCTTGAGAACCTTTGAGATATTTTAATGAAACTTAATACGTAAATACATTATATTTAGACCTCGATTGGGATTGCATATGGGGTGGGTGGGGTCAAGGTCAAGGTTTCCGCTAAATATCTTGAGAACGCATTGAGCTATTTTAATGAAACTTAATACATAAGAACCTTAAATCAAGACATTGCTTGGGATTGCATTTTATAGGGTGGGTGGGGTCAAGGTCACTGCTACTGAAAATAGAAAAACGGTGTCTGCTCAATAACTTTAGAACACATTGCGATATTTTAATGAAACTTAATACACGTATCTTATATCGAGACCTCACTTGGGTTTGCTTATGGGGTGGGTTGGGTCAAGGTCACTGTTATTAAAAGTAGAAAAACAGTTTACGCTCAATAACTTAAGAACGCATTGAGATATTTTCATGAACCTTGATACGTAGATACCTTATATCGAGACCTTGCTTTAAGTATGTAGTGGGTAGGGTCAAGGTCTAGGTCACTGTTACTAAAAATAGAAAAACAGTTTTCGCTCAATAACTTGAGAACGTATTGAGATATTTTAATGAAACTTCATACATAGATATCAGGTGAGCGACCTAGGGCCATCGTGGCCCTCTTGTTTTTGTTTTCTTCTTTTTTTTTCAAGTGGAGATCATAAAAATTGTTTGAGTTCATATCACCATAGAATGAGCATGCCTTGTTTTATTTGTGTTATATTTATTTTCAATTTCAGTAACATGTGAGAGTCAGAACTCTAGTATGTGTGTACTGATGGGTCCAGGGGAGATAGAATGTCAGTGCAAACCCAGTTACTATGGATACAAGTGCCTAAGACAGGTTCATGAATGTTACATTATTTTTACTGACTGGACTTTGTGTTTTGAAACTGTTGGACAGGTTAAGAAGTTACTAATGGGTCTTTTTATATTCTGAATGAACCGTTGATTCATACAACAGTTTTATGTAATTCCTTCTTTATGTGTCAGCAATATCAGTATACAGCGCATTTGAATCCAATACTAGTAATTAAAGGTCAATAAAAACAGGCATTCGATAATAAAACCTGCATAAATACAAAACACTGTACAAGATCAACAAGTGGTCCATTTTCTTAATTTTTGTTACAGATTTGATAAAAATGCAGACCTATTAACTTAATATGTAATCAACATTAATTTTCCCGTGGAGTTGTGCAATTCATCTCAAGATATGCATGCAGTAACATGTTGTGTATATTTAACCTTGCAGGGCAGATTTCCAAGGGTGGTCTATTCCATAACCCTATGTGCCATAGTGGTTGTGCTGTCAGCGCTACTGTGGCTCGCCCAGAGACGGAAGATCAAACCCAAGACAATCTAGCCTTGCAATGTACCTTGTGACTATTATCATCAGAGTTTTAAATGAGTAAATGTGTATATTGACATGTTAAATGATTGTATGATCATTTAATTGAAATTTAGGTTGAAAACAGCTAGCACAAAACATACGACACTCTATATACAACAAAGGCATGTTGACTATTAATTTACTATTTTTAGATTTCATTTTCTTGCGTATCTTTTAAATAAATTTGTGTCAAATAATGCATGAGAGTAGATTCCAAAAGTTATTTGGTTATAGTATCATTATTATGCCCTTATATTTCGTATATGTTAATCATTTACAGTATATCTGTTTCAAGATATCTATGTTCATTGTGTTATGGACATCTAGTATCTAAAAAAAAAATTGCTTTTTAACATACAGGATACAAACATGTATTTTTGGTGTTGTTGTTTTGGTGTGTTTTAAGAAGAAATATTTAAACCGTCCTTATCTGTGTACTTTTGTTTGTTCAAAGTAAACAAATGAATAAAACAAGGTTACTAAAAGTAAAAGTTACCATCAATATTAAGTCATCAGTAATGTGTTTTGAAGCTAGAGAGCCAACATATTCACGGTGATTCACAATATCAACAAATAAAAATTTTCAGAAAATGTAAGCTATGACCCCAAAAAATGTTTAACAGTATGGTTAGGCAGATAAAGCTTATAATCTTTATTTGTAAATATATTTCAAACACAATTTTTTGGGGGGGATAAAGTGTTAATTCAGAGCGTACCCTTTGCCTTTATTGAATATTTAACTTCAATACAAACATGCAGCTAAATAAATGTGTTCCATATGTATAGAATGTTTAGCACTTATTTATATTTTTAATAAATAATTGATACAGATAAGTCACTTGTTGATGTTGACATTTACGCTGCTTCCTACATGTACATGGTTGTTATGAGTGAAATGCCAGTGCAACTGTACATCTGGTACATAGGCATACAAACACTTCAATAGAAAGTATTGGTAGTTTTTGCTATGAATGTGACTTTAATAGAAAGTATTGATTTTTTCTGTTATTAATGTGACTTTAATAGAAAGTATTGATAGTTTTTGTTATGAATGTGACTTCAATAGAAAGTATTTATAGTTTTTGTTATTAATGTGTTAATTACTCCTATATTGCAGTGATATGAAAATAATATTAGTTTTTGTTATGAATGTGACTTCAATAGAAAGTATTGATAGTTTTTTGTAATGAATGTGTTAATTACTCCTATATTGCAGTGATATGAAAATGATATGTATATAAATAAACATAATATAAACAAATATAAATCTCATGTAAATAAACATAATATAGTAATTGTTAGGTACAAAGTTAACACAGTTTGGATGTATAGACTATTCAAAAAAGCTATAGTTGGCTGTAGCCCTTTAACTGGGTTATTTCCCTTTGTAATAATACCTGGGGAGAATATTGTTTCCAAATAGTTTACATTCATATATTAAAAAATACACTAAATAACAGTAAAAAGATTGCTGCAAGGTTAACAACTCCCAATGGAAGAATGCCAAGTGTTTTCTTTATAAAAATCTAACTAATAAAACAACTTCTCCCTAAAGATGACAACTTCCTGTTATTAAAAACTTCAACAACTTTTAAACTTCCTTATTTATAGATAACACTGAGTAGTCTCATTCCCCATGACGACACGTAATTTCAATCAGTAATACAGCCATATTTGTAGCTCAGCGTTGTCACCGCGGAGTATTGTGCGAGAATGAAACCCAAGAGTAACGGAAGTGGCCCGGGGGGTCCGGACACTCTCACCCTGCTGGACTCCACGGACAGCGAGGTGGAGAGGCTCAACCTGCCGCCCATCAAGGGCAAGAAACCGAAGAGGTATCAGTTACACGGGTAGCAATGGATCCGCACACACTCCAATGTTCACATACTGCTGTACTGTGTTTCTGAAGTTGGCATACTGCTTACTGTTGGTTAAAAGTTTAACTATGGTTTTAAAGGAATATCAGGAAACAGCATGTATATTAATTGCACAAAGTAAGAATTTTTTTCTCAATAATCATTATATCATTGCTATGTTCCCGCTGTATTATCTTGAAAATGTGAATAATTATAATTTTATAAGTGTAAAGTTTTGCAGTGTGACAACTAAAGATCGATTTGTCATGTGTGCAAACAAAAGCAAAGGCAACTATGCAGTTGATAAAATGATCATAAAGCATCACCTATCAGGGATAAATCTTTGTATCTAGTGTTGTTGAACATTTACATATCAGCCTTCCTTATCCAGATATTATGAAAATTATGCGGTATGACTAAACACCAAAAACCAGCGAAAACTAACTTAAAATGCAAGAAAAACGGTAGAAAACCTAAACTTAATTATGGAAACCTACGAAAAGTAATGTTTACCAACTTCAAATAAGGAAAACACGAAAAACCTCATCTAACGACGAAAACCCACAAATTATGTACAATTTAAAAGCTTCCATTGGCTTTCGTATGTTCAATCTGGTTTTCGCGCATTGCCGTTAGGTTAAAGACAACAATTTTCTTCAATTTTTTTCCAATGACAGATTTTCTGAAAACTTGGCACAAACATGCATCAATGTATCCTAAAACTAAAACAGTCTTAAAAAATAGGGGTCACCGGCCTTTTTCCGGAAATATTGAATTTTGAATATGGTACCTCTTGAAGCCTTTTTTCAGTTTGTGTTACTTAGAATGTTGAATAATATAAAGCGTTTATAGTCAAACAGATTTTAAAATGCATCGGTTTTTCAATGTTTTGTTTGGAAATATACAAGTGCAGTTTAATGATAAAGCGCGCTTTATCTACAGTTATCATGTAACAAATGACTTGTAATGGACACTTAACGAGGTTAATTATGCATTAAATATGCCTGTGAAAACATGAATAATTTATGAAATATACGAATATCTTTTGTTCTAAATGACAGATTTTGTTAAAAGACCCCACATACATGCGTCATTGTATACTGAAACTAAAACAGTATTAAAAAACGGGTCACCGGCCTTGTTCCAGAAATATTGGGTTTTGAAATGATACGTTTGTACATGCTTTGTTTGGCAATATACACGTGTATGTTGATAATAAAAACGCTTTACCTACATTTACTGCTTAAATAATGAATTTGACTGGACGTTTAAGTGTGTCAAATGGGAACTAATAATGCTTTCTGAAACTTTTTTTGTTCCAAACTTCATATTTTCTTAAAATTTCACACATACATGAATCAATGTGTACTTACACCAAAACATTAATAAAAAGAATGGCTCACTGAACTTGTTTGGGAAATATTGGATTTCATATAGGGTACCTGTGTAGCCTTTTTCCTGTTTCGTTTTAACATACATAACAACGTATCAATAGAAGGGAGATATTTAATGGATCAGTTCTGAACTAAATTTGTTTGGAAATACATTGCATAAGTGTGTTTTTGAGTATTATATATGCTTCATGAACTTTTACTATTAACATATTTATTTTGAATGGACATTAGATATGAAATTAGTATATTGTAACCTATATACAATAAAGTAAAATGAGGCAAAAGGAGAAATTAACCCAATTATTTTCTTTTTGTTGCAAACATCTTTAAGTAGTTTTCCTTGGGGTTTCGCCAACTTGCATAAGTTTTGTTATTTTTCTGTTGGTTTTCTCTGGTTAATTTCATGTGTTTCCTTGGGGTTTGTGGGTTTCTGTTAAGTAAGTAGGTTTTCGCGGGTTTTTGCTGGTTTTCAGTGTTTAGTCATACCCAAAATTATGTTATTCGATAGAGCGCAATATGCAAACTTTGGGATGCGCACGCATCAATTACAACCACTGAGTTATTCCCGTCTGTATTCTTATATGTATCCAAATTTGATGTACGCTAAATTTGACTGTACCGAACGTTTTGCCATTATGGATGTTCCCCTCTGGGACATTTCGCCCTGAAAAATGTTTCAAACTGGGACGTATCACCGCAATTAATCAATCAAATAATGTTATTTATATTACAGTCGGATAATGTTATTTATTGGGAAATTATTACATTGTGTTTTGACAGCAGTTGTACAAAATATATATAATATTATACATTTCTTCACAAATCTTATATGCCACCTGAAGTTCTTGTTACCTCGTACATGTACCACTAAAACTTCATACCGATACACCTTTGTAGTTTGGGAATTCTATCAGACCATATTTGGAGACTTAGTAACCATAGATGTGGTATAGTCAACATTTACACACCTGACCTATTCTTAAATGTTGTGAAAACATTTGCAACATTTATTAATAGAGCTGTAAACAACCTACTGGAAATGCTTACATAGAAGTGTAGACATGAAAAACAAATTGGCAGTGTATATAAGGTCTATAATTTTACAAACATAATTCATAATGTGGTAAAAAGCCCCAAATGAAATAATATACAAATTTTCCTGGCAAATTTCCATACTTCTTTCCCCAACTAATGTAGTTAACTTGTTTATTATGCATTACAAATTTAAAAAAATAAAATAACAATAAAAACTCTTAACAAAGCTTTCCACAACTTCCAGCAGGAAAAAGACAAAGCGGTCCAGGTCACCAGACAATGATTTGTGTGATGCCTGGTCTGTGATAAAAGGACTTCTTGTGTTCATGCTCATTGCTGGCATGGTGGTCCTCAGTATAACGTCAGTATGGCTCACCAAGCAAATCAGTGATATGACGGACCAGATGAAACATTGTAAGTATGTTTGTGCTATGACTATGTATTTTCTTTAAAAACAAAATGGCCTTGAAAGACACTATGAAATGGGTGAGGAAAATGTTTTGTTGTACTCTAATAATACTGAAAACTTTCAGTATCATAACAGAATAATTTGAATGTATTTGTTATTTCATTGTCCCCAAGCTAGGTACTGTATTTGATGTCATCTGATGTGAATTTGTTGGGTGGAACCTGACTGCCTTAAAAAGTAATTTACCGGTATGTGGCCAATGATACAATAAATTGTAATATCATTATTACACAATTACAAAATACCATTTGTTATTCTGAGTTTGGAGAAGAAATTGCAAAAAAAGAGCTTAACTGATGGTAAATAATAAAAAATAAAATTCTAAAAATTATATGCCCTTGTTTCTGCACTTGGTTGCAGTGTGCACATTCAGATGTTTGTAGTTGTAAATGTTGCTGGGCCAGGCTAGCTCAGTTGGTAGAGTGCTGGACTCTCAATTTAGGGTGCGTGAGCTTGAGCCCCGGCCGGACGCATTACTTTTGTGGGAATTTGTCAGCAAATAATTTCTATGGCCATTCTGCCCCAATACCTCTGATTCAAGTAGGGCAGTTGTCAGTTACTGGCAGAAGTATGTGCACTTGGTACTGGTAAACTGCTTAGATCGGCTAAGCTTGCCCAGGAAAAGTGTGAGTATGTAAACTGACCGCTGTTATATGACTGAAATACTGTTAAATATGGCGAAAAATCCAAACAAACATAACAGTTGTATATGTTTCTTAGATTATAATGTATGTCCATGTACTGATCGGATTTAAAGATAACAATTCAAGATATGTTTTGCATTAGAAATTGTTGGGATTTTACTACCTTTAAGCGGATTCCTTCCTTTTGAAATCCAAATTTATATTCAAATTTATATTCAGCTAGTGCCATTAAGTTACTGGATCTGTTTGAAAACTATGCATTTTGGTAGTGTCTTTCCCTGAAAATAGCAATAGTTCCGAAATGTCACCCCTGTATACAATTCTCATAATAACACTGTCAATGTCAGAATGTGTCTTGAAGTTACTGGTACATATTATGCTTTCAAATAATTGCATAATTTGCTTAGACTTGACTGCTTTACCTTATAAATTGTTAAAGGAATGTACTGAGATGGATTAGGTTTTGGTAATGCAGTATATGTAAATTATGCAAATGAGGCGAGTTGTGGGAAACCCGGGCTTAATGCATCAGCGTAAATTGTTCTCCTGGATCCAGATGATTCTTTCCGCTTTTATGGTATTTTCTGTTTCAAGGAAGTCTCTTCTAAACATTAATCCACTGTAGGCCGAAAGTTCCGTCCTGAAAAGTTCCGTCCAGGATTAGCCTGTGCCGACTGATTCAGGACGACACTTTACGCAGATGCATTAAGCCTGGGTTTCCCACGACTCGCCTCAAATGTTTTACTGCAGCTGTATACATCATGTTTGTGTGCTTTTATTTTTTGTGACTTGTACTTTGTCCTTATCCTACTGAATGATTATTGTGTAATCTGTTGATAGTTTTCTGTATGTTTTTGGCCAACCAGACATTCAATTGAGGCTTTTTTTAAGTGTGATCTTGAACATTTTTAGCTCGACTTATCGAAGAAAAGGTAAGCTATTCTACTTACTCGGGTGTCGCCGTCGGCGTCGGTGTCCGAGCTAGGTTAAGGTTTTAGGGTAAGGTAGTTTCTCAGGAATGGCTTGAGGGATTTCATTCAAACTTGAAACATTTATTCCCCATATTAAAATGAAACTGAAGGCCAAGTTTGGTAACTCTAGTTTGAAATTTGTCAAAATTATGGGCCTTTTTACACTTAGACATTTAACATATAAGCTATTGGATTGGTTAAAGTTTTTCGGTAAGCTAGTTTCTCAGAAATGGCGTGAGGGATTTCATTCAAACTTAAAATTTTGATAACTCTAGTTTAAAATTTGTCAAAATTATGGGCCTTTTTACACTAAGAAATTTTACATCCCAAGGGTGGGGTGGCAGCGTCAACTTTTGACTTCCACTCTTTAACTCGAGAATGAATCTTCATACATAGATAGCCTACAGTAATACTTGACTTGGGATTGCATTAAGGATGGGGTGGGTGGGGTCAAAGTCAAGGTCACTGTTACTAAAAATAGAAAAAAACAGTTTCTGCTTAATTACTCGAGAACAGATTGAAATCTTAATAATAATGAAATAATTATAACTTAATTTATAGATACCGTATAGCTAGACATCGCATAAGATTGCATATGGGGTGGGTGGGGTCAAGCTCACTGTTTTAAAATTAAAAAAATGCTTCCACTTAGTAACTTGATAATGAAATTAACTTTGTTTAATTGGCCTCTATTATCCAGTTTGTTTTAGAAAAAGATGCCAGTAACTCTGACAGGCACAAGAAAAGTCGAGCGCACTGTCCTCTGACAGCTCTTGTTACAAATCTATGTTATTGTTTATAAAAATTTTCTTTTTACAATTTACTTTTAATTCTGGATTAAATATTTTAACATACCTAAAATTTGATTGAACCAGTAATTTTTGTTTACCAGAAGATCTTATTGGAATGTGCAAGGTAAAAAACAATTTAGCAATGACCTTTCAGTTACCCGTAAGTTATTTTTGAACAATTGCATAATTTTATGACAAGCCCAACGGCAGACGATATAGGAAGTATAATTGCAATATATTACAATTGTTCTGTATATTTAGTTGGTAGCTAGCACTGTTTTAATCTTTTACATTTGATTGGAAACACATTTTGATTGAAGCCAGCATATCATACATTTACTTACAATTAGAATATTAGAAATAACTTGCTTATAATTATATATTATGTTTATATTATGTCTTTGTTAAAGAATGCAACAGTATTAAAATTGTTTTTTAAAGAAATTTTATTTTGATTGATTGACTGACTGACTGACTGATGACTGACTGACGGATTTTGGGTGGGTGTGTCTGTCGGTCAATCATGATGATGATGATGACAAGGATGAAAAGGAATAAAAAATCTTGTAACCGATACACGTTTCAGTTTTAGACAAGTTGTGATGATGACAACATTTTTATTCGGATAGGATTTTTATTTGCCGATAATAACATTATCAGGCGTCAATGTAAGGGTATTGGTCATTTCCGGTAAAATGTTTTGACACAAACAGGGAAAATTTATGCTAAATGTCATTAGTTGACAAAGCTGTGGGTTTTTCGTCAAACCACCAAGCTGGAGCCGAACGGCAAAGTGAATGTTGACTTTAAACCTTCCAAAAGGATGAAAAAAAGGCGAGAATTGAACGCCTTAGTTGGCAGCAGTAAAATCCGTCGAAAATCGACGAACAACTCCGGCCACGAACTTCTGCGATACAATGTTTCAGAGTCTTCTGATGATGAATATACGACTTCATCTCATAGATTGTACGTTTTAAGTTACAGTTTGTTGTGTAATATTTGTGCTCTTGTATTAAATTAACCATACATATTTGTCACCATTGATAATTACTTAGGCCACTGCCCTGGGCCCCGTTTTACTAAGCTACTTACGCAAATATCAGACGTATGCACACAATTTAAATCCAGTGTAGGTTCTTCACTTTACTAATGTCTGTTAAAAGAAACTCATGTTGTCTAATAATTCAGGACACAATTACATTTCAAGTAACTATTAGTTTGCATATATCTGTAACTAGTAAGATTCTATGAATTTAAAATATGTGCGCAAGTCTAAGAATTGCGTACGTAGCTTAGTAAAATGGGGCGCTGGAGCAACAACACTTCATTTATAATTGTATTTCATTATTCCATGTTATGTGTCAAAGAAGACGTCAGGACTCACGCTGCCATTAGCCAATGGCTACAAATATAATATTTGAATACTTGGCTAAAATAAGTCCTGTTTTGCAGCAATATTTTTTTTAGAATAAAAAGATGGAAATAAGACAAAGTTAGCCTGTTCGACACAGGTAAATATGGCCAAATAAAATTTTCCGCCAGTGACACCCCTGTAAGTTACTTTGAATAAGATTGCATTTTAAATTTGTCAGATGAATTCTTCTGCAAGTATAACATTGAAAAGTGTTTAGAACTCATGACATGTAGAGTTATTTGTTATATTGAAATCTGCACACAATGTTTCGCATATTGATTGTGGAAAGAATTTGGGTATGAGGGTGGTTATGTGGTTTTTGTTTTCTAGAAGGGGGACAGGCCTTTGTTCAACATGTACCTCCATCCTAGCTTTCTTACTGCTTGTGGCGTGTTTGCTAGTAACGGCTGGACTCGCATGGATGCATGTAGAAATGCGAAGAGATTTTCAGTCTTTGAGAATGACATTACAAGAAGGTAATGTAAAGTAACTATGTCACTGTTATTATTTACTTACTGTTGTCAGTTCCAACCTTTTTTTTTCAATGCATGCAGAACACTTCCCAATCCCTGATTTAATTTACTGTTTCATAAATGTTTTTGCATGTGATGTCTTCATAATATTACCTGGCCTTTAAAGTACATGGTTAGACACAAACTTTTAAACCTACTTGATTGGTCAGACAAGTTATGTTATTTTTGACCCGACCAAAATTTTGATATCAGAGCTGATATTTTAGTAAATACCCATCAGTTTAACTTACTAAACTAGACTATTTATAAATAAGTTCATTTTATTTTACAAACTTAAAATATATGTCAGTTGTTTAATAAAAATATATTGCATTGATCTTCGTTGATAACTCTAACGGTCTTTTGCTGTTTCAATGTACACAAAATTTGTCAGTCAGGACCGACAAATGCACTTCTTTTGTTGATCATGTTGTATTTGGAGTTTCATGTCCTGACTAGTATACTGTAATTAAGATGTCTTGGACAAGTGTACTATAGCACTGAAGTGCTGAAAATTAGCTGTGAAATTGCATTGTTTCGTGAGTTTGATTTGTAATGATAGATTTTCATGAGAGCTTGCCAGCTAGCACTATATTTTTAATTGTAACATAAATATATTTTTCAGTGTTTGTTCTTTTTGTATTATGGCCAGGGCTTTCATTAACTTTTGAAAACTGGAAGTTTGAACTTCCTGGCCTCTGATTTTGGAAGTTTTGCTCAAAATATTTGGAAGTTTTGACGATATTGTGCCAGGTGTCTCTCTCTGGTTTGGGGGAAGAGTTCCTGTACCCTCAGGCGGGGGAATTTTAACGTTGTTTTACACAGAAGGGGAAATTTCAACTTAGCAAACAAGTCAAAAATAAAAACTATTAAATATATTTTTCAAATCACTTTATTTAGTCGAACTCTTTACCTGACAACTTTATTCATGATAATTATCAATAAATAGAATATTATGTTAACTAGTCAAATTTTAACCATCTACCACTTGACCATTATAAGGTGGAGCAGTGCAACAGATAATTTTTCATGCAATTTAATAGTTTTTCGCTTCTGATTTTTTAAATCGTTTTTTAACTTGCAATTTTTAACCTTAATTAACTTTGTTAAACTACTTATACTAATTATAATACAGTAATAAACTGTGTTTTCGTCTGTAAGACACGGTATTTGTGCCTGTTTGCTTCACCTGTTTTTATTACTTTTAAGCAGAAACCATTTTCCCAAAACAGAAATTACAGTTCCCGGCAAGTAAGCTAGCAGTTAACTGTATATAAATTAAGTTTTATTATGAAAGCACAAATAATCGGGAACCAGACAAGTCAAAACGGTCATTTTACATGACCATGTGATGTTCTTCGGATTTTATCGTTAACCGTTTGTAACGGTGCTTAAGTAAATTTGATCCCCAAAAATTACTCCCATAAACAAATAGAAAATTAATTAGATGGCAGTTCACTTTGGGGGAATTTTGGTCTGAAATGGGGGAAAAATATATACCTTTTAGTTGGGGGAATGATGCCAAAGTTTGGCATCAAAATACGGAGATCGAGACCCCTGTGCGCTACGCAAGTCCTGAGCATTTCTGAAATGAAATTTAGTATAAAATTTTAGTTTTTTTAAGGTCATTTCTTTTCAGTTTTTATCAAGTGTTCATATGCCAATTTATTAAGTGAAAGAGGAATACATTTAAATAAATAACTTAATTTTTCTTCTAACATGTTCATACTTGCATGATGGAGCTTCCATGGCTGCAATTTTGGAAGTTCTGCAACTTCCATGGCTGCAATTTTGGAAGTTCTCTGCAACTTCCATGGCTGCAATTTTGGAAGTTCTGCAACTTCCATGGCTGCAATTTTGGAAGCCCTGGGATAAAAAAAATGGGAGTAAATTACTCCCAAACTTCCCTTTATGCAAGCCCTGTATGGCTTTGATTTGAACATGGATATTGTGGTTGTGTTTTAGTTTGTATTCTTACCAAGCACTTGCTCAGATTTTCTGTAGACTTAATTTATGTGTTAATTAAAAAATCATGAATTATCATAATTAAATCACTGAAATTTGAAAGGAGTCAGTGGATACTGTTCTTATATTTAGGTTATTATTCTGTAGAGTGAAGACCATTGAATGCAGTATAAAATTTTCATCAGTCATTGTTCATTGTTATTTGTTAACATTTGTCTGATTTGTATTGACGATTGTCCAATGTATTGTCAATCATATTTACCTTATTTTTAGATGTTGAAAATTGATAAAATTCACATGTATTGGTTGTTACATCATAAATACAATGTATCATGTTTATTTGCACACAAACATAATGCAAATGAAGTTGTTTTAGTATTCAAGCTTAATTGTTAGCCTACATGTAAATAAATAACACATTGTACATGCTAATAAGTAGTTACTATGAACCATATTGGTAACTTGTTACAAGAAATCCATTAATTTAACCATATTCTCAAGATATGTTGATTGTGGCTTTGTTCAGAGCCCTTCTTAAAGTGTGTTGCTTGCTTTTGTAATTGTAAGTGAGCAGTTTTGTTACTGTACGATTTAGCTTCATGTTTTGTGTACTTTGTTTCTTTGCTATAGACTGCATGTCATACAAAAATGCAGTTGGATACCACATTCTGTCCTGATTTATTAATCAATATCACACAATTTCACTTTGTTTGTATATCTCAATGTGAATAACTTTAAGCTACATTTTTATTATGCCCCCCTTCGAAAAAGTGGTGGTATATTGCTTTGCACCTGTCGGTCGGTCGGTGGGATGGTCGGTCTGTACATTTCGTTTCCGCACGATATCTAGAGAACGCTTTGACCTACGCTAATTTAAGTTGGTATGCTGGTTACTTGGGAGGAAAGGAAGACGCCTATTGATTTTGAGGTCAACAGGTCAAAGGTCAAGGTGACAGAGGCTTGTAACATGAAAACTGTTTTCTCTGTAGACCATTTCGTTTCCGCATGATATGTAGAATACACTTTGACCTACAGTCATCCAAGTTGGTTTGCAGGTTATTCGGGAGGAAAGGAAGACGCCTATCAATTACGAGGTAAAAGGTCAAGGTCACGGGCTTGTAACATGAAAACTGTTTTTTCCATAGACCATTCTGTTTCCTTGGGATATCGAGAGATGTTTTGGTCTTTTTGATGTTTAAATCAAACAGAAAACAGGTATCCTTATATAATAGACTGTAAAAATAAATCCATAATTATACTCTATCTTTCTTTCAGATTTATATTTACTTTCTAAAGCATCAACTTTAATTTCCTCCCCATGTGTTAATGTGCATATACAATGTTAAAAAAATCTCTTAACAATTGCACATATTGACGACTTGGCTGCAAGTCGGGGGGCATACATGTTTTACAAACATCTCTTGTTTTAAACACTTTTAATGTTTATGAAGAGTTCTTTATTGATTGTGAATTTTTCAGAACATGACAACTTATTGTGCATTCTGTAATTTCTGTGTATTGTTTCTTAAAACAAATTTGGGGATGTACTTCTCTAAAGCAAATCTACCCCATGTTTTTGAAAATGCGGTTTGATTTGTTTGAGAATAATATCTTTAAGAAGTACCATAGTTTGCTTAAAATTGAGACACACTGCTGTTAAATGATAATCAAAAGGTTTTACTTGTAGCGGTTAATTAAGCAACCCTTCTGAATAAAGTCTTTGAAATTCAAAATAAAATTACCGTAACATGGCATATTTAACTGAAGCTTAAAATAAAAAAAAAATCACAGAATTTAACAACATGAAATCTCATTCTGTCCAGCAATTGTGATTCTGACTTTTCAAACCTTTAAAAAAAAATTACATTCACACTTTGTACATGCATCTGAATTCTTCATCGCAGTGGAGGCTAGAAGTAAGACTAACGATGACAACTCCCAGCAACTGTTGGCACAGATGGCTGTTGTAAACAAGACTCTGGATCAACAGTCAAGGTCCATTCAAACCCTCTCAGCTAGCATAACCTTGGTGAATAAAACAGTAAGTAGTTAGTACTGAGTAATACCATGTTGATTTTTAACGAATTGATCTTGGTTTCATACTGTGTTGGCCCTGAATTGAGAAATGAAGATACATGTATTTCCATATAATGAAGAAAAAATGGTTCGGGACTTCCAAAGTATTGGTACTGTGTTACACTACCCTCTCTTACTATGATTCATGAATATGTCTGTCACCAAATAACGCATTCTTTAATTTTGTATTAATAACCTAATTTGGATATTACGCCAAGTGTGTTGTTCCTATTTCTGTCGTATCTGTTTTCATCCTGTGCAGAACGTCAAACAATACATTTTTCTTTAAAAAAGAAAAGAAAAAAGACATTCGCATTATTCATTTCTTAGCTGTGTCACAAATACACTTTCAGGTAACAGATCTGAAGGATACAGTTGGTCAGGCTACTGCAGGCCTCAAGTTGGCTCCTGAGCTGAAACAGCTGCCAGAGAAGCTTATTGCAGTGTCACAGGTAGGGTATACACTCAGATGAATTGAATATCAAAGTCTTGATTCAACTTGTAAAATGATAATAATTTATTAATGTAAATTAGTTTCTCTGTAATTTCACTGCTGTATACAAAATTTTACTGGCCACAAGTAGTCAGGCCAATGCAAAATTTGATCCATAGTGTTTTACATCAATATATTTTTTATTAGACAAATTCCAGTCAGATGACCATTGTTTGTACGTTAATTGGTTATTTGTGACAAGTATATCATAGTAAATTAAGATATGACAGGATAGCTGCATAATTGTATTTGTGCTTGAAGTAGTATGTGTATAATTATGTGCTCATTAAAAAAAACAAATATATGTCATGTTAATTCCTTTTTTTACTAGACTGAATGGAACAAATGTTGGTGCTACTTCATCTACATAAGAGGCGTGTCGTGGGAAAACCAGGTTTAATGCATTTGCATAGTGTCGTCCCGGATTAGCCTGTGCAGTCCGCACATGCTAATAAGAGACGACACTTCCGCCTACAGTGGATTTATGTTTAGTAGAGACTTCCTTGAAACAGAAAATACCATAAAAGCGGAAACTGTCATCTCGGATCAGTCTGTGCAGACTGCAGAGGCTAATCGGGAACAACTTTTTACGCACATGCATTAAGCCCACGTTTCTCACGACACACATCATATGTTATTGTGATTTATTTGGTTACAGAGTGTTGCCACTCTTGGTAGTGATGTGGAAGGTATGAAGGACACAGTGGGTAAGGTGGACCTGTTCATGAAAACTACAGATGCCAAGGTGCAAAATCTCACACAGCAAATAGTGGCTGTCAGTCAGGTAAGAACTTGGTGGAAACTTGCCGTCATTTTCTAGAACATACAGATAACTTTCATATAATCATGCTGGTATTGACATGCTTTGAGTCAGCTTAAAACTTTAAAATACAAGTTGTATGTGAGTACTTTGCCAGTAATTAACATCAGGCTGGGAATCACTAATCTACTTGTATGAAGATTCTTTTCAAAGACATTGTACTTATACTAATATAGATGCAAGAAGATCCTTTTAAAATACATTATATGTGTACATTATGCTCAAAGCACTTATATGATCCAAACATATGTATTTATATGGTTCATGTATATGTATTTCAAATGATTTTAAATGCATCAGTTTAATTGGTTGAGATTTGTTTCTTGTGGTACATAAAGGTGACATGTTATACTTCTCTTGCAGATAAAAACTACACCTAGTGAACCAGTGAGTGCTGGTGTTTCCCCAGAACTGTCCAATGTCATTCAGGTGGGTAGGCAGTTTATAAAAGCAAATCAAGTAAATGTGTTAAAAATCGTGTTAAATATTGGGATTTATTTACATCATTTGATAAAAAAAAAGAGCCATTGGGAATAGTTCCCTTTAGCAGAACTTTCAAGAATGAAAAGAAAAAAAAAGAATACAAATTGATACTGTTATACTGTGAATTTCATGTAGGGCCAGTATTTGTTTACTGTAAAACACTGTACCATGCACACCTGTTCTTCCCTTAAGTTTGGTACTTTTTCAGGATGTACATCTAGTGAAACAACTGGCTTATAAAATGATCTGTAGTAATTGACAAAAGGTCCCTATTGCAGAACTTCCAAATATGAAATTGATAAGTAAATACGCATAAATAATGTTTGTTCATAAAATGAACTGAATGCAGTCATTGTTTGCTGTCGCAGGGTTTAGTGAAACAACTGGAGGATGTGAACTCCACCCAGTCTGGGCAGATCTCCGTTCTCATGAAGAGCAACTCTCAGCACCAGGTGTGTGGATTGGAATTCAGTCTACGGCAAAAAAAATATGTTTGTTTCAGGTTAACCGACCTACCCTAAAAAATGCCCTGACCCTAGAACATTTTATTGAGTTTGTCAGATATTTTTTGTTTTATTTACTTTATTCCAATAATTGAATGTTTTTTTGGATAAATCAGTGTTTTGTATTGATAGTTTGGATAGCATCCACTTCAAAACAATGTTTAATGATATTTCCAACATGTTTTGAATGTTAATTTAATTTTAGAATCTTCAGGTTGACCAGTTACCAGATAAAAAAAATAAATATCTTTTTGGGCATGTAACATGAAACAAACATAATTTGTTTACACCTAACATAGGTGCATGTCCTGTCAATTATAGTCTTAACGTTAATACCAGTCATGCATGGTTGCACGCAAGTAAACTATGAAATTATGTGTAACATAGATAACATTCGTGCATGGTCCAAACTGCAAATTTTATGTCTGTAAATGTGTGCTGTCTGAAAGGTTGCTGTGTAATAACAGCATAAATAAAGTAAAACACCTGTTACCCTTCGTAAAACCTATCGTTAGCAAAAAAGAGAATTTACTTCATTTAAGAGGTTGGGTTGTTTGATAATACAGAAAGAAAAGAAACATAAAAAACAATGTCAATCTAACACCCATTCTACACCTGATTGATATAAGTACAACTTTGAACAGTTTAATATAAATAATCAGTGCTGCGTAGCTCTTTTTACCAGACTTGCAACAATAAACACCACATAATTGATTATCGTTGTCCATTTTCAGGAGCGCCTTGCTCAGCTGGAGAATGCCACCAAGCAGTTTTCCAGTCAGATGTCCAGTCTCTCAGTGCCTGATAGTGTATCGAATAATAATGCAAACACCACCAGTGGTGTAACTGGCAGCTCTGACACCAGCAGTGAAAGCTTCAAATCTGCAGTCACGGAGATTGTTAAGGATGTTGTAAGTTTCATTAGATCTGGGATTTAATCCGTTTGAGAACTTGCTGAGTTTTTTGGCCCTGTCATTTGGTTTGCAATATAAGAATGTATTTATATCTCTTAGATGGGATTATTGAACTATTATGATTAATTTTTTCATCAGGAATTTACAGTTTAAAGTGAGACTCCTTGTAATAGTTGTAATACATTTTTGGGCAGTTACCTGGTTGATGCTCCCTAAAGGCACTTGAATACTTACTGCCAGACACTATTGTAGTACTACACTGTCCGTCCAGGGCAGTTACCTGGTTGATGCTCCCTAAGGGCACTTGAATACTTACTGCCAGACACTATTGTAGTACTACACTGTCCGTCCAGGTGTGACGCGTGTTTATGGGGATGCACATATATGGCTGTAGACTATGGTTTGATGGAAATCCCCTAAATTTGACACTTGTCTGTCATCATTAGGTCTCTAGATAAGAGGAGTTTTGGAGTTATAGTTACGTAAAATTTGGAAAATACTCATTAAAATAAAAATGGGAGAACCAGTACTCGTTAAAAATGTTAACAGAAATTGTGATTGATTTTGTAACGGCACATATTTTTAAGTTGAAAATGACTTTCTCACTACATATTGATGGAAAAATAGTACATATAGTGTATACAGTATTGAATAGCAATGGTTGATAGAATATTTAAACATCCTTAAACCATTAAAGTAAATATTGATATTCATAGTTATACCCCCACAAACGAAGTTAAGGATGGGGGTTATATAGGAGTGAGCTTGTCGGTCTGTTGGTGTTTGGTTTCCAGATGATAACTCATGAAAGGCTTGACATATTCAAATAATTGTTTGGTACACATGTGTAACATCATAGAATACAGGTAAAGTTCGATGTTGGTTACAAACCACTAAATTTTGATAGAGTTATGCTCCCTTTTCGACTTAAAATGCTCTAAAAACATGATTTCCGGACTATAACTCATGAATGGCTTGACATATTCAAATAATTCTTGGTATACATGTGTAGCATCATAACAGGGGTTTCGCTGGCTCCAAAAAAGTTGTCGCCACTAAATTCGCCACTTTTAAAAAGTTAGATTCAATTTTGTCAATCATATATTGACATGCTTCAGAATCTAATTAACAGTAACTGTCACTAATAAATAGCATTAATAACTACATTACTATAATTAAAACTTAGCAGTATAATCGCTAATTGTAGGAAATTAGGATTTTACAATACTTTATTTGAACAGACTTAGTAATGTTGATTGTTTCGTAGAGTCGCGAAAATATATGACAATATCAAATTAACACTTTACTTGCAGATTGGTAAATCCTCCTTCTAATTAAGATCTTCATTTGTTGATATAACAGCTGTCTGCCCATAATTCATGTTAAATTCAACATGACTGTGGACAAACAGTTTGTTAATGTTCAGAAATAAATCCAGACAAAGAACTGTTTTCCTTTGTTTTAGGCTATTTAGGTCAGCCTCATTTTGGAATAAATGTTTACCACGTCCCAAGTTGCTCTTTTTTGCTACCTGTGTTGTTATTTTGAACTGAAATTTCCCCTATTGCAGATAAAATCATTACACAATAATAACAAGTCAGAAGTATAAAATTCAATAGTGCTGATATGGATTTCAACTAGGTGTGACTGATGCTGTGACGTCAGAGATAAGCTTTCACACCATGACATGCTCGTCTGCAACAACAGGCCACTTAATGATCTGATAACAACAATGCCCTTAGGTCATGTTTGGAGGCTCTGTAATAATTTAATCTGCCCCAGTTTTGTTGCAATTGAGATTTCACATACCAGATTTAGCACTGTTAAAAATTATGTTGTCACCAATAAAATTCGCCACTTTAAAAAACCTGTCGCCACTTTCGCAATTTTGTCGCATTTGGTGACAGTGGTGATTGACAGCGAAACCCCTGCTTAAAATACGGGTCAAGTTTGACTTTGGTTACAAACCACTAAATTTTGACAGAGTTATGGCCCTTAATTGACTTAAATTCCCTAAAAACATGGTTTCCTGACGATAATTCAACAATGGCTTGACGTATTTAAATAATTATTGGTACACATGTGTAGCATCATAAAATACAGGTCAAGTTTGAATTTGGTTACAAACCACTAAATTTTGACATAGTTACGGTCCCTTTTTCACTTAAATTCCCGAAAAACATGGACAATAACTCATGAAAGGCATCACATATTTAAATTATTTTTGGTGCATAGGTGTAACATCATAAAATACAGATGAAGTTTAACTTTGGTTACAAACCACTAAATGTTGACAGTGTTATGGCTCCTATTGAAATTAAATTTTTCCCAAGACACTGTTGACCATTCACAAATTAAAGCATTCTCTCTCTGTCCGTTTCTTTCGAATGGATGCCATAGTTTTGTCGCAAATCCATATTGTGTGGGTATATCCGTCACTCGTGACAATTCTAGTTTTGCCAATGTTGGGGTGTGTACCCCTTTATCAGTGAATTTAGGGAGTACCTGTAATCGTTTTTTATCAAGAGCACTGCATCATATCGTCAAATGTTGTGATACAAGCACTTTCAATGATTAAAACAGACAAAAACATTATTTACTTGTTTTCTCAGAATGAACATAATAATTATGACAAGCGTAATAAATTATTTTTTGCTGCAAAACCATTTATTCTAAAGGAAAAATCTTTGTATACATGTATTTCTCCCTCCAGTTGGCGAATTCCCCCAGCCCGTCCACAGAGGAGTCCAGTCAGCTGAAAACTATCGTTGCCAACGTGACATCCATCCTAGAAGATCTTCAGGCTACAAAGGAAAAGTACGACCAGGCTGCTGCCTCCACTGCGGTGAGTTATCTTTTCTTCCCAGGATATATACATTGTGGATTTTTTTTTTTTTTAATTTGTCTTCGAATGAACATTTTTATGCTGTAAAATATATTGCTTTATGTGGTTGATAGATACAAATGTACAAATGAGAGTCTGCAACATTAATTATACTTATAGAGGATATTTGTTGATTTCTGTGTAAGATCGTATTTTATTTCAAAGTGTTTGTAGAAAATATCTATTTTCAACACAAGTGAAATAAATTACGATCTTACAGCAAAATCAACAAATTTTCTTTTATTTTATGCATTTTTATGCCATTTTTATGCATCTTTAAATGGTTTAACTGGAAAATTTAACATGACTCATAATGTCATAGCGCCAAAAAAATGACGTCATTTCACAATTTTGAGTCCGGCATTGTTGACGGTTTGTTTCACTTACTGTATTAACTACAGGGCTGCAAATTTTCCGTGGATCCGCGGAAATCCGCGGATTTTACATTCCAGGGATCACTTTTGAGATCGATGCAAATCCGAGGAGAAAAAAATGGGGGGGTATGCCTGACGATCGGTTTCTAGAATTCACTAGCCGATCGGCCGCCGAGAGTTCGTTAATATTTTAGCCCGTATCTATGCGTCACTGCTCCTCCAATCATTAAGCGCGTTTCTCGGTCGCTCAGCCAATCGTATTCTGTGTTCTATCAAAGTTGGTCTGGCTTTCCAAAATGGCTGACAATTAACGCTGTTATGTGTAAAGATGAATGTTTTAACGGAAAAAGACGCTCTAAGAGTGAAAGAAATCGACGGAGGCATACGAAACTCATTTAGATTCGAATGGCTTGATTGTAAAGTGTCCGTATCGAATGGAAAGGAGCGTGACGAAGTTTTAATTGGTGATAGTTTCGTCAAAGTTGCCACTGCTGGCTTAGCCCAACGCAACATCTGTTCTAAGATTATCAACTATGGAACGAGGGGTCTTATCGCTTTTCGAGAGCATTTGTGTTGTATTGATACTCAAAACTCTGATTTCATTAAATTGACAGATTGTATTTCCTTGTGATGTCTTTAGTTTAATATCATATTGCATAATTGGAAATGTCAAATAGAGTGCCAGGTAAAAAACTAGTATAACACTGCACAATAAATGCTAAATAATCATTAATGGTGCTGATGTTACCACATATATTAAGACAAGTTCAAATGGCCAACTGTAATAAGATGCCTGCAAATAGAGTAATTGTAAAACTGGCGAAACATATTGGTATTTTATTCACAAGATGGACTGTCAATTAAAAGCCTTCAGGGCACAATCCAATGGTCAATGGATCATTTGTAATGCACAATTTAAACGCAGTGTAATTATCAGTGATATACTATATAAGTAGGCAACAACAAGCCTTTGCGGGAATTTCAGCTGATTTTAAGATCAGCTGTTCACAGCTCTGAAATAGGGAGCCAGTGTGAAACAGTGAACATTACTACAGTGGTAATTTTCATTGTTTTAAAACAGTTAATTACCTTTTTTTTTTCACTGGTATTTCCCTATAAATCACTGGAAAGCATAAAATATATGTTTTGTATTATGTCCCGGGTATCTTGATGCAGGAGGCATATAGGGATCGTCCTGTCCGTCCATCCGTCTTTCCGTCCGTGACAAGGTTCAGTAGATTTTACCGTTTCGTCTAGCACCAACACCGCATACTACAACACTTTGATACTTACACAGTTGTTGCTGATGACCATTGCCTATCCACCCATATCAACCAACCTCACTTTGACCTTGACCTAATTTGGACTTTTAATAATTCAAAAGTGCCATTTCTTGGTTAACTAGATTTTACCGCTTCGTCTAGCACCAGCACCGCTTACTACAACACTTAGATATTTACACAGTTGTTACTTATGACCGTTCCCAATCCACCCATTTGCACTTAGAATAATTCAAATGGGCTGTTTCTTGGTTTACCATTTGGTCTAGCACCAACACCGCTTGCTACATCATATGGATACTTACACAGTTGTTGCTTATGACCATCCCTAATCCACCCATATCACCCAATTTTACTTTGACCTTGACCTTGAACTAATTTGGACTTGTAATAATTCAAAAGTGCCATTTCTTGGTTAACTAGATTTTGCTGTTTCATCTAGCACCAACACCGCTTAATACAACACTTAGATATTTACACAGTTTTTACTTATGACCATTCCCAAACCACCCATATCACCCAACCTCACTTTGACCTTGACCTAATTTGGACTAAGAAATGGGCTATCGAGCACCAAACGGGGGCATTTGTGTTTATCAAACACAGAATCTTGTTGCTCTTGACAAATGTGTTCAATTATAGTCTCATAGCCTTATGATTCAAAGTTAAGACAATAATGCCAGTTGGATAAATATTACAGCCATTTTTATGCAATTTTTTTCAGACATCTACACACATTGATCCTGACAATCCTGACAGTTATGTTACCATGGAAATGTTCAATGAACTCGGAACAGGCTTTCAGGATAAATTGAAGGTGATTCAAAACTGTGTCTTTAATTTGTATTTTTTATAGCAACTGTAGAGTGACCTTCCTGGTAAAAGAATAGATAAATGTACAACTTCTGCCATACAAGTCACCTGTAAAAGAAAACAGGCTTTGTATTTACAGTATTATTTACTACATGTACATGCTCAAATAAATAAGTGCACTTCGAATAGCTAAAACCAACTTTAATTTGATCTATACAATGACATCCTGCAATGCTGTTTCCCTGATACTTTGCAGCTGTTGAACAAGTCCTATGTGCAGCTGAAGGGGGATGTGGGAGGCCTGTACACCATGGTCACGTCCCACGCCAATAGCCTGGCCAATGTCTCCCACCACGTGCAGGCACTGGAGACCTACATCAAACTGCTGAAACTGGAGCCCAGTCCAGCTGGTAATGGTGTCTGATAAGTGCATGTAATATCCAAATTTTCAAGTGACTACCCTTCAAAATTATAATAAAATCGCATGCAGACACGGTGTGAATAGTGAGTTCCAGGGTTTCAACTGTAAACAAGTAAAATAGGTAATTCCTTTTCTTGTTCATCCATGCATACCATTATGGTTTCCAGGGACTGCAGTAACTACCCAGGCAACGACTCCGGGACCTGATTTGAGTGGACAGGAGGATGTGCCAGTGGATATAGATGTGGTGGTGACAAGCAAAGGTTGTCATACAATTTATTTTAGTTATTCTTAGGCAGACAAATCTGACATCTCAACAGACAATGTATCTTAAGATTAAATTTCTTGTGGGCTAAATTTGAACAGTTTGCCTGAAACCAAATTCCTTTTGACTCGATATAGTAACTTCGTGTTTCATTTTTAGCTTGACTTTTCGAAGAAAAGGCAAGCTATTCTACTCGCCCCAGCGTCGGCGTACGAGCTAGGTTAAAGTTTTTCAGTAAGCTAGTTTCTGAGGAATGGCTTGAGGGATTTCATTCAAACTTAAAACATTTATTCCCCACATTAAAATGGTAACTCTAGTTTGAAAATTTATTTAAATTATGGGCCTTTTTACACTTAGAAATTTTACATATAAGCTATATGGACAGGTTTAAGTTTTTCGGTAAGCTGGTTTCTCAGGAGTGGCTTAAGGGATTTCATTCAAACTTAGAACACTTATTCCCTATATTAAAATGAACTCATGGGCCAATTTTGATAACTCTAGTTTGAAATTTGTCAAAATTATGGGCTTTTTTTACACTTAGACATTTTACATATGATCGATATGGACAGGTTTAAGTTTTTCGGTACGCTAGTTTTTCAACTTTTTGTTTACACTCTAACTCGAGAACGGATTAAGCTATTGTAATGAAACTGCAAACATTGATACCTTGTAGCGAGACCGCGCTAGGGATTGCATATGGGGTGGGTGGGGTTAAGGTCACTGTTACTAAAAATAGAAAAACGGTTTCCGCTCAATAATTTGAAAACAAATTGAGATATTTTAATAAAACTTATACATAGATACCTTATATTAAGAACTCACTTGGGATTGCATCTGGGGTGGGTGGGGTCAAGGTCACTGTTACTATAAATAGAAAAACTTTTTCCGCTCAATAACTTGAGAACGCATTGAGATATTTTAATGAAGCTTAATACATACATACCTTATATCGAGACCTCACTTGGGATTGCATATAGTGTCAATGTCACTGTTACTAAAATAGAAAAACTGTTTCTGCTCAGTAACTTGAAAATGCATTGAGATATTTTAATGAAACTTTATACATAGATACCTTATATCAAGACCTCGCTTGGGATTTTATATGGGGTGGGTGGGGTCATGGTCACTTTTACAAAAAATTTGTTTGATGTGCTGACTTTAATGCATTTCGTTAGAACAATTTGGTTTTTGTTCCGTATTTCTTGTTTTAGAAAAAAAATGCCAGTAACTCTGACAAGCACAAGAAAAGTCAAGCGCGGTGTCCTCCGACAGTTCTTGTTATAGAAAAGCTTGTTCACTTAAATATTTTAGGCTATCATACAAATAAACATAAGAAGTTTAGCATTTTTTCAACATAGCAGTAATTATAAAAGGGAACTTTAGTGTTTAAACTGACTAAACTATCATTTCAAAAATTAGGTGGGGACAGATAATATACGTTTGCTTTTGTATATTTCATTGTACTTGTATAATAGTCGCAATTTCTCCTTTGTGCAGAAAGTACGAGTACAACGCCAACCAGTGTGCCGGATACAGACAAGCGAATTACCATGAAAGTTCCGTGGGTTACTGATCTGAATGGTAATGTAACTTTTGATGTGGATTTGGTGTGTCTATATCTTATTGACAGCGCTGTTTAAGTTGGTACATGACTTATTAGCATTATTATGTAGAGAAGTCATTATATAATTATATGCCACTACATTCACATTTGTTGAATCGAGTATCAAAGTTTAATAAAAATCTGTTGCTTTCATGTGTTAGGTAGTTCCTCATAAAACATACTATCTACTCAGAAAATCTCTAAAACTGTTAATGATTTGATTTCGTGTGTGTTGATCTAACCGAAATGTGAGACACTATTTTCTGCATTTCTGTTGGTTTCCTTTACAACATTTGACATTCATATGTTAAAGGGAACTTCAGTCACTGGGATGCTGACACATTCTGTGTAATATTCCAATTTTAAAACAAGTACTGTTTTCTTGTTTGTGATACATAATCACCTAAAGAAGACACTAACTTTATACCCTAAAATTTAATACATTGTCACATATTTAACAAACACTTTCTACCACCAAAAGTGCTCTGAATTTTTAATAGTTGTGTGTTTTTTTATCTGTAAACCAACACGTTAGACATCAGATATAACGTCTATTATTAATGTTGGTTTCCTCAACAATAATTTGATTTTTACTTTCACATTTGACTTTTGCAGATTTTTATTTGAACTTCCGCCGCTGGGATGTTTCTACGTCAGGCCAGGTAAAATACGAGGAAATAGCCAACCATATAGGCCCTAGCATCCTGCCCAGGGAAGAATTGGAGAAATATGATGAGGACCACAATGGCTTTTACTCCAAGCAAGAGCTGGCTAAAGCTTTTGGATTTGTTTTAAGTAAGTTTTTTTAGCTCACCTGAGCACGAAGTGCTTTGTGAGTTATTGGTATAAGGGACCTCTCGGGCGGCGTCCATCATCCGTATGCCGTAAACAATTTGGACCATTATCACGATAAAGACTACATATTTATTCAATCTTGACCTAATTTGCACAGTTTTTTTATGACCATAAAATCTCGGATGGGATTGTTATTGGGTCAGATCACACCAGTAACACCAGATATATTGCCCCTTTTTCATCCAAAGAAAGTGCAAAAATGCCCTTTTCCAACATTTAGACTTTATTTTCCATCCAATCTTAACCAAACTTTCACAGTTTGTGTATGACCATCAGATCTTAGCAGACGCCAAAAATGGGCCAGATTGTATTTTAAACTACAGAGTTATTGCCCTTTGTTTATTAAAAAAATATACAACTAGACATGTGTCCGTAGGACACAACTGTCCCCCGCTGGTTGTCACAAAACTCTGCTGATGGAAAAAAATGCACCAAAATACCCAGGTGCACAAGTTAACATGCTGATGAATATGTTTATAAAGTTTCATCAGTCTAGCATTTATACTTTTTGTGTTAAAAGCAACATAAGTCCAAAAATATCGTTTTTTGCTTTAAAAAAAGGGGTCATTACTCCACTGATGGAGGAAAAAAACTGCACCAAAATATCAAGGTGCACAAGTTCACATACTGATTAATATGTTTATAAAGAAACATCACTCTAGCAATAATACTTTTTGAGTTATACGCGACACAAATCCAAAAATATCATTTTTGGCAAAAAAAGGGCCATAACTCCACTGATGTCTGTAAAAACTGCACCAAAATACCATGTGCACAAGTTCACATGTTGATTAATATGTATATAAAGTTTCATCACTGTAGCAGTAATACTTATTGATTTATGTGCGACTTAAGTCCAAAAATGTCATTTTTTGCTAAAAAAAAAGGGCCATAACTCCACAGATGTCTGAAAAAAATCCACCAAATTACCCAGGTGCACAAGTTCACATGCTGATTAATATGTATATAAAGTTTCATCACTCAAGCAATAATGCTTTTTAAGTTACATATGACACAAGTCCAAAAATGTCATTTTTGGCTTTAAAAAAGGGCCATAACTCCGCTGATGTCCAAAAAAATCTGCACCAAAATACCCAGGTGCACAAGTTCACATGCTGATTAATATGTTTGTAAAGTTTCATCACTTTAGCAGCAATACTTTTTGAGTTACGCGCGACACAAGTCCAAAATATAAATTTTTGCTTAAAAAAAGGCCATAACTCCGCTGATGTCGGAAAAAAATGCACCAAAATACCCAGGTGCACAAGCCCCAATGCCGATAAATATGCTGATAAAGTTTCGTCACTCTAGCAGTTATACTTTTTGAGTTATGTGCGACACAAAAATCAGACAGACAAGGGCAAATCTATATCCCCCCGTCCAAAAAAAAAAAAAAAAAAAAGTGGGGGCATAAAAATGGACATTATTCAGGATAGAGACTTCATTTTTATGCTTTGCGCCTGTCTGTCGGTCGGTCGGTCGGTCTGTCCGTAGTCCATGTCGTTTCTGCACGATATCTAGAGAACGCTTTGACCTACGATCATTTAATTTGGTATGCTGGTTACTTGGGAGGACAGGAAAACGCCTATTCATTTTGAGGTCAGCAGTTCAAAGGTCAAGGTCACAGGGGCTTGTAACATGAAATTCGTTTCCCCAGCATATCTAGAGAACGCTTTGACCTACAATCATTTAATTTGGTATGCTGGTTACTTGGGAGGAGAGGAAGATGCCTATCAATTTTGAGGTCAACAGATCAAAGGTCAAGGTGACAGAGGCTTGTAACATAAAAATTGTTTCCTATGTAGACCATTTCAGGGTTGCCAGCAGACTTGAAAAGTCAGGGAAAATTGAAATTTGTTCAAGGTCAGTGAATTGTCAGGGAATTTTGAAAGTCAGTAAAAATTAATCAAATTCCACAAAAGTCAGTAAAAAGTCAGGGAAAAACATGCCTGAGGGTAAGAAAATAATTTATACAATATAGCAGTCTAAATGTGTTTTGAATTACTAAAATGTATGTATAAATACATACTATGCTTGTTTTTAGTAAAAAATATATATCTTCACAGTTTTTGTAAATGTCCTAGTGTGACTTAAGTATTATTTGTTGGTGGACTTTCCTTCCTGAAGATGTGGGCAGCTAAAAGGGGAGGAGGAGGCGGTTGAAAATGGGTGGTTTTGGTAAGCGAAAAACTGGGTCTAGCAGGGCTCAGCCTAGGGTAAAATTTTATGGAGAAGTGACTTCTCCCTCAGTTCAATTTAGGGAGAAGTGAAGCCACTCTAAGGAGAAGTGTTTTCCGAAAAGCGCTAAGTCATAATTTTGCGTGTTTTAACCATCATCATATTCATAATCATCACCACAAATTAATTACAAAATATTTTCAAATTTTATTACATCATTTTTCTCGCAATACACACCGCAAGGCCCAGAGGTTTCATATTTGGTATGTAACATTGCATAGTGGTTCTCTACAAAGATTGTTCAAATGACGCCCCTGGGGTTAAAACTGGCAACACCCCGGTGGTCACATGGTTTATATAGACTGTTGATTTAATTGTAAATTTATCCGATTTTGATTGAAGCTCAAGCCTAAAGGTACCATTATTTTCTGAACCTGTGAAAAACTTGGTTGTCTTTAATTTCTACTCAATCCGTTTACCATCTTCGACAAAACAATTCATCAAACAGACACATTTTACAGACAATTATCAAACGGCATTGCACCTACCTGTTTGCTCAGAAATACCGACAACGTCAATAGACAACCATAACTGCCCCTTAAATCCTGCTAATTGCTTGTTATTTACATCTTATCCATGTAATTGCACCGTCTGTACACAGCGAATGACGTCACAGATGTATCAAAGAAGCGCGAATAAGCTGACTTCTGCGTGGATAAATGCGTATTATGCCGACTGGTCTGTCATATTGCAAAGCGTCGGTATACTATGCGTTTTAATTGGCTAGTATCGATTTTACTGTGAGGTGAAACTCCGCCTACAAGGTGCTGCTACACGGTGACTGATTGCGGCTTAGGAATAACTGTAAATTGTCAAAATTTTCGGCAAAGTGACACTCGCTTTGATCTTAAGAACAGCGACTTGAATATTTTGAGTGGGTGTACATGTTCCTAGACGACTGAAAAACGTATGAGATAAGCTTCCCCAGCTGGAATGGTCGATATGCTGCAGGTAACATAGCAAATGATTTGATACAATGCATGCGCCTACATAGCAAATGATTTGATACAATGCATGCGCCTCGGGCGACTACACAGCTTTTATGATACGTGTTTGTTAAATAATTATTACTAGGCGAAGTAAAAAAAAGATGGCGAAGTGGACTTCTCATTTATGAAATTTAATGGTGCAGTCAATGGGTCCTGGGCGAAGTTATCGCCCACGTCGCCCTCATGGCTGAGCCCTGGGAAAAGTCAGGGAATTTTTTTGGCCCCAGGTGCTGGCAACCCTACATTTCGTTTCCGCATGATATGTAGAATACGCGTTGACCTACGGTCATCCAAGTTGGTATGCTAGTTAATCTGGAGGAAAGGAAGACGCATATCAATTTTGAAGTCAACAGGTTATAGGTCAAGGTCACAGGGGCTTGTAACATGAAAACTGTTTTCTGCGTAGACCATCTTGTTTCCGCAGGATATCTAGAGATGTTTTGGCATATTTGATGTTTAAATCGAACAGAAAACAAGTATCCTTATATAATAGACTGTAAAAATAAATCCATAATTATACTCTATCTTTCTTTCAGCTTTATATTTACTTTCTAAAGCATCAACTTTAATATCCTCCCCACTGTGTTAATGTGCACATACAATAGTAAAAAAATATCTTAACAATTGCATATATTGACAACTTGGCTGCAAGTCGGGGGGCATACATGTTTTACAAACATCTCTTGTTCATCCAATCTTCACCAATCTTGCACAGTTTGTCTATTACCATGAGATTACAGTTGAAGTCGAATATAAGCAAGATCGGACAAGAAACACCAAAGTTATTGCCCTTTGTTTGTGAAAAAAATATGCAAAAATGGACATTATTCAGGATTGAGACTTCATTTTTCATCCAATCTTCACCAAACTTGCACAGTTTGTCTATGACCATAAGATCAAAGGTGAAGTCGAATATAAGCAAGATCGGACCAGAAACACCAAAGTTATTGCCCTTTGTTTGTGAACAAAATATGCAAAAATGGACATTATTTAGGATAGAGACTTCATTTTTCATCCAGTCTTCACCAATCGTGTACAGTTTGTCTATGAACGGAAGACTACAGGGGAAGTCGAATAAAAGCATGATCGGGCCAGAAACACCTGAGTTATTGCCCCTTGTGTTTGGAAAACAATATCAACAAGTTATCAATTATTGGCTTGCACACATGATTTTTGATTCAATGTTGACCAAACTTACACAGTTTGCCATGACCATTTAGGATTGCCTTTTGTCCGTCGTCCGATGTGCTTCGTGTGTCAACATTTACATTCACAGAACATCTTTTCCTAAACCGCTGGACAGATTTTTGCCAAACTTCACAGGAATGGTCCTTGGGTGACCCTCTTTCAAAATTGTTCAAATCGTTCCGGTGCGCTCTATATGTAGGTCACAAGAGCTAAAAATAGATTTAAAAACTGAAAACTTTTTAAAAAACCATCTCTGAACCACAAGGCTTGGAGCTTTCATATTTGATATCTGACATCCTCTAGTGGTCCTCTACAAATATTGTTCAAATTATGCCCCTGGGGTCAAAACTGGCCACGCCCGGGGTTCACATGGTTTATATAGACTTGTATTGCAAAATGACTTTAAAAATCTTCTCTGAAACCGCAAGGCCCAGAGGTTTCATATTTGGTATGTAACATTGTATAGTGGTACTCTACAAAAATTGTTCAAATGATGCCCCTGGGGTCAAAACTGGCCACACCCAGGGGGTCACATGGTTTATATAGACTTGAATAGCAAAATGACTTTAAAAATCTCCTCTGAAACCGCAAGGCCCAGAGGTTTCATATTTGGTATGTAACATTGTATAGTGGTACTCTACAAAAATTGTTCAAATGATGCCCCTGGGGTCAAAACTGGCCACACCCTGGGGCACACATGGTTTATATAGACTCTAATACCAAAATGACTTTAAACGTCTTCTCTGTAACCGCAAGGCCCAGAGGTTTCATATTTGGTATGTGGCATTGTATAGTGGTCCTCTACAAAGATTGTTCAAATGATGCCCCTGGGGTCAAAACTGGCCACACCCCTTGGCTCAAATGGTTTACATTAGGTATGGGACCAAATACTCGAATATTCAAATATTCGAATATTGGATAATATGTTAATATACAAAAAACGAATACAAATATTCGATTTTCTCATTTATTTAAAGAACAAAATTTCTTTAAAAAATCATGTTTTTTTCCAGTTTGATTGCAAAGTTAACGTGAATTGCAGTCGTATTTCCTGCCTAGCAGGTGGGCGGGGGCAGTGTAACGTTTTTACAACACATGCCAAACATGTCCAATTAACAACACGTGATAATTGGCAGTTAACGGTTTGTAGGAGGCGCGAATATGACGCATTGTATCCACAAATAACAAAACTGGGCCATGTTGTGGTAACGGTTTCACAGTTTGCACAAGGCGTACATTGTTGTTTATTATCCTTAAGTGAATTCTATACGGTTAACTTGTTTACAGTAAATTACAATTACTCTCTAAGTAAACCAATCAATATGAATCCATTATCCGCTAATCAATTTCTTTAACAAAATAAGCATGATCTGGTCAATCTTACTTTTATGTCACTTGTAAATTATTCTCCATTATATCAACACTATATATTATACAAGAGTCTTTATTATTAAACAATGCCACCATCACGTGCTTAGAAGTACTTTATGCGGTCATTAGACAAAGCCAGGCAACGTGTAATATGCACAGCAGATACAAGCTTCAAGGTTCTGAAAAAAAAAGCGTAACTATTAACAATACATTTAACAATATCTTGCATTTCTTTATATTTGCCTAACACTCACAAAGTTATATCGCTCATTTACCACTGAAACAAGGTAAAACAACTACGTACTCGTAGTATACATATTTGGGAATGTAAATATTCGGACAGGGTGCCGTATATAGTAGTATATAGTAGTATTTACAAAACGAATATTCAAATACCTAAAACGAATATTCGAATATTGATTTCAGTATTCGGTCCCATCCCTAGTTTATATACACTTAAATAGCAAAATGACTTTCAAAATCGTCTTTTCTGAAACCGCAAGGCCTAGAGGTTTCATATTTGGTATGTAATATTGTATAGTGGTCCTCTACAAAGATTGTTCAAATGATGCCCCTGGGGTCAAAACTGGCCACACCCCGGGGTAACATGGTTTATACAGACTTGAATGGCAAAATGACTTTAAAAATCTCCTCCTCTGAAACCGCAAGGCCCAGAGATTTCATATTTGGTATGTAACATTGTATAGTGGTCCTCTACAAAGATTGTTCAAATGATGCCCCTGGGGTCAAAGCTGGCCACACCCCGTGGCTCACATGTTTTTATATTGACCTAAATAGCAAACGGACTTTACAAATCTTCTTCTCTGAAATTGCACGGCCTAGAGGTTTCATATTTGGTATGTAACATTGTATAGTGGTCCTCTACAAAGATGTTCAAATGATGCCCCTGGGGTCAAAACTGGCCACATTTCTGGGGTCACATGGTTGATATAGAATTGAATAGCAAAATGACTTTAAAAATCTTCTCCTCTGAAACTGCAAGGCCCAGAGGTTTCATATTTGGTACGTAACATTGTATAGTGGTCCTCTACAAAGATTGTTCAAGAGATGCCACGGGCTCAAAACTGGCTACACCCCGGGGGTCACATGGTTTATATAGACTTAAAAATAGCAAAATGACTTTAAAAATTATCTCCTTAAAGTTCAAGGCCTAGAGGTTTTATATTTGGTATGTAACATTGTGTAGTGGCCCTCTATAAAGATTGTTCAAATGATGCTCCTTGGGTCAAAGCTGGGCACACCCCGGGGCTCACATGGTTTATATAGACGTAAATGGCAAAATGATTGTAAAATTCTTCTCTGAAACAACAAGGCCCAGAGGTTTCATATTTGGTTAAAACATTATATCGAGACCTCGATTGGGATTGCATATGGGATGGGTGGGGTGAAGGTCACCGTTACTAAAAATAGAAAAATGGTTTCCGCTCAATAACTTTAGAACGCATTGAGATATTTTAATGAAACTTAATACATAGATACCTTATATTGACACCTCGCATGGGATTGCATATCGGGTGGGAGGGGTCAATGTCACTGTTACTAAAAATAGAAAAACGGTTTCCGCTCAATATCTTGAGAACACATGGAGATATTTTAATGAAACTTAATACATACATTATTTTGAGACCTCCCATGGGATTTCATATGCGGTGGTCGGGGTCAATGTCAAGGTCACCGTTATTAAATATAGAAAAATGCTTTCCGCTAAATATTTTGAGAACGCATTGAGCTATTTTAATGAAACTTAATACATAAGTACCTTATATCAACACATTGCTTGGGATTGCATATGGGGTGGGTGGGGTCAAGGTCACTTTACTTAAAACAGTTTCCGCTCAATAACTTGAGAAAGCATTGCGATATTTTAATGAAACTTAATACACAGTCATATCTTATATCGAGACCTCACTTGGGTTTTTTTATGGGATGGGTGGGGTCAAGGTCACTGTTATTAAAAGTAGAAAAACGGTTTACGCTGAATAAATTAAGAACACATTGAGATATTTTAATGAAACTTCATACATAGATACCTTATATCGAGACCTTGGTTTACGTATGTGGTGGGTGTGGTCAAGATCAAGGTCACTGTTACTAAAAATAGAAAAACAGTTCTCGCTCAATAACTTGAAAACCTATTGAGATATTTTAATGAAACTTTATACATAGATATCAGGTGAGCGACCTATTTATCTACTGGTAGAAGTTAGCACTAATTTGATGTATGCGGTGGGTCATGGGAAAACCAGGCTTAATGCATCTGCGTAAAGTGTCGTCCCGGATTAGCCTGTGCAGTTCACACATTCATTAAGCCCGGTGTTTCCTACGACATGCCTCATTATGAGTCATATGTTACTGATCATTCATATTCTCCTTCTGCAAGTATTCAATTGATTGCCATTCTTTTACAGTGACCACAGCACCCGTGATAGAGACTCCAACACGGAAAGAAGAGCCACCTAGATAGAACTTGGACGCTGCATCTACCCTTGCATTAATAGGCCTGGTCATCTTGTTTGTTTGAAAATGTTGTGTCACATTCGTTTCAAAGTATCTTCAACGTTTTAATGATGTTATCTCAGAAATTCAGAAAAAAATTACTGGAGGCAAGACGGACACCATACTGTAAAAACATTGAGGTCTCTTTAGAAACGTAACCGGGAAGTATTTAAAATATAAATGAGGCATGTCGAGGTAAAACCGGGCTTAATGCACGTGCATAGTGTCGTCTTGGATTAGCCTGTGCAGTTCGCACAGGCAAATCCGGAATGTAACTTTCCTCTTTTATGGTACTTAACAACAACAAATATTTGGATATTTTCGAGTGCTTGCATTGCTGTCTTTTTCATTTAAGATTCCTAATATTTTAAGTAACCTTGATAATGTTTTTGATATATGTTGTGTGTGTTATGAAATGTTTTGTTTAGTTCAAACATGTTCAGCTGTTACCCGTGACACTGTCTGGAAATCCTAATACATGGATTGATTATTCTAAAGAAAAAAAGGGTTACCATGGAATATACTATTGATTATATATTATTTAAGCATTTTTTTATATATAAATTTTAGGTACACATTGATGTATTTCATAATTACACCCATGTGTTTATGCTATTGCTGTGAGCCAGATAGGAAATAATTTGTACTTTGCTTAAAATATGTTTATCAGTAACTTGTTTTTAATAATGGGGGGTTATAGTCTGCTTTCAGAGTTTAGCAAATTTGCCTGACTGGCTTTTAAGATGTACTCTCATTGCTTTTGTTTGTTTTTAACAAAACAAACCAACAGAAATCCACCTGTCAGATAACCCAATTAAATGTAATACTACTAAAAATTAATATTACGTATATATACGAAAGTTTAAATAAATGTTTGTTGAGAAATCACTATCCAATGTTTTTTTACATAGGGACACTTTATCAGGTTTTAT
The DNA here is from genome assembly GCA_027627225.1 of Congeria kusceri. Classification (NCBI taxonomy): domain Eukaryota; kingdom Metazoa; phylum Mollusca; class Bivalvia; order Myida; family Dreissenidae; genus Congeria; species Congeria kusceri. The sequence goes on along the minus strand of CM051032.1, from coordinate 25,388,112 downwards.
TTCATTATGTTATGAAAAAGCGGTAAAACATGTTACTGCCCCGTAGAATAAGACAAACATTCCAAGAAGGCTCCCGGATCTTCCTTGAAAGTGTCAGAAGACCTGATTGTTTCGTCTTAGTAAATACAATAAAAAGGGGACCAATAGCTCAATGAAAATGATGACCATAACGAATATTCAGTTATGTGTGATTCGTGTATGCAGTGGTGGGAACTAGTATTAGTTTAATGTATATATTGTGTATGTGAAATGATTTATATATGTGTTTATATATGTTATATCCATTCATAGTGCCCAAACGTGTGCATAGCCAGTGTTTTTTGTGGGGCCAATTTGGGGCCGAAATTCGGCCCCATTTCCCGCTTAAAAAGTATATATTTCCCCCCTCTATTTACCTTAAAGTTTCCATCAGAATGTAAGCTTTATTTTTAAAAATATGACCACAATCAGACAAAAATTGACTAAGAGGAATTTTCGTAAACAATCCCCGCAATTTTTCATCAAACCAAGTTAGTGCATAATATAACTTATTATTTGCAGCAAAACAAATCATTAATGTATTCATTAATAAAACTCTCCCTTTTTGCCTTAAAATTCCACATCTGAAGGGCCCTTCCACCTTTCCCCCAAAGGTGAAAAAACACACTGATAACATACACATGCAAAAGTCAGCGATGCTGTTACGTGCATTTAATAATGAACTTTTATTTCTTGGTGTAGTACAGTATCAGCATTGACAATGTATGCTATATATTTATGTTTCACAGACTCGCTTAATGAGAGGTGATTAATGTTCACCAAGTGTCTGTCTGTCTGTGTATCTGCCATTAAATTTTGTATACCTCCTCAAACGAAGTTATGGGGGGGTATATATAGGAGTGAGATGTCGGTCTGTTGGTTTTTGGTTTCCGGATGATAACTCGAGAAAGGCTTGACATATTCAAATAATTTTTGGTACACATGTGTAACATCAAAGAACACAGGCCAAGTTCGATGTTGGTTACAAACCACTTAATAGACCCTTTTCACATTCCCCTTATCGAGTACTGTAGGAGTTGTCTCCCTTGATAAAGCGAATATAGAACGAGGCTGACAATGTATTGACTGTAATTGTCCATAAAGAAAAATAATTTCGATGGAGAAAATGTCAAATAAACTGATATTGTTTGTTTTTTCATGAAACTTGAATAATACATTATTCACTAAATTATGTATACGTGGATATGTTTCAAATACTTAAATTATAATGCAAATAATGTAACAATCACAACATAGCCAAATCTGCTAACGAAACTATGTGTGACATCAATTCATGATTATGTTACTTCATATTCAGATCTGAATTTTTAATGATTGAAATAGACCTAAAATTGCTGAATTTATTGCAGTTTACATAATTAATTATTAAAATTATATAATTAATATACAATTAACAGAAGCAGTTAGTTTATTCCGGATTCACTGTCGGCTGGGGTAATTATATAATAGCCTAACAGTTACATATAACATTATTATTATTATAATTAATTATCTTAAAAATTTGACTGAGAAATAAAACATCATTATTTTAATGTCAAAACGTTAAAAAGCAGTGTAAATTATCGTTATGTCTTCAAAATTTGTGTACAAACACATGTACATTCCATTTATCATATCAAGCAAATGATCAGGATAATTGCCAATAAAATTTAAATTTTGTTTTAAATAAATTAATTTTTTATTTTAAATGATAGTTATTTCACTTGTTATCAAGTAGATTCATGAAGTCAGTGGCATAGCTGCCGAGACAATGACCCGTGTATTACTTCACTAATTGGGATGCACTTTGATAACATAATTGTGACACATATTATTTTAAAACTAGGACCTATATATACACATTCTGGTTACATAATAATGGTCATGTGTTTATACAAGATTATGATCTTATAATTGATAAGACCAGGTTGAACAATACGAAGTATGTCAGTCTCGGAGAAATTACCTAAGTCTAAATTGCATTTTTTTTTATTATTAGCGACGATGTACTACTTAAGCTGACACTCTCTTATCATATATCATAATTATATTATGTACCATGCCATTTCTGTTTATTAAGAAGTTAACGAAGTGAATATTGATAACATTTTAAAAGTTATAAACTGTAAATGCCCGCTATGCAACCAGTATTAACCACTATCAATACATCGCGAGCCTCGTTTTCGATTCGCTGATAAATTATTGTGTCATGATAAGCGCTAAAAATGGGTATCTGAAACTTGTCTATTTTGATAGAGTTATGGCCCCTTTTCAATTTAAAATTCCCTAAAAACATGATTTTCGGACGATAACTCAAGAATGGCTTGACATGTTTAAATAATTCTTGGTACACATGTGTAGCATCATAAAATGCAAGTCAGGTTCGACTTTGGTTACAAACCATTAAATTTTGACAGAGTTATGGCCCTTTATTTGACTTCAGTTCCCTAAAAACATGGTTTCCTGACGTTAACTCAACAATGGCTTTACATATTTAAATAATTATTGATACACATGTGTAGCATCCTAAAATACAGGTCAAGTTCGACTTTGGTTACAAACCACTAAATTTTGACAGTTATTGCCCGCTTTTGAATTAAATTCCCCCAAAACATGGACAATAACTCATGAAAGGCTTCACATATTAAACTTATTTTTGGTACCTAGGTGTAACATCATAAAATACAGATCAGGTTCAACTTTGGTTACAAACCACTAAATGTTGACAGAGTTATGGTTCCTATTGAAATTAAATTTTTCCAAATACACTGTTGACCATTCACAAATTAAAGCATTCTCTCTGTCCATTTGTTTTGAATGGATGCCATAGTTTTGTGACAAGGCCATATTTTGGGGGTATATCCGTTACTCATGTGACAATTCTAGTAGTATTTTCTTTGACCTTATAACTTTAAACAGTCTTTTAGTAAGTTATAACATTGTTAGGCAGAAATGTTTGACGTTGTGATCATTTACAATATAGATTCTACAAAACCATGGTCATTAGTGGGCTTGAATTTTGCACCAGAGTTACAAACTTTCTACAGTTATGATGTCATTTTTGTACAAAAACATGTTTAAGGAAATAATGATTTTGTCAAGTCCAAACCATAAATTACAATATGTTATATGTTCCTTATGTATAACTGTTCTGTGTGTAGCATGGAGAAGTTTTCTTCTTTATTACTATTAAATTTTACTGGTTACTCATAGCCCATACTGTGTGGTCACATATTTTCCGTTCACATAACTTGTGTGGGGATTGTTCATGAAAATTATTTATATGACCATTCTTCCTCTACCTCTGATTCAAGTAGGGCAGTTGTCATTTACTGGCATAAGTATGTGCACTTAGTACTGGTAAACCGCATAGATTGGCTTAGCTTGCCCAGGAAAAGTGCGAGTAGGTTAACTGACCGCCGTGATATTACTGAAATACTGTTAAAAATGGCGAAAAATCCAAACAAGCAAAAAACAAAGTAGCAAAAAGCCCCTGAAATCAATATTTGTGGTAAAATCACTTGGTTGTTAGTGCACTGGGCCCGAGGCGAGCATTGGGACCATGGGCCTCTAGTATTATTAAGTTTGCCATACATGTATTTAATTATGAAAATCACGATTTTGATTTGTTACAACCTGTGATACTTGCTGTCTACTTTAATGCATGGGCGAGAGTTTTAAATTCCAAATATTGTTTATTTTGTGTATGTAACATGCATGCGTTATTGTGATTTTGGTAGGTGGATATACGCTGTCACTTACGTTGTTCATTTCATCCTGATTACAAATTAAAAGACAAATGTTTCCAGCGTTTGGTGACAGTGCAGTTCTATGTCTTCTACAATAAATACACTAAATAGTTTTACAGTACTCTATTTTAATATTAGGCTATATTTTTGTTAAAATGAATTGTATTGCAAACATATTTATCTGCAATTTATTATGTTTTTTTTTTTTTGGCGATATAGTGCATTTTTCTGTAATTATAATTATAAATATACTAGTGACAGTTAATTGCGAAACTGTATTTCATTATGCATCATATGTACGTGTGTATCGCGTCTAGTTGTATCGGCCGCACTTGTTTTCTTGAACATAATATTTATGTTATTTTTGTTGATAATGCAATTTATGAATTTTAAAATAATTTTGAAATAAAGTGGTTGATGTAATTTATGTTTGTTAATTGTACATTTAGCAAATGCTTGAAGAACTAAGTAATGCACCTATCAATATTTTCCGCGAGGGGGGAGCGGCGGGCATATACGGGATTTTGGACAGAAAATTTGACACACTGAATGATTCCGGGTCCCTGGAAATAGACTGCCTTTGGTCGGATTAAAAATCCCCCCCCCCCCCCAAGATTACAGGTCAAGTTGAATATAAGCAAAATCGGGCCAAAATCACCGGAGTTATTTCCCTTTGTAAAAAAATTTACAAAAATGGACAATATTCAGGATAGAGGCTTTATATTTCATCCAATCTTCACCAATCTTGCACAGTTAGTCTATGACCATTAGATTAAAAAAGGTGAAGTCCAATATAAGCAAGATAGGACTAGAAACACTGGAGTTATTGCCCCTTGTGTGTGGAAAAACAAACTTCAAGTTTAATAATCAGCCAGGTCGACCCAGGAATTGTGGACATGTGGCTCTGGAATGATCTAAAATTGACCGTTTCCGTTCTCTAAGTCCAACAGTTTATAGCCGATTTTCACCAAACTTAGTGAAAATCTCTGTTGGTGTATTATCCCATTTAAGTTCGATTATGAAGCAAATCGTTCCAGTAACTGTGGATTTATGGCCCTTGATTATCTAAAATTAGCCTTTTTAGATATTTTAACCTAGAGGGGGCGTAACTGTTTTACAAACAGCTCTTGTTTGAACTGGGATAGGCGAAATAAAATTACACGTAATACTGTTGAAAATATCTTCAGAAATGTCAAGTTTGCTTTCTAGAGTACTTAATTTTGTGAAACCTATAATTATACATCCATTATACGACGGGAGTTCTAACAAAGTGGGATACACTTTGTTACTTGTCACAAGAGAGCAGCGAATTCATTACAACTTACATATGTTAGTATTTATCATAGCGTTCAATAATTTTTACGAATAGCATATTAAGGTATCCCCATGCACCTAACTTGCATATCCATTAACCACTTCCTGAGAACAAGGTCCCTGGATGAACAGCAATAGGCCGCCACTTTGTTTTTAAGTTCACAATTCTCGCTCGGCCAATAACAAACAAAATTAAGTAAATTGGCTTAGTCCGGAGAGACCGATATTTAATCGTTTTTCAATCAATCACAACAAACGAGCCGATGCGGAATCTTCCCTTGTCAAATAGTAAATCTCGGTAAAGCGTTTTTCGAGCGCCAATTCGGATGCCCTCGGATTTCGTCGAGAAAAACGTAAGAACTAGCATTAGGTTTAATGGTTCTCCGCAAACAAGACCTTTGTTTCTAGTTTGTTTGCTGATTATTGCTATCAGTTGTCCTCAGCTTGTTTCGACCGTATCATCGCTCGTTTGCACAGGACCCAGATTAGAAACAGATCTTGGCAAATCTCTACTTTATCGTGTACGTGAGTCTAGATTCACTTTTTACAATGTAAACACATGATTTACTACTATATTATTTGTCCAATATATCCGTTTTGACTTGGATTAAAATACGGTAGATCTATTTCATCCGGGACTTAAGGACTTTTTGCCATTGGGGCTCCGCCAAGCTTTTGACTAGTTTTTACGTGATCAATTCACCGACAGTTCTACATACACAAAAATGACTTACGTATGCAATAAACTAGTCATACATACAAGCTCATTGTTATCGGAATTATGCTTTTTATTATTACAAGTATTGATATAGGCTTTATTATTTGTTTGCGATTGATCCACGTGCGTTCCACATATGTTATTCTGAACGCATTCAGTTTCAATCATAATACATGACTGCCCGTATGTTGCTGTGTATACATGGCGAATGAACGGTAAATATGGATTGACTGATGCATCAATCAATCAATCGATCGATCAATCAACTAGTCAGTCAATCATTCAATTCATAGTTCGATCAATTGACAAATGTTGGCATATACATGAATGAACGCGCACATGTAAAAAGCGTATGAAGACCTCCTATTCTACATTTTATTTCACTACTAGTATATCGAACTTTACTATAGTTTACGTTTCATAAATCTGTAAACAATTTAAAAGCCTGCAACATGACACTGTGCGCTAAAACGTACTTATACGCAACGCGTCACGCAGACTCAAACCATGAAATCTCCCAAACCAGTACCTAAGAGTGCTAGAGATCTGTATAATCTATCATCATTGTAATTTCGCGGACGCAAATACACTAACCCGTTCAACGCCGTTTGTACAGTTCCCACAATTATTAACAAATTTATTTTCAATAATTTTGCTTCATTTCATTTTCTGATTAGAAAACCAACAACCCTGTGAATTAGGCGAAATAATTCTGCCAAACCAAGCGTTCATTACCGTTTGATGCTCCATGCTCAAGGTGCTGCGAACGCTTGAGATTTATTTTTCTTTCGTAGCTAGGCAATGCCTCCGCCATTAAAAGAATGTCGTCTGTCTTCATCAATTCGCGATATATCAGTGCTAGGCTATCAGATTGAAATCTGTTTGTTATCTTTCTCAAATTGAGTTTCGAATTAAGTATTTATGTATTCTAATGAACTCTGCTGACGGGAAATATTCGAAGTCAAGTGACATCTAACTTCCGAGAGAAAAGGTGCGCTTGACGCGGTCGTCCGATTATTGCATGTTAATGTCAGTTTTTCAACTGGACTTGGTGAAAACCTACATTGTTAAGCACAGACACCGAATAACAAGATTGTCGCTTTATCTGAATCCCTGCTGACATTAATATTCAGTGAATGCACAATCTTTTCTATTGTATGTATGTTTTTGAGTCTGGCTTCCGCTTGTTCGCCCTGCTCATATTATGATAACATGTATTTTTATTTTATTTTTTCTTCTTCTCCATCTTCTTCGTCATCATCATCATAAGCTTTTTCTTCCATCTCCTCCTCCTTCACCTCCTCCTCACCATCCATCTTCGCCATACTTAATTTTTACTGGGGTTATTCTTTTGTCCACTTTGTCTACGTTCTTGTTCGGGTACGCGATTTTTCGGTACATGAATCACTGTATCTTATGGATTTGTAAAAAGGTTGGATTTTTAATCAATCACACATGGAACCAGGCGAAATAAATCAGCCATTCTTTTCAGAAAACACAGATGGCTTTTCCGATTCAACCGATAACGAATTGTTTCCCAAAGCGACGCAATCTTTACAATAAGTCTTATATCAGTTGTGTAATCGTTGTGTAAGGAAATGAACTACAATTTTATATAACATGAAGCCGATTTTTTGCTCACATTTGTGATTAATATTAATCAGTTGTTTGAAATGTGCAAAACAATGTGCGTGGTCTTCTAAGCTGAATTTTAATTTACTTGTCGTTTTCTTGCACTACGATGACCGCCAAGTGAGATACACATTCTTACGAAAGAAAACATGTCATTTTTGTTTTAAAATATAAAGAAGAGCTTACCAAATCACATTGTTGCAACATCGGAAATAAAGGACGACATGAAATTGTGTTGTTAAACTGTGGGACACTTTGCGATTTGAGTTACTGGCTTCTGACCGTTAACATTGAGCATTCTGACATTGTATGTTAGTATTAGCCTAAGGCAAAATAAACGTTCGACGATTTGTTTGGAATTGAAGCGTATTAAACTATTAATAACAATAATTATATATGAATGGGAACTATTGAATAGCTACAGTCTAATCCAAGATTAGGATTATTTAATCTGATTTAAAGAATTAAGAGAAGAGCTAACAATTGGTAGGTCAAGAAGTTTTGGATTAGTAAAAAGTTCGTAAACACGTTCTCTTCTTCGAAATATAGTTCAAGTCTTGGCGGGATACAACGCAGTTAGCTATGTAAGTCTTTGTTGTTATTGTTTGTTAAGTCATAGTTATAAGTCGTAAATATGTTTAAATGCAATTTGTCAGCTATTAGTAGTATATGTGAATATTATTATGTAAGTCGTTCTTATCTCGTTTTTGCTAACTTAACTTAAAAGGGCTCAACATTTTTAATAAGAAACTAAATAAATACATATCCAGCATTTTAGTAATGTGTTCAACGATCATTATAACTATATTTTACAAAAAAATTTCCAATTATATTCTTTTCCAGGGACAACGACCAAGTCGCTGCGACGTCACGTCCGCCTGTGCCTTCTGCTCGGCGTAGAAGATGGCAGACGAGAAACGAGCTCGTGCCCGACAGTGACGTAGCGCTGAGAAGTCGGGAACACAGGCGACGCATCAGGCGGGAACAAGATCGGACGGACACGTCACAGCAAAGAAATCAACCTTCGGATGCTGACGACAATATACATGTTCGCGAGGATCGTCTGTTACGTACTGTTGCAGACGACAGTTCCAATTTAAGATTTGACAAGTACGCTAACGAAAAATTCCACGAAACAACTCATGGTTCACGTAGAGTCCGACAAATAAGAAACGGAGAATATCAAACTGACGGTAGTAAACTGTCAGCTCTCGGTGCAGACGAGGAGTCACCGAAGCAAGGGTTTGCATCTGCAGAACGAAATAAAGACTGTCCTGTTGTTGGACCTGAACAAAGATCTCGTCATCGAAACAGCGATTGTCAGAGTGTCGTTCCATGCGATTCTAGGAATTCGAGTAAATACAGCGACGCATCGCTCGAAAACAGTGCTTCTCAAAGTGGCGACGTTGTCAATGGAGTTGTGCCTCAACAGAATGGATTCGCAGGCGCAAACAACACAGACGACACTTTCTTCGAAAACACTCAGTCCGACGCCGACAGTTTTAAATTCAGCGAGGTCACGCAAAATCATTATATCAATGGTGGCAATGGTCACCATGGCGCAGAATATACGAACGGACACGAACACGAAGGTGATAGATCTGAAGCACCGGTGATTCGCGCTAAAACTGCGAGGGAGTTGGTTAAAAATCAGGAAGATTTGATACAAATGCTCCACAAGATGAACACGGATATTTCCCGGATGGACAGAGAAGCGAGACGAATAAAGGAAGACGTAATAAGGTCAAAACAGTTGTTTAATGTTGCGGTGAAGAGGAAGGAGGCTCACCACCTACCACTATCCTTAGACGGTTACAATATGTCCTACTCCATGCCGCGTGTAACCTACCGAGCTTCTTTACGGGATAACACCGTCCCCACGCGGTATTTGAAGCAGTTGTCGAATTACAGAGTCACCGGAAGCGCATCGTCGTCAAGGCGGTCCAGCGTTTCCTCCTCGCTGGGTAGCTACAGATCTGGATCATTAGATCGACGGAGTAGCTTCCGGCTATCACGCGCCAGCAGTCGAGAGTCACGGGAGTCGAGCATTTCGCGGTCGGACTGTTACGACTACGACAGCGACATTGGGTCAGAAGGTTTCTTGTCTGACAACCGCTACAGACGACAATCCAGGTATGCATCTAGCGAATCCGGTCAAGGCTGGATAGGCGTACGGGATGACACGGGCAACAACTCGGAATGTAATTCCACGTGCAGCGAGTCTATACCCGACACATACTTGCGTGTAAGGCGGAAACCAAGTTATTTCTACACTGATAAGATAGCCACTCCTCCTCAGGACAACTCTGATTGCGTGGACCTTTAGTTAATAAAACGACATGAATTGATCATATATGCATCACAGCCGCCTGACAGGACATTGCTTAACCTCAAAATTTGTCTAAAACCTCATGAAATGCTTGATTCATTTTGAGCTTTGATTTTCATTGGCTTATATTTAATGCTAAACTTACAGGGACTATTACAACGAAAAATTGGCTTCCTATTGCACTATAAATTATATTATTTGATAGACATGCGCTTTACTAAGACATGCGTATGAAAAAAAAACATATTATACACAATAAGATATTTGATAAAAACAAATTAGCAAAAAAGCCTCAAAAACTTAAAACCCCAAGCGAACTCACGACTTAGAAGCCATACGAACAAATAACAGTAGACAGCGCTTTAACGAACTGTGCTATTATGTTCGGTAAAACTCGTTTGTAAACTATGTTTGTACAAAATGCATAAACAATTCTGACGTCAAAATGTAAACAGGAAAACGGCCAAACAAACACAACCCATATTATAAATTGATTTTTATCTCAGAATTCGTACACTATTTTCCCATTGTATACTCTTTTTTAACCGTTATTATATGTCAGTATTAATGTCTAAATTTCAGATTTTTATAAAATTGCCCCTTGAGGCCCTTTTCGATGACATAGTCCCTTTAAGTCATAGGACCTGGAAGGGACATTTCTAACAGTGCCTTTATATTCACGTAAATTGCGTGTATTGGCAAATTCTTTAAAATGCATGGTTTACACTTGATGAACCTGTAGCCTAGTTTACACACAAGAACTCGTGACAATGTATGTGACTTAGCTTGTTAACAACAACCGTGTGTATTATATAATCATCGTCGTACGTGATTACATGAAAAATATTAATAAACATGTTTAGGTTTATTATAAATTATTGTAAATTATTGTTAAACGAAGTTAGTGTATGTGAAAATGTTTGCAAAAAACAAGATCCGGGTCCGCATTCATAAAAACCTAAGAACTTCGATAAATCAATGATTCACTTCACAAAATATCTGTAGTAAATAATATATACGACAATTACCTTGTTGTATGTTGCATTATTTGATTACCTCCGCCATGGATGTTATGTTATTATTATGCCTCCCCCATCCCTAACGAAAATGGTTTGCTACTGTCAGTCGGTCGGTCGGTAGACCACTTTCACTTCCGCTCTTTAAGTCCAATAGTTTTCATCCGATCTTCACCAAACTTCATGAAAATGTTTGTGGGCATAGTATCTCAGCCAAGTTCAATAATCATTGCAAATCACCAATAGGTGTGGAATTATGGCCCTTGAATCATATAAAATTAGCCTTTTTAGCCGTTTCCGCTCTCTGTGTTCAACAATGTCCGATATTCACCAAACTTGTTTGAGACCATAACATCTTAGCCAAGTTCGATGATCACGCAAATCGCCCCAGGAACTGAAGAGTTATGGCCCTTGATTTATCTAAAATTGTCTTTCAGTAGTTTCCGCTCTATAAGTCCAACAGTTTTCACCCGATCTTCACCGAACTAGATATTTTAAAGCTTGCTTTTGATCTAGGTGTAACCTTTTACCTGTTTTAAAAACAGCTCGTGTTGCCGTTTGTTAGTATGTTTGTTTGTTAACAACTTTACGCAAAAGGTTATGAAGCTATTTGCATGAATGGGCCAATGAACAAATAGATTTTGGCGTTGATTCGGATCACCGTCTGGATCAAGGATTTTGTATTCTTTATTATTAGGAAATATGCAGGGGAGGTGAGCTATCATAGGAAAATTCAGTTGGTAAGTTGTTTATCTATCTCGGCGGAGGTCCACGCTCTGCTGTATTTTCTATAGTAATATAGTGAGCTAAATGACCATAAGTTGAAATTGAATAACACTGTGTATAAGCCATTCAGAAAGCTAGGACTTAATTGTTTGAGGGACACGTCTTTTAAAAATCATTCGTATACTTTCAACAGTGTTTGTCCGAGTTGGACCTATGTAGGCCTGGTTATAAATCCCATAGCGTATCGTCAATACTGAAAGATTAACAATATTTACATATACTCGTGTTAAACGTGTATATGCTTCTTTCATAAATTGATTCCAAATAATAGGTAATGCCACATTCGTTTAGTGTTTTGTTTGTATAACATAACACAACAACAAAATTATCGAAATAAATACCACAAGCTGTTTGAGAATAACCCAGTATATTTGCAAATACGACCTTCTAAAGATGTGTAAATAACTCATTTATAATTTTATATAAAAAAATCGCATATCGAAAAAAATAAGCATGCCAAACAATAACGGCAAGTGTAAATAACTCATTTATATAAATAAATCGCTTATCAAAAATAAATATGTATGCCAAAAAATCACGGCGAATAATAAATACCACAGGTGCGATCAAGTAAATATAAGCTCTTCTACTTTTCATTAAAATAATAGACGAAACACTACCCTACCAATCTGAGTATGCTGTGTGTTAAAGAAGACCTTATATTCACTTTCAATGTACAAAGTACTTCGCTATCAAACCGTAAAACAATCAATACGTTGAAAAGAAAACCAAACACAACTAACATTGCGTGAAACCCCAAATTATACAAAAATATATTCAAACATTTACTCACATGTGAATTAAAAGCACTGACACAATTATGTAATTGTCTGTACATGTATGCTATGATCGATGGAACAACAATAGGACTCTTCGATTCTGTTTTGTTTCTTTTCACAGAAATACGCGTATTTAATTATTAAAGTACAGTTCATAATAAACAAGTAAATAAATAAATAAGCTAGGCGCAATATTGTGTAGATTGTAGATTTCCAACACATGAAAGTTGATAATAACTTGGGGTAATTCACAAAATGTTCGACAATGGCAGACAACAATATACAAATAAATATTAAATAAAGTATATGGTGCTTTAACGTCCACCCTTAATTTCCAACATATGAGATGAAAACAATCTTTATAGGTCTAATACACAGTAATAACCCATTGTTAGACAACGCCAGAAAAAGTATGTAAAGAAATAAAGTAAGCGCTATATTATATGTACTGTCAATTTCCAGCACAGAAAAGTTCAAAACAGCCTCAATTATAAGTCACCATGTTCAACAATGAGATAGAAAAACATTCTACCCAATCGTGGCAGCCCGAGACACGGTGTCACGTAGCCACATCCAGGACCAGGAGCGGCGCTGTTCTGCGATACGTGGGCGCGCGCCACGTGGTCACGCGGTTACACCCAGTACTGCGTGTCCATAAGCACGGGCGTGGCGCTGTACTGAGACACGTGGCGCATGAGACTCTCGTGCAGGCGTGCGTCTGACACGCTGCAGGAGCTGCTCCCCTCTAGGGGGTAGTTGTCCCAGAACATGGACCCCGTCTGAAATGGTTGTATTATAACAGTATATGAGGGGTGATACAAATTAATATACTATTTATAGGCACAAATAATTTATCAAATGTCTATTAACTGTATGCGTAATGGGTGAAAAGCATTATTTTTGTCAGTGATTTTTGACATTTTGTTGAAAATATGATTCTCTAAAAAAACACTCTCCCAACGGTACAGGATTTATTGCCTGCTAAATTGCCACAATAATAACATTAAGAATGTATACGTGTATATACCGGTAATAAAGACAACATTTGTGAGCGATTACTACTAAACTTGGACATATGTTGCTTAAATCGTTGGAATGATTGTAAAAAAACGCTCAATGCCTTTTAAAATCGTAGTACAATAAGCAATGGTTGGTAAATATAAGTTATAGTACACCCCCAAGCCCATCTGGCTTCTAACAATGCCGACTTACCTGGCTATTCACGGAGCCCGTGGACGCTAGCCTCTCCATGTTTCCAATGCCGTTCCAGCTTCGTCGGAAATCGGCGGAAGCGCTGTGACCGGAAATGCTTACAATGCGCGACGAGGGATCCAGATACGAGTTTCTGCGCATCGACGACGACTCCTCTACCGGGCGGATACTCGACATCTCGTCCACCAGCTTCGACAGGTCTTCCGGGCTCGCATGGCCGCTCGGCTCCATGCTGGTCGGTCGTGACGTCATCATCATCGGGTAACCGGAAGCGGAATTCGGGTAACCGGAAGTGTTACTGCTACCAACGTTGGGCATAAGGGAAGTGTTATCTGACATGTGCGTGTCAGAAGACTCCAAGCTGCTGGCAAGTGTATAATTCAAGACTTTATTCGAGGTGTATGGCAAGTACGCGTTCGGCACCAAGACGCTGTTGTTGTTGAGGTCTTCGAGAAAGTTCGGTTTGCTGAATTTCGCGATGCTGCTGGGGAGACTGCTGAGCGTCGTCGGCATGTCGGTGTGGTCGGCCGACGGATACGTGGAAGAAGTGTGGAGGCCACTGTGACTGGTCTCATTCGAAGTGTGATAGGTATCTGCAACAGGCGTTATAATTATGTGTATTTAATTTTGGACAAAAATTAAAACACATTCAAGAATGTCAAAATGTTATATCTCATTCAGGTGCTGAATACAAATTATATATGTACACATATGTGCTTCAAGTTTTACCAAAATGTAAAAGAAATCACCGTAAATATGTAAATATACGTGGGTTTTTAAGTGGGCGCTGAAGATATTCTACAACTTACCGTGATACGAGGTGGTGTAGGAGGTAGGGTGGGCGGTGTTGGTGTCCAGACTCAGTGACAGGCCCAGGTTCGAGGCGGATCGCACCGTGGACTTCGGTCTCGAGGGGTAGCTGGTGTATTGCGAGCTGGGGACGCGACTTCCGTTCCGAGAGTGTCGCTGCGAGGCGTCGCTGGCGGTGTCGCACTCGGTCGTGGGCGTGTTGTTGTTTGGGAAAAATGGCGAGTTGACGACGGGGTCGTATCCCTGGTACGGAATCAAGATATGCTCGCCGCTGGACAAGCGATTGGATGGTGGAATATGTTGAGATATGCGCACATTCCTGTGCTTATCAAAGCGTTCGTATGACCCCGGACAGTCGTACGCAGGAGGGACATGGGAGGGAGTGTTCCATGTCAAATGATACGGTGAAAAGTCAGCCTTGGAGTTAACGTTATAGCTTTTTGACAAGTCCGATAACTTCATGGACGCTGGTGAATCGATTTCGTTGATTGGCGAGAGCGGCTTGGTTCCCATTCGACCGGAGGCAGAAAGCGAGGAGGTTGGGAACGCCTTCCAGTGATTCTTATCCCAGTAAAAAGAGAACTTGCCTGTCATGGGTCGCGGGGGATGGACGGGTATTGTGTTCACGTTACTGACTTTAACGATGCTGGAGTTCCTGTTGGCGTTGCTTCCGGTACTTCCGGTGGTGGAGATTTTCTCACTGACGCTGCTGCGGAGAGGCGCCGTTGATCGAGTGGAGTCCCGGACGGCATCCTGGCCTACCCGGCTCGAGCGGGTTCGGTAACTCCGCTGAAACGCCGAGGTGTTCCTGAAACATTCCGTGTGCACAAGGACATTCCTATCGAGGCAACTATAAGTTCAAGTATACGCGATCTCAAAGTAACAAAAATCTAAACTGTCACCAAATAAAAAGGCTTAATAAAAAGAAATTGAACAGGAAGAACAAACAAAATGTCTCTATGTAATATTATGTTAATAGCAAATATTACTTTTATCAAATCTACGGAAGAAAATGTGAACAGTATATCGAGGGTTGAAAACCAGAAGGTACCAACCGCCATAGGAATCAATAGCAGTTGATACCTTCTGGTTTTCAACCCTTGATATGGTTTTTGATACCTTCGGTTTTCAACCCTCGATATTGTTTTTTATACCTTCTGGTTGTCAACCCTTGATATGGTCTTTGATACCTTCTGGTTTTCAACCCTTGATACGGTTTTTGATACCTTCTGGTTGTCAACCCTTGATACTGTTTTTGATACCTTCTGGTTTTCAACCCTCGATATGGTCTTTGATACCTTCTGGTTTTAATCCTCGATATGGTTTTCGATACCTTCTGGTTTTCAATCCTCGATATGGTTTTCGATACCTTCTGGTTTTCAACTCTCGATATGGTCTTTGATACATTCTGGTTTTCAACCCTCGATATGGTCTTTGATACCTTCTGGTTTTCAACCCTCGATATGGTTTTCGATACCTTCTGGTTTTCAACCCTCGATATGGTTTTCGATACCTTCTGGTTTTCAACCCTCGATATGGTTTTCGATACCTTCTGGTTTTCAACCTTCGATATGGTTTTGATACCTTCTGGTTTTCAACCCTCGATATGGTTTTTAATACCTTCTGGTTTTCAACCCTCGATATGTTTTTTTTTATACCTTCTGGTTTTCAACCCTTAATATGGTTTTTGACACCTTCTGGTTTTCAACCCTTAATATGGTTTTTGACACCTTTTGGTATTCAACCCTTGATATGGTTTTTGATACCTTCTGGTTGTCAACCCTTGATATGGTTTTTGATACCTTCTGGTTGTCAACCCTTGATATGGTTTTTGAAACCTTCTAGTTTTCAACCATTGATATAGTTTTTGATACCTTCTGGTTTTCAACCCTTGATATGGTTTTCATATTTTAGCATTAGTTTTGTAGTTTGAGATTGATTTTAATGAATTAAAAGCATTTTCTGAGTTTTGACTGACTGTTACTTTACCTGCTGATAAAAATATCCCTTTTCCATGGCTTATTTTACAATAATCAACGACTGCTAAAGGATCACAATTCATCTGTTAGTATATACAGTTCGTTTGTACTGTATATCAAAGAACACACTGTTCACGCAGTCAATCTCTTACCCATACTCTATTTTACATTCTAACATGATACTCGCTGATTTTTCTACAAAGAACAAAATAATCGTTGTTAAACTACCCAATAAACAACGCAAAAGCAGTCCCGATTCTGAGCGCAGCATAGTAAAATGCAGTTCTCATTACAATTGCATTTTTTTTTGGTCAAATAATGTTAGAATCGAATTAAATTTCGCAATATCGTTGTTTATCGGCCAATAAACGTCTCTTTGTCGTTCTGATGCGTGGCTATTAAATTCCTATGCATCAGAACGACAAAGAGTTGTTTATTGGCCGATAAACAACGATAATGCGACAATTATTTTTTAATAGCGCACGACTGGTAAAAGAATCAACCTACACTCACCTGCTGATGTGCAGCGTTCGCTTGTCCCGCCATTTATGCCACCACAGACACAAGACGACGCTGAGCAGGAAGATCCCTATGAGGATGATGGGGATTATGAGGCCCCAGCTGGGCCCGATACTGCCTCCGTCGTCCGAGGCCCCGGGAGGGGAGAGGGTCGACAGCGTGGCCGGGAGCTTGAAGGACGTCGGTTGTTGTTTGGATACCGAATTCATCACGATTCCTGAAAGCAACAATCCAACAAAACCGCCACAACAACAGCAGCAAACAACGAACACGATGTTTGTCACGGAATTAAATCGGTTACTGTATGGGAGGAGTTGTGTAGTTGCCCGGTTAGCTCAGTCGAGGGAGCACTCGTTCTGTAAGCAACGGGTCCTGGGTTAGACTCCCGGACTTGCTCCAGAACTTTTTCGTACACTGTAATAGGCAGTACCAAGCCCTTACGGCACCGAAGTACCAAAGTAAATTACCAAAAGTAAAAGGGCATGAAAGCGCTTGAATTTAGGATGCCATCTGTATGCACCATTTGCCGGTATATGGAATGATTGTCTATAGTTAGAAGTTGTACTAAATAGCTTTAGCGATGGATTACATACTGTATAGGCCTACATGCAGTATAAATAAATACCCGCATTTCAATTTGATTGCGTAGTCTGATGTTCCTTTCTGAGCCATATAGGTCAGTGTACGGAACTAAATCGGTTCGGACGTGGTGACCAGTTAATATGCTTCACCGATGTGTATAATGCAAAATAAAACAAGCAAACAACTGTCATGTGTTCGAGACAAATACACAGTTGCAACAAAATAATACAATACTAAAATAATACATAGTGCATACACATACCTACAGAATAAAATCCCGGTAAATAGTTCTACTGTAAAAGAATCACGTTGTAATCCACGACATATCGAAACATTTTCTTTGCTATTTGTGGTTTATCAGACCAGTTTCTACAACAAAAACATCGCACTGTGACCGTGTAAGTTCAACAATGGTCCTAGGACACATAACGGCGTACGGACACGAGGAGCCGATGAGATGTGTTAATGAGGCCCGTATGCACAAATTACACAAGTGGCAATACAGCTGTTCAAGTTGGAGATCTGTTTATTTTACAGTCAATAGACTATTGGTAATTACAACATGTATAAATTACAATCCTTTCAGTACACAGGATATCACAGTCAAACATACCATTATGGTGAGATATTTACCTGCACAAAATATGAATTCTTGAGCTGTTTAGTGATACAATCATTTTATTATATGCATGGAGATGTAATTAACAAGGCTATTGGAATAAAGAAAAAAAACTGCAGATTTATGACTTAATAGTGTAAGGTTTTAATTATTACAGTTAGGGTTTTATGAAAGCCTTTTACCAGTTTATTTACATTAAAGACATAGTTTAAGGAATGTCTGGCCATTCCATGGGGTATTCTACTCAGTGCATTGGTCCACCATAAAATCTCTTATTATTATCTGCAATATTTTCTCTCAGCTAACTGAGCAATGTCTTTGTGCACTGTTTCAATATATCTATACTGTTTTATGATGGTTTGGTGTATAACAAGAGAGTAATGAATTGTACGCCCAGTTACGCCCCTGGTGGAAACTAACATAAATACTGATATGAACCTTACAGTTTCGAATAGCGACTGATTATATTTTAATAATCGTATCAAACATTTGAAATTTAAATTTCGCGCGGGCCTCCGCTTACCAAAAATAGAAAATCGGTTTTCCTAATCCGAAACGAGGCTGAGTTATCGTTACTGCTGGGAAGTACCGAAGCAGGTAACCCATTTTAATCCAATTTACAGGGAAGCAATCTGATAATCTAATGGTAAAATACGTATAGCAGTTTGTTAATTGATACTTAATGTTTACACGTGCTACCATATTTTCATAGAATACTGTTTTATTTAGCCGATTGCGGTCGATAAAATTCACACTTTTTGTCTTTCAACTTCACTCGGCCGCCATAGTTTGTTTACATCGGCGATTCAGCAGAAGCAATGATTACTTTTCATCGTTTTGATGTCGCTGATTATATATGTTATATCAAACTTTATAATCATATATTGTTTAGGTACATTGTAATGCCAAACGATACATAAATGTGTTGTTAAATCAATGAAATTTATCTTCACGTTCGTCAAAACAAAGTGTATCGGTATATCGCATTGGGGGCGTGGTTTACTCGGGGTTTAACCACTCGATTCAGCGTAGTGTGAAAAGTAGGCGGAGCTTGATTTGTATGGAGGGTCTGTTCACAGTCAGTCTTGATGATAAAACCATAATTTGGTTCTCAAATAGAATATATTTATGGTGTATAAGCTACTGTTATTCATTATGATACCATGGATAATTAATTGAATTAAAAATATAAGATTGTTACATATTTAAAAGTGTTATATTTGATAAATAGTTTCCTGCATGTTTGTTAATAATGGATTACAATAATTATACAGCTAAAATGCAGAATTTGCATGACTTGGCAATGTTTAGATTTAATTTCTGGCACAAGCCATTTCTTTCCCCGCCAGCTGCTCATCAGCCATTTCCGGCAGGTATGGACTCTTTTATTCCCAACCCCATGGGATCCCCAGCACTGATGGTGTTGGCCTCAACAGCTGAGAATCACGAAGGATCACGTTTTAACGGTACACCCAGGTTCACCAACCCAGAGAGCAAAGAAGGATCACCGCAGTTCACTGCACCAAATTTCACCATGTACCGACCTGGTGAACATTTCCCTGCACCAATTTATGCACCAGTTCACCCCCTGGTGAGGGCAGGGGTGACGTCAGACAGGTCTGGAGTGCGAATCATGCATCCAGCCGGAAGCAGCGCATTCCGACCCGTTTCGGGAGAAAATACATCCGACCAGTTTCATTCAGCTTTCTCACCAGCAAAGAGACCAAAGCCGGAAGATCTCTCTAAAAAGTCGCACACGGCTTCGAAGGACTCTAATGACGATCATAATGAAAGTGCATGTGAGGACAGGCCATCTAGTCTGAGCTCCGTAAACTACGAGACCAACTCAGACTCATACTCTGAACATGGGGACAGAGGGACACCTGATCCAGAAGGGCGCTCTCTCAGAAGTAAGTTGAAGAATGCTTAAAGTTGAACAATTTTTGTTTAAATTTAATTTAAAAGTACCACTCAAAATTTTATAAGGATCACTATGGATCGAGCTTACATCTTGCGTTTGCTGTTGGATGTACATACAGATTTGTTACATTCTGTATAATGCCATTAATGGCCGACTGCAAGTTGCAGTGAAAAATAACTTTAATGGCTTAATGAATAACAATTTTCATTACATGAAGTAATGAGACCTACAGGATACATTCTAACATAGTGAATAATAGCGATCCTTATCAAATTTTGATCACCGCAAGGTAGTAGAATTATTTTGTATTTGAAGGTTTTGTGATACTTACATATGTGTACTTTCCAGTTTTCATTTTCAGATCTATTTAATTTATAGGTATAATAATTGTGAAATGGATTAGCTATTGTATGCATTTTAAGTTTAACAATATCTTTATGTATTATTTTGATAGATAATAATTTAAAACCATTTAAAAATATGGTATTTATAATGAAACAACTTAATTCATATATGAATAAATTTGTTTATATATAAAGTTCTTTAATATATAATTACTTATGTATTAACAATATGTGTGACCTTCTTTAATAAATTATAAAATTAACATTTACCAAAACAGAATTAAAATTTTCGACATGTAAAAATATTTAATTTAAAAAAAATTGTTATGTTAGTGTATGAAAAGGAAATTGCGTTCATAAAGAGATTTAATTCAGTTACGTAAGTTCGTTGTTAAAACTGCACTATATTCGTTAAAGTCGAACAATCAATGTTTGCTAGTAAAATATTTTAATGATTTTTGTACTTGGTGCATATTGAATAGTAAAATTAAATACATATATTTCAATCAACGCGATTGCACATTTGATAAATTTTAGATGTAATAATGTAATTATTTAATCATGTTGTTATTCAGACCATAATATTTTCTACAAATCAGTCATGACAAATTAAATATGTGTATATTAAAAACAATGTTGTGGTGCATGAACCTATCTATAAATTATTATATATGGCATATTTTGTTTCAATTATTAAAGCCACAATCCATAGAATATAATTGAATACATCGTAAAATGGCAATAATTCTTATGAACGTTTGTGGTATTTATTCGACTGAAAACTGTTTCTTATTAAACGAAAGGCATTGTAGAATGCCGAAAACGCTTGGTACGAACGGAATATACAATAATGTACATGCTGATTTAATCCAGAGGCATCACCAGCTATCGCATACAGAAACTACACGATAGAAAGTTACAGAAACTTATTATTTTACCAATTTCAATGCAGTTTTTTGTATTTTGATCGGAAAGAAGTCCATTAGAAGCGATTTCTGCAAAGTTTTATTTTTATTAACATATTTCTGGACTGCGGCTTTAATAGTGAAGCATCAGTGATTATTTTGAGTTCTTTAGAGTAGTACGAAACAGTATTTAAATCACTAGAAGGCTGTACCTATCGCAGTTGAGACTAGGCATTTCCCAATTTTAACAAACAAATCTAAATACCATTTAGGCTTTGCATCTTGACCTCATATTAACAATATACTGGTATTTGACTTCATTCAATATTTAACAAGAATTTGGTAGCTGTTTTAAAAGAAAATGTAGTAGATTTTAATGCCACCCACAAAGTTGGAGGCATTAAGCATTGCACTTGTCCGTCCATCCGTTCGTATGCTCTATGTATGTCCCGAAACTTTGTAGTCTCAACTCCTCTTTAACAGTTAAACTGCAGGTCGGATTTCGCTCAAACAGCAAAAGAACGTTAATGTGTAGATGATCGTAAAGAAAGGAATTTTGCCTGCAACCAATTTTGGCAGAATTATGGCCCTTTGTCATTTTTTCCACTAAAGAATATATACTTCCCGAAAGTTTGTGGACTCAACTCCACTTTAACTGCTTAGCGGATTTCACTCAAACTATGACAGTTGAAGAACCTTTATGTGTAGGTGATTGTAAACAAATGAATTTTTACTGCGACCAATGTTGGCAGAATTATGTCCCTTTTTTCATTTTTTCCACTATAGAATATATATATAAAAATGTGTGGAGGCAAAAAATTACTGTTGGTGACACGCCTTTTGTCTGTGTGTTCAAACATGTGGCGTGGGGGCATCTGTGTCTGTGACACATCTAGTTGTGATTCAAAAGCTCCTATTTTGATGGGTAATACCTTGTAAATCAGTGTTCCCAAATCCAAGAAAAAATGCTGGGAATTATTCCAAAACATTTAATTTTAAGATTTTAGTTTGAGGTACATAATAATTGGGGCTACAGAAATTACTGATACTCCAGTAAGTTGCCTTGATCATCGTCCATCTGATTTTGTAGGCATTTATTCACAAAGTAAGATGAAGTTAAACATTAAATCAAGAAATTCAGCAACTTTTAAGCACTGTTACTTAGGCTCCTGCATACAGCTACATAAATATCCAAATTAATACGGGAACAGAAACCTGTGTGAGACTGAGTAATATGTTAAAAAATAAACATGCAATGATCCTTCACATTTCACCGTGGTATGTTATAAACTTATAATTATGTGGTTCTCATATGCACTCGGCTTATATACGTTCCATTTAGATGCGAAATTAAGGATTATACAAGCATGATAAAGAATTTAATTGACTGTAATTATTGAAACGAGAGGTTTTGTGGCATTCTAAGTGTTAATTGAGGCTCGGAAAAATTAATTGAAATCTTTGTTGGTGACATAGCAAAGTGGTAAATTCATCACTTTCTGAATTTTATTGAGCGACTCTTCGCACTTATGTATTGAATTGAAATGTTTACTTTCGATAAAACATCTATTGTGGACAAGCAATGGCGGCATTGTAAAACTGCTACCGCTGTTCACATTCAAGTCAATTGATTGAAAAGTACCAGCACCAGTTTTTTATATTCCCATTTGAAAAATGTAAGAAAGTGGATTTTCTTGTTCGAAGGGACAGCGAAAGCCATCACATAATTAGATTAGGGCCGTTGAAAACCTGAGTGCCGTGGCTAGCCTTTTAAATACTGTTCAAAAGATCGTATTTACTCAATTTTAGTATTTTATTGATATAGCGCAGAGCTGTTCAGATCAGTTTTTACTTTGCAATAAATTAATTACAAGTCTTTTATATTGGAAAAAGAAAAATGAAACCATTCAACAAATTGATATTTCTCCTGTCTTTGTCTGCCAGTGTTGTCCAATTTTTGTTTCAAACGTTAATTGGAAGGTTTCATCATATAATCCACAGTTATAATCATGTGTTATGACCTGTTTATTGGTGTGTACGGGTATATGGCACTACTTTTGGACTTGGCTGAGAATTAATTTGCGGTTTACCAGTAATTGAATTGGAATGTTTAAACATGGCAAACATATGCAAATTTGCAAAATTGTATTGAACATGACAAATAATTACCAATATACAAAATACTATAAGTAGCAAAATTGTAATAATTATATTTGGTCGGTTAATGTACTGCACCACCTTTTGTATTGTATTTATTCCATGAAATATACCTGAGGGGTCTTTTGGTTAATTGGTACTAGTAGCTTTGTTGTTATTGGGTTATACATTTTTAACATCATTAATTTTGTTTAAGAAATAATTTTCGCTTTATCGGCCAATAAACAACGATTTGGAGTTCTGGTGCATAGGAATTAAACCATGAGGGCGTTGGCCATGCATCAGAACGACACGTTTTTTTTGGCTGATAAACAATGATAATGCACAAAATATTTAGATTCTAACAAGATCTGACAAATATTTTTTTGCAATTATAATGAGAAATACATTTTTCTTTGTTCCGCCCCAACTTCCAGATCGAACGTTTAAATGTGCGTCTCCGCTGTTACCAGTGACTTCATTCATTGATACAAATTTATTGTGACGTCAATTTTATTGAGAAAAACTGAAATATTCACATCAGGCTCTGAACTTTTGTTCGCGTTCATTATTGGGTCGTTTAACAATGATAATTTTGTACTTTTTCTATAGAAAAATTAATGAGTATCATGTTAGAATGAAAATTCAAATCTGCGAAAGATATATTATATAATTATGCTGGGTATATTATAACTGCTGAAGAACAACATCATCAAGAAGAAGAAAACAAGAACAGCCAACAAACAACAGATACAATATCAACAATGACATTTAATGCATGAAAACCAATTAATGGCAATGAATCCATTCAGATATAACAAAAATAAGTCTTGTAATAAATTTATTTCCATATTTTGCAATCAAAAGGTCAATAGTTACTGTTCTTAAGAAAGTTTTTAAATGAACACATTTAAAAAGTACTAAACATGCATTGAACATTTTATTGTCAAATAAGTTCCATTGATATGAAGTATTATAAACATACGATTTAATGGCAATATCTTTTCTTTTTTGGCACAGTAAATACATGTACATAATATAAAACTGGTAAACCAGTCAATCCTGCTATGGTTTACAATGAATTGTTATTGAGTGTGAAATTAGTTTTATTATCTTTGACAATGCCATTTCTTTTCTGCATAATTACTGCCCCTGTTTGTTAATTAGAGCTCTTCAATAGGAAAACCATGAAAGGTGATATTCTATTTACATTTATATCAATTTCAATAGGTGACAATATGACCAAAGGCATAAAACTTCTTCTCACTTGCATACGAATTGCTGCCAAGTGCACAGAGTCCTTCACAATGTACAATTAATTTGAATTAAACAACAAACATAGCCGGTAATTCATTTGGAAATTCTGAATTGTTCATCTTATTTCATGAACTGTTCCATCAGTAATTATTTTGCATAATGTAAAAATGTTTTCACATTCATTATAACTGGCTTTACTAAATATTTTATTTCAGTATTCTTTCAGAACTAACAGTAACTTAACTTTGAATAATTCTTTGTTGAATCATACATCTGCAGGGCAGAATTCCATGAATTTTAGTTACTGTCTCGACTATCCATACATTTTAGCTTAATTTACCCTTATTTGCTCAGAAAAAGGAAATATTTTCACATGTTTGTTTTCCATATTAAATTATACCATGACATTGAAATGTTTGATTAATATCATCGAACCCAAAATGCTACATTTTATCAGAATCTTATAATAGTGAATAGAAGATCTGGACAGAGACGTGTGAGTCAGTCAGAACTTGACCTACATGGTCGTAAAGTCAAAATGTAAAGTTGGGGTGTCCAAACCAGAGAAATACTATATTTTCAAGAGATAATAATGTTTCAAGTATGCCGGGCCGGCTAGCTCAGTTGGTAGAGCGCTGGATTACAAATCCGAGGATCGCGGGTTCGATTCCCAGTCCGGCCACATAACTTGTGTGGGGATTGGTCATGAAATTATTTCTACGGCCATTCTCCCCCTACCTCTAATTCAAGTAGGGCAGTTGTCAGTTACTGGCATAAGTATGTGCACTCAGTACTGGTAAACCAGCTTACCCAGGAAAAGTGTGTGTAGGTTAACTGACCGCCGTTATATGACTGAAATACTGTTGAATACGGCGAAAAATCCAAACAAAAAAACAAACAAAATTTGTATTAATATTATTAAAAACAAAACGAGAGTAAATAGATAGTATTAGTATTAGTATTCTGGCTCGGAAATGACATTTTTATGTTACATTTGCAATGTCATTTGAACAGTTAACCAAGTGCAAACAGCTGGTTTTAAGAATCAAAATTTAAAGAATACAGCAACAAAAGTGGGATGTCATAAGCGTTTCAAAGTGATTGTGAAGTTATTCCAACTATGAAATTCACAATAATTTTGTCAACATTATTTTTGTACACAATGCTGACTTGTCCTTAACTTTATGTAAGACATTTTGCTTTTTTACTTGGTATCATGACATGATACATTAATAGCCATTTATTGTTAAAAATATGTTAATATTATGTCAGTATTTAATACTTTAATACTTTATGATGGCATAGTTGGTAAATGTATTTTTCATCTTGTTTGTTAGCCACTTTACAACAGATATTAAAATGCACATGCATAACTTGCGACTTTTAAAAGAAAAAAGAGGCGAAAGTTGCATATTTAGTGGAATTTAATATATTGATCCCATTTGCTCAAACCTTATATGATGACTGAGCCTATACGATTGTGCCAATGTAACAATCATGAACTATAAAACCGCTGCAGGATTAAGGGTCCTTTGAAGCTCCTACAAAAACCAGTCTCTTGTCCGACAGATGTCGAGGCATTGTTGCTCATTAAATTTTGATTTACTCGCATCATCGTTTAGCTCATCCTTGGTTACTTCGAAGACGTGGCAAACAATTTCATTATATCGGAAATTCGACGATGCTTTATTACCCAGAGTTTGATACAAAAAGGCAAAATCTGTGCGCGGAGCTTATTTAAGAATGATTCGATTGAGTTTAGCCACTTGAAATGAAAAAGGCAGTTTTGTGGGAGCAAGCGTATTAAACCGCAGCATTGTCGATCGTAAAGTGCTTTAGTCTTGTTGAGCACAAGATGTGGACTTTCAACCTTCCAGATTGTCCATTTATCTTCATTAAATTGTCATCTTGTAAAAAAATGGCCGGAGTTAAACCGCAGAGACGCTAAATCCAGGTGGATATTGTTTGCCTTATTAATACATGAATACAAATTTTGGCCTTATATGAACTTGATTAACAGAGTTGTCGGAAGAATTGGGGTTTGTATGGGAAATCAACAATAAATTAGGACTTTTCTTTGGGAGTTGTCATACAGAAATTGATATAAAGTCCAAAATATATGGAAAAAGAGATTCAGGGGTTTGGGATGTCGTGTTCTTGGAGAAGAAGTAATCTGTGTTGAAATGTGTAGATTAGTTACGATCTCTGCCTTAATGAGATATCACAAGTGAAAATTGAGGTTTCTGATTGGTTAATCTTGTCCATCAGTGATTGGAATTGCAGATTGTCCCAGTATTTGAGTGGGTTTGTCATATGTTACATGATGTGTCTTGTATCTAATATAAATGTTATCTCTGTTAACTCAGTATCAAAACGTGTTTACAAATGAAGCAAACAGTTTTCAAAAGTCTGACCACAAGATATTAAAATACATAGTTTCAAACTGTATTTAGAAATTTCTGACACTTGTCTTTCGTGTCTAAAAAGTATACTATGATGATGCTGCAGCTGTTGATGATGATTGTTAAAATAATGATGGCTATAATAATAATAATAATAATAATAATAATTATAATTATGATATTTATTAATTATTATTGTGATTATTATTAATTGGCAATATTTATAATTTAAATCCCTCCCTTATTCTATAACTCATAAAATTACAAATATACTTCAACTTACAAGATAAGTCTCGTCTATTTTTTGACTGATAAATGCAATTAAAATTCATTACTGTAAAATATGATTGTTCAATATAATTCAGACAATTTTGTTACGTCATGGGAATTTGTTACTAAGAGCAACCACGTTTGACAATTTCTGTTTTCGAGTGTCCAATGTTCTATTTGCATTGGAAAAGCCACGGGTAAACAGCAAGAGTCATTAGAAATACTATAAACATTAGAATTTTCAATTACGTTTGATATATTTGTCATCTGATTTGTTTATTTATTTATTAAACTTTGTGCAAAATACTGATTTGCCTCTAGTGTGTACACTGACAATCCCAATCGGGTAGTAAACTAACAAAATTGGATTTAGTAACACTCTCATCATTAGCACCATGCCGTAACAAATATGTTGCAGTATCTGTAAAAGATACCTGTGGGCTGGCGTTATAGTAGGAATAATAATCATTCACAAATTTATATTTTGCCAAAGAAAATTCATTGAGTCTTGAGTGGATTTAGTACAATTCATGCAGAAATAAAAAATAAAAACAGTAAAAGTTTTCCAACAATGGAGTTTTGGCCATTAAATAATTTAAAAAAAAGTTCATATTATTCACTGCCATAGTGCCTGAAATGCTTGTCTTATTAAAATGTTTTCATTCATACTTTTTCAGTACAATTTCACAATATTGTAATTTTATATGCTGCAAGACAGTAAGCTCTGAACACAGTGAAGTTTGTTCAGGGGGGATTTCTGTGGTCAATTAAATTTCATTTAGGCCAGAGAAATTTAAGAAAAGTCCACAGTTATTGCACAAAATTAAACGCTGGAGTGCGTCCAATAATATCGAAAATAATTTTTGTCACAG
This sequence comes from Congeria kusceri, assembly GCA_027627225.1. Taxonomy (NCBI): domain Eukaryota; kingdom Metazoa; phylum Mollusca; class Bivalvia; order Myida; family Dreissenidae; genus Congeria; species Congeria kusceri. The sequence goes on along the minus strand of CM051032.1, from coordinate 25,359,943 downwards.
CAGTGGGCAGTGAGAATAGGGGATAAAAAAATTGAATAAATTTCAGGCATATGTCTGTGTGGAAACACTATTGTTATCACAAGATTCTTGTTATACGATGTTTTGAACATACCTATCCTGACAGAGAATCACTTGCATAAAAAATGCCATTGTAATCTTGTATGCATGTCATCTCTATGGCAAATGAATTTTTGTAGACATTCCATAGGCCTCGCGATATCTCAAAACAATTGAGATCATCGGAAAAGACACTAAATTTAATGTAACTTCCATTTTCATCAGTACTGAGCACCTGTCTTAGAGTGAAGTACTTTCCTATTATGATCCTTTGTCTTTGATCCCCGCCAGAATTGGTGTTTCTTATCAGAGACAAGGAATAGGCCTAAACTTTATGATTATCCACCCAAAGTAATTTTTCCCTAATCAATGCCCTTGTGTAAATGTTGCTAATTCCACATTAAACAGTTCATCCAATCTAGCAAACCGATTTTCTGGTTTAGTAGCGTAAAACTGCCAGTGCGCAAAATGGAAAGTCGTGATTAAATCTGATTTAGAGTCCTTTTTTTTTTACAAATGTATGATTGCGAACATATCAAGATGTCAAAAGATCTTCGCAAATTATTTTAAAGTAAAATATTGTGCTATCAAGTAATTCAAGAGGATATAGGGGATTTTGATAAAGTGGACTATAGAAAAAGAGCCATGTTTTCAGGATTAAGTGGGATTATGGACACAACACTAGATCATTGCTTACCAGAGATAGAGTATGATACGAGCCAATAGTTCAGTTCATCTCGTAAAGATCTGAACGTGCCTTCACGATGATCCCTTGCATTTTCCCCACGTCACCTACCCTGCGTGGTGCTGTCCGCAGTGCTTAGCACATCCTTAGCAACGGAATTATGGCACAGAAATGTGGGGCTTCTGTTTCTCTTGTTACATGTGTATGATACTCTTGCTTAAAAAAGGTCATTTTTTGTTAATTTAACACAGAAAATATACTACAAGTACCTTTTTAGTGCAAAACATAACAACACACAGAAGATTTGTTGCATGAAAATGGTTAAAACACCTCAGAATTGTACAAATATGTAAGAAAGTGTCCTTTGTGAAGTGTTGCTTAATAATGTTCTTGTATTTTTTACTTCATTTTATTTGTTATGAATATATATGAAGTGGTAAAATTTCTTTTATATCAGGTAATTTTTTTTTTATATAATCTAAAAAAGTGGTTTCTGTGTAGCATACTTCTTGTTGTTTGTGAAGTTTAATTATAAAAAAATCTGACTGAAAGTTATTATTTTATAGTCATAGTGAGAAATTATCATCAAAACTAGAAAACATTGTTAAATGCTTCATAGCAATAATTTACCAATTAACTGAATAAATTACCAAAGAAAAAAACAAATCCATGCATTTCAAACAAAAAATTGTAAAAGAATCTTTAAATTGCAGATTTTTTACAAGGCACACATGTATCTTTATGGAAGAGTTATTTTGTGTACGCCAGATATTCATAAAAATTGTATAACAGGTGTTTGTTGGAGATATTTTTTTGTAAAAAGGATCTTCATCGAAAAGAAGAGATTCGTAGAATATTTTGTGTGTACAATGGATCTTTATGGACATAAAAAGTTGATGCATTATTTATACGCTTGTTATTTGTATAAATGCTCTATGTATGAGAGTATAAAACTATAAAATAACTGCTGACTTTCAGAGCAGAGGAAGAGGATAGTTCTAGACGGCCAGACGCCCCACTGCCCGATATGCGGACTGACCTTGAGACCTGGGGAGGCTGAAGGCCATCTGCAGGCAGAGGTGGAGAAAATAGAAAAACTCTCGACAAGGTACGTAAAATATGGGCACAAAGTATGTGTTGAACTTCATATATTTGGCATTCTGTAATAGAAATACCATTAACTAAAATAGCCAATGGTTACTATTTGTTTTGAAATGTTTGTTCTTAGGCCAACAAAAATAAATTACGTGTTTTGGGCAATGGTCTCAAAAGAGTTAGGTAGGGTAGGGATTATGTTGTTGTTTTATTTTGTCCTTTTTTTTTAAGTTTAGCCATAAAAGTGAAACGAATTGCCAACGCTTAACCGCTAATACTATTCATCCATGAAGAGGTTTAGAACACTCTGTTAATAACATAAAGCGCCTTTTCGACACGGATTATCTAGGTAATCACGATTAACTTGATATTTTTTTTTTTTTATGAATTCAAATTTGTAAAAAAAACGATAGTCTCTAAAAACTTTAGGGTTGGAGGGTGGGGTGGGGGGGGGGGGTTCGCTAGGTAGGGTCGAACAGGTATTTTCTCAAAATACAAATGTACAGTAATTGGTTGCTAATTGAAGGTCTTATCACCAGCCTAGTTTATTTTTGTTTGTACAAAATGTTGATAATTTTATATTTTAGTTAATGATAGCAAACGAGCATTTTTAAATTGTCTGAAACTAAAAGGGAAATTACTAGTTATGTTTAATTCAAATATGAATTCTAGTTGAATGGCACTATTTGCCAGTTTGATTTCTTCACAATGTCGGACCAACTTTGTCAGACTTTGCCTCCCAAACTATTGTTGGCTCGTTTAAACAGACTTCGGTGAATAAAGCAATCAGGGACGGATAATAGAGATCCTCCCAAAAAAGACTGGAATATCTGAAAAACTCACAAACTTTTACCCCTGATGAATATTCTGCATTCACACAGGGTATCTTTGTTGACACATCTGGGCGAATATTCGAAAATCTGGTCGGGAAATCCACAGAAATGGTGTTTTATGGAGGTTCCTGTCATCTGACGATTCAGTCCCGATGTTTGCTGGTCTTAATTTTGATGGCTGTGTTTGCTTTCCCCGTAAAATGTGGCGGCATAAATGCGGTATTGACTCGCTGTTTGTCTTAATTATGACAAAGGAAACGAGTTTCGATCAGGTTGGATTTTCTTTTGTCCTTGCGGCATGAAAGTGACTATTGATATATTTTGTTTTAATGTTTGCTTGATAAATTATTATCTTTTTGTATCTAGGTTTTCAGTATATTGACTAAGTTCTTTATACAAACACAGATTGATTGATTGATTGATTGATTGATTGATTGATTGATTGATTGATTGATTGATTGATTGATTGATTGATTGAGACTGGACATAACAATTGCATACTAATAATGTATAATAATGTAATTATAATATTAATAAAAACTGTATAATTTTATTTTTCAGATGTGTACGCAAATCAAGGGAGACCACTCCACAAGGAAGAAAGGTGAAACACAAAATATTTACTTTACTGTGTTTAACTTATACAAATTATTAACAAAGTATTTTTAGAAATTCATAAGATAAAACAAAACAAAAACTAAACAAAAAAATGTTCCTTTATTAAGTGATAAGTGTCAACTTGTATTCACTGAGATTTTCATCCAAAAAGTTTATGAAACATTGATTTTGCAGCATTTTAACACAGCTGGACATGGAAACTTTGAAAAGAAATATAAAAGCATGATGCTAGTGTAATTGATCAAGATTAAATTTTTTGTATGCACCAGAAATGCTATAGCACTCTTATTATTCCTGTTGTTGTTGTTTTTCCCTAATGCCATCAATAACTATGTGTCATATACAGTACTGATATTGTTCTTGTATTCAAAAAGATTTCATTTTTTTCTCATTAATTTATATCATATATCAGTGTCACAGATTGCAGAGTGAACACCTTTCTCGCTTTTGCTTTCAGTGAATCATAGATTAAAAGATAAAAATACAAAAATAAAATAGTGGTGTCAATTTTATAACGCAGTTAAAATTAGTTTCCATTGAAATTTTTGCAAGAAAATGTATCTGATCTCGAAGGCATTGAGATAGTTTTTTAAAAGTATCCCACATTATGATTTACTGAGAGTTTAAAATAGTTTGGCCTGTGCACATGTTCACTGCACCAACTTACCTGCAATGTGTGTGTTATTTTGCATTTTAAATAATCAAATAACAGACTGTCGTTCACGAGCATAGACATAAAGCGCGTTGGTTTAATTTCTACATCGTTCGGCTGCATTGATTGCTGCAAACACCTGGCTGATACAGATACATTCCTCGCGACGATCGCAGATGTCCAGCGTTAAAAAGATTACTGTACTTGACACTTCGCAAACAGAGTAAAGTTAATGATCGGCCCATATGCCATATAGGGAATTACCTATGACGGGAAATATGACAAAAACGTAAATAATTTGAGCTTCTTTGGGTCACTCTGGTTTACAAAAAATCCAGTGCCCTGGTCAGTGCTTGTAGACTGGAGGCAATATATTAGAAATTGATTATTAATTCTGGCTAAAAATTAAGAATTTAATACTTCGGTTGACAGTTTATAAACTCGACATTTCTGGCTTTTAAGAATTTATTGCTTCGGTTGACAGTTTATAAACTTGGCATTTGATATCTCATCTTGGGATGGACGTTGGTCACTGTGGACAGTTGATAAAATCTGTCTTGTAGGTAAATTGGAAGATAAAAAAGAGTAATTTGTATCACAAGCTGTTGCTTATGATAAACACTCTTGGAGGGCATGTCTTGGATTCTTTTGAAGTCACTAGGTTGTCAGTTAGACTGACTGGCCTGTAGAGTTCAAAGTTAAGAAAAAAACAACACAGAAAGATTTATGTCTGTCGTAAATAGTTGACTTCAGTATTTTATTATTGATACATTCCGGTGCTTGATCTTGTAGAAAAAACTTTAATCAGTGTCTTGCATTTAAAATTTACAACCACATTTCTGACTAGTGGCATCTTTTGGCTTCTAGTATAATTGTTTATTTTCAGTTTAGTATGTGTTTGATAGAAAAAATCTAATGCATTAAGACATCACTAAACAATATAGCAGTAGCAGAAAATTTTGTATATTTTAATGTTTGTTTGTAAATTGTATTTCGGCCAAACTTTTGTTAGACTTTTATCATAAAATAGGTCATATTGGCATATGTAATATTGTAGTCAGGTATTTAGCAGAAACTAAAATTATTATTTTATTTCATATGACAAATCATTTTATGCTACTCTAAAAAGCAGTTTGATGGATTATGTAATAATTTGTTGGTTGTGTGCTAAACTAAACTAATTTATATGTAAAATACAAGAAGTTGACATAATTTTGCCATGAACCACCAATATATTATCCACAAAACGTGCTTACAGATGCAGCCATCCCCTTGTTCAAGTCGAGGCAAAGATTCGCCAGGGTTAGCTGCAGCTTCTCACTCCAGATATGAGGTGAGTGCATCAATTAAAGTAGGTAGGAATGGAAATAGGGCCTCATTTTCCAGTTCTTAGTGCTGCAACTTTCCTATTGTTTCTGATCAACATTTGGAGTAAATAAAAATTGCATTGTTTATGTATTTGACTTTAAATCCATTTCTATGTTAACTATTTTTCTGTAAGCAGTCTTCGTCGTAACTGGGTTGCCCGATGCCCGGGACAAGTAGCTTTGATTTCGGGCTAGCAGAAAATGCCAATGCTTGCTTGATCAGGCATGTGTTTTCATAGGCTTTATATATTGTGCGGACAAAGAAAATTCATTCAAAATAGCATTTTTTTTTTTTTTTTAAAAACAAAACAAAAAAAACATACAAAACCCGTTGTATTATTGGAATCTAGTATTTACACATAAACATATGACGTCATCATGCTGTGTGGTGTTCATTATTGTGTAGAAGCTTATTGAAATATATAGACAATTGATCGCAGTCGACTAAACGCTTCTTTGTTAAAAGCTTAATAAGAAGACTACTTTAGTTGAAAGGGCCGTTTTGGAGTACGTGCCAGTTTGTCTGAAATTGAAGTTTGCATATATTTGCATTGTTGTCTGTAATTAAAAAATATATAAATAAGTATTGTAGCTCTATTTTGAATTGTAAAATTTAAAAAACGCATGCTGTTTGAAAGTGAAACTGCATTTAAAAACTGCTTTTTGGTAGGAACTATTTTGGAACTACTTTCGTCAAATGTAGCATGCAGTTTAATAAGGGAAAGTCCGAGAGCGAAATAGCTGATTGCTGCAACCTGCTCCTTTTTATCTTCGCTCTGCTTCCCCTCTGGGTTGGTTAACACAGAAATGTTGAATATCTTTTGAAATACAATTTATTTTGCAAATACTTAATAAATAGACTTTGTTTAAAACCTTAATTAAAAGCATTTAAGTGAGTTACCAATTTATTAGAAAATATCAACAAATTGATCCAGCTTTCCACACTGCTCCTTATTAGTAGAGCCATGTACGTTTTTGGACCCTATATATTTCCCTGTTTATCTTTTTAATCACATTGTGACGCATGATGCACAAAATAGTATGATCGAACCTTATGTATTTTGAGGGAGAACAACAAAAACAAGATGACACACATGTATATAGAAATAAAATATAAATAAATAAAATAACAAAAAACAACAGTTTCTGATAGTTCGGACAAGTCAAACAGATTTCGGGCAAGTGGTTTTGCTAACAAGCTTGTCCGAACTGGCAAGTGCTTTGAAAAAATTAGCGTGAAGACTGTGTAAGTAAATTGCATTTTACAGATTTATTTGTGACCTAATCACACAAAATTTGATGCATATGTTCTCAACTGAATCTAATTCTTGATCTTACATATTGGCCAATCAAAATCAAACCCATATGTTACAAGCGGTTTGATTGGTCAGTATGTTAAGTTTGAAATTTAGATTTTTTGTAGTCACCCGGCCAGAGTTCTTTGATTTGTATTAGCACTCTAATGATTGCTGGTTACAATTTTGTCATCATAACAGACTCAAATATTTATTATGAAAATCTTTATATATGTGTAAAATAGTGTAACTAGAATCATGTATATATGCAGTAAAAATGTGTTGCAATAAATGATGTTTTTAAGCAATATTTCTCCACATTTCTGTTTTCATATGAGAAAAAAGCAATTTCTAAAACTGTAAAACTTTAACCTAAAATTGATATTAAGCTGCCTGTGGTTTTTGTTTTCGCTATTTGTCATCGCATTGTTATAGCACCTGTATAACATACTGCGGTAAAACAAAACCATGCATCATCCTGTAGTTATGGGTTATTTCCCACAAATATTTGGAGGATGTGCTTAAATTTGACGACAACTCCTGTCTCCAGTAATTAAATTGTTTTATCCCTCACCATTGCAAAGTGGATCATCTGGTGAAATGCTTCTGAAATGATCTGATTGGATAAATCTATGTCTGTGTAACCAATCAAATTGTAATTAATCATCTTGTGGGTAGACAGTTCTAGTGCTGTTTGTTTTATATTGTTCCATTAATTAGTGCAGCTGCTTGAAAATGGAGCAGAGTTTCATTCACATTTCCTCCATAATTCGGTCTTAATCAATTTATGGCTGAGGAAGTCTTGATGAAAAATTGACCAGCTTTTCAAACTTGTCAATTTCGGCCACTTTTCGGGGCAGGGGCTAGTTAATTCTAAATTGATTTGCCAAAGTACTTAGTCCACTAAAGGTGCGTAATTGACACATAATTTTTCCAATTTCTGGAGATCTTATTATCAGCCAATGTGACCATTGCATCTGACATACGGGATAGTGGGGTGGCTTGATTGTTCGAATAAAATTGCATCACATTCTATAGGTATAGTAATTTATTTATTTATGGATTAACCTTCTATTCATCTTATTTTCTCCAAAGGCTGCTCTATCTTTATGATGATAATTGACCGAGTAAAATTAATTATAGATAAGAATGAATTGCATATTGATATTTGTAATACTGACAGTGGGTTACTGTACAGAATAAGATAAATATGCCGTTGACTTTGAATTAAAGGATTTAAGTGGATACCTGGTTGAAATAACTGTGACTTTCTGTCCATTATTCACAAAACCAACCTTAATCAACAGATGCTAGTGTGGGTCTTAACCCACTCTTTCTTAGATTATGTGTGAAAAGCACGCAATTCAATGGTCGAAAATGACAGAGCTATCATTTTCCGCTTAGGACTTAACATTTATGATTCGACATGCTTTGAATTGTTGATTGACGGATAGATCAAACGGGTATTTGCGTTGACAATTTACTACGAAGCTACATCAAAGGTTGCTGCTAATCCAGAGTTTAGTGAAGACTCGAGTCAGTTCCGTCAGTAGCTTATCAAATATCCATTATCCTTCAAACGGGATTAGCGTTATATTTTCTTCAAGTCTTTGCAACATTTATGAAATATTTTTACCTTTAACCATCTATTTTCTTAAGGTATGACATTGTATAAATATTTTCAAACAGCCATTGCCATAGAAGTTAAATAATTAAGGAATACAGTGGTTTAAGTAAGGAACAAAATGGTTTAAGTAAGGAACAAAATGGTTTAAGTAAGGAATATAATGGTTTAAAAAAGCATTTAAAATACATATGACCCCAACCACATCTTTATTTCATTTTCGGCAAAATATGTCCAATATTTTATTTGTTATAAGGACATTATGGACATATAAACATGGAGTTTAACAAAGCAAAAAAACAAACATCAAAATTGCTATTGTATTTTATAGGCAACAAGTGGAAGTTATATAATTAGATAGTATATTGATGTGAACATTTTGATTATTAATTTGTAATTGAGTTGAAGTATAATAAATAATTAAATAATCTGTATATGACTTACTTAAAGAAAACTTGAAAATAAATATTGGATATGGGTCAAATTCATAGACACACAGACCGATAATTTTATTGAAAATTAAATTAGTACATAGCCATTTGTATGTGATAAATATTATTATTAATTATTATAAATATTATTCATAATTTAATTTTTATGATTCAGTATTTAGTAGAATCCAAAAACTCTTATCAAATCCAATATGTTGAGAACATTCTCCATATGTAATTTCATATGTTTCACATCACATTTCCATGACATGTTATTTAATTATAATATTTATCAAATACAAATGGCTATGTACTGTCTGGTCAAATTCATAAAGCCCCATAGGTGAAATATGATGGTGTTTTGTCTATAACGAGTTACCAGATATATATTATTTTAATAATATAAACAGTTGTCACTGTGACACTTTTGCTAACGTTGGAAAATGAGTAGTAGGATTAAAATCAACATGGGAGCAGTGGTCTAGTGGTAGGACGCTGGCTTTGGGATCTTGAGGTCCCTGGTTCGAATCCCGCTCAGACCACTGGAAGTTTTTTGAGAAAAATTTTATCCCACGATTGCTCCTCTCCACCCAGGTTTATAAATGGGTACCTATGTAAGCCAATGTGCCGTGGCTGCATACTATGACAAGTGTTAACGGACAACTTATGACCCAGTGATCGGCAGGTAAATGTGAAATTGGCTGAAGATGTATATAGTAGCAGACTATAAACCGAACCTTTACCTTTACGCGCATGGGCAACATTGATAAATGTTGTATAGCATAGGACAGTTTTAATAAAATGCGCGATTTTGTAGGCGTGAGTTGGAATCCTGCTGGAACCGTGTATCCCAACATAATTTGTTGGCTTTTTTTTTTCTTAACAATTCCATCAATATACTATTGTAACCAGACAAATATTTTCTAGAAAGTGGGAATATTATTGTCTTATTTTAATATGTGTCTATAATTTATGGGAAATACAGTCAATATGCCGCTTTAACTTTTGTGATACTGAAAGTGCAGAACATTTGAGATCCTGTTGTGAAAATAAATTTAAATTTCCCTTTCTCAATACTATGAAAAAAGCAAGGTAAACAATTTGAGCTCGAGATATAAATTTTCTTGTTTGATCGTCAACAAAGATAGCAGAGTTTCAATTTCATTTCACATTAATTTACTGTTTGCATTATTAAATGATTTTTACTTTTCTTTCATGATTTGATAATTGTATATATTTGTAAACAATTTTTTCTGAGTATAAAATGAAGTTTTCTTTCAATGTATTCACTTAAGAAAGTAAATCAAATTTAAATTAATATGTTTTGATCGTTAAATGAAATTACTTATGACACCATCAGGTTGTATTGCAAATCTCGCATTGTACGCTAATTCTCTTGTTCTTTGTGATAAAAGTCGAACAAATTTGAAAGGATTTTATTTCCTGAGGGGGAATCATTAATAATATTTTTATTTAGTTAAGTATTGAAACATTACACCACACGAAAATGATCACTTTAGGGGGAAGTTATGTTTATCCATATGGTTTGATAAAACAAGAACGGGTTATTATGGTGAATCCGATAGGTTATCTATCTGTAGGCATTATTCAAGAGTACCCCATTCTCTAGTGCATGTGATCAGTGCTGTCAAAGGCAAACACCTGGAGGCATAGATCAAACGAAATCTACCTTACCAATTAGAGAAAAAAACACACACACTGTCCCATGTTTTGGAAGAGATAAAAGAAAACCATGCAGGTTCTGCTAATAGATTTCGACAGGGTGATGTCACTGATCAGATTTGGTACCGAATACAGCAGAAATACCCTGTCAGACTTGGAGACTCTTGAATTTTAACAATTGAATCTGACAGCAGCCGTATTGTCACTGGCACATACAGTTTGGTGATTCCCGCCAGTGTTTTCTCTATCTACTGTTACATCAAGCCTATTGAGTTACTGGCGAAATTGTCACAAACGGGCTAAGTGACTGTGAATTATAGTTTAAACGTGGACAAGTGGTACTCCAGTTGTCTCGTTTGCGCATAACTTAGAGTGGATCATTTATGCCAGAGTCTTTTATAAGACATTTTTTTCGCTTACAGGGGAAGCTTTGTTGACAAAGGATATTTTCATTTGAGAAGTTATTAAAACTTTTGAGCTTGTTTGTTACTTAGATAATTGTTTTTAGTGATATTTTATACTGTAGTACATGCATTTTTTATTGGTCAAATTTTAATGTTCTGTTTGGATTGCTGATAAAGATGGGGTTTTTTGCATGAAATTTATCATGTTTACTTAGTTACTATTATGATGTGCATGTACATGTTATATAATAAAGGCTAACCTATGTTAATGCTGTATACTAAAATATCTAGTGGGAAACCCTAGAAACTTAAGAAATTCCCCAAAGACGTGAAAAATTGGATTTAAGTATCTAAACTGTTGCATTTTTTCGAAACCCTTCATTATAATTGAAATTGAGATTTATGGAGACTGTAATTAAATGGACATTATGCCTACTTTTGTGACATCCAATATCAGCCACATTGTTTGCACCTTTCATTTGGTTCTGTGTCTTTGGTGTAATTTAAACACCTTTGCCTTCATTATGGCTCCCTGAGTGAGTTATTGCATGTAAGGACGTAATTATTAGATGCAAACGCATCTCGCTGGTTTCTACAACTGTTTCCATATATTCTTTTTCACTAAATTGGCCAATATTTTACAAATTTACATTTTGACAGTTTATCTTTCAATGATTGAAATGGAAACTGTACTGACTTTCTCCGTCCATAGGGAGCGTAGAATGATGAATAGGACATCAGATTTTATCATAGCGTATTATCAGTGAAACATAATCGGTACAGAGTCATTGCGCAGAGGTGCCGTAGGGACAAGTTCTCACAAATGTTCCATTGTGCGATTTCTGCTCCGCTGCAGAGTGCAGTCTTAATACATTATTAATAACCTTGTTTGGTACTTGGTCCTATGTTTGTAAAAAACAAGATTTATTTTTGAATTGTATGGATCTCGCTTTGGCGTGGAAAAGCAGCTTTATCTTCAAAGATGTTATTCAATTTAATCTAAGTTTCCGTGTTTTATGTGGGGATCATATTTTTTAAGATGAAACAGTGACTGATTGATGTCAGATATAAATCCATTGTTAACGTTTTGATATGTTCGGCAACAAAGTGAAGTTGAACATAAATAAAGACTTCAAGTAAATTGTGATCATCTTTGACTGGCTCCTGTTGTCAGGTATAAATATTCACAATGTCCAAATAATTCTTTTGAAATTCCCCCAAAAGCTAATTGAGCCTCTCAATTATAAATGACTCTAGGTTAAGTTGGGAGACTAAAAGTTGAAATGTTGGAATGCTAGACCTTCCTGGAGTTCAAACATGATGGTACAGGAATGCAGCCTGTCAATTGCCTCTTGTCCCTTTACAAATGAAGGAAAAAAAAAAGATCAATCACTACAAAATTTTGTTTTAGAAAAAAAGGAATAATTTTGTTTTAGAAAAAAAGGAATGAGTCTTTTTTTTTTCCATTTAAAGACTGTGATAATAAGTGTCTGCGGCTGCAATATATAAATTATATAAAATGTTCATTGATTTGTTATCAAGATTAATGCAAATATTAATGCTATACTTTTCATGTTATGTTTGTACAACTGTGATTTTGGCATAAAGATTAATTAAAGCTGTTATCTTTGATTGTGAAATTAAAGAAAGACTGATACGCTATATATAAAAATTAATTGAATATGAATGATCAAATATCAGGACACTTGATGCTCCATTTGTACTTTTTTTATTAAAATGTAAAGGTTTCAGATAAAAGTATCCGTAATTCATAAGCAATGAAATACATGCACAAGACCTCTATTTCTGCAGAAATTACTTGTTAATTGACAGTAATTAATTGTGTAATAATTTTTGGGTCAACCTTGGATTCTTTTTATATACAAAAATGTTATTTTAAATGAACTGGTTTGCATGTCAATAAATTGTGGTAGTGTTTAGCCTCTGTGTAGTAGTAATTAGCCTCTGGATGGTACCAAGGGTAGACTTATAAATGCTTGAAAGGGGTCCTTCTGTCCCTATAGATAATCAGAATGTTGGGTAATTGGCTCAGAGTGACTTTCAATTGATGCTTGATTAATTAACTGGTTTTTTAGGTGTACTTGGTTACCTTTTATCATTGGAAATTTAATATCTTGTTCATAGACAGGCTTTTTGTTGGTTAACTTTTGTGGACTTGATTTGTGATTAATTACTGGGCATTTTTGCCTGGAGTGTTTGTATAGGGGTTCAGTACATGCTGTGATTTGCATGAACACAGGAACTTGTTCTTTGCGATTATGAGCTAATTTTACTTAAGTGTTTTTTTGTTGAAGTATAATAGCATATTTCTTAAATCATGCTTTTATTGGTGATTTTAAATTTAATTAAAAATGTAAAGAACATATGACACAAGACGTTATCACATTGTACCTATAAACTATTTGAATGTACACAATTTGCAAAAAGGATTTCCTATTTATGATAGCACACTTAAAATACTTAAAATTCTGCAGCATTTTTATTGTATCATAGCAAAAATGTTATTATCGTTTAGAAAATGTTGCAAATATTTCTGCATAAATGGCATACAATTCTGAATCATAAAAGCAATTCATAAAGGTTTATTATGGTAATTAACTTGGTCATATTTCATATTCACCATTGCATTAAAAGATCACATTGTCACCAGGGGTCGTATTCCAAAAACATCTTAAGTGAAATCTTATCCTTAGCCTTAAAATCATCAATTTTCTTAAGCATTTTATTCCATGTATGCATGAAATTCTGCTACATTTTCACTAATTATCAACTTATTATTAACTACTATTTACTTAACGGTAATTGTAATCACTAATTTATATGTAATTTTACAAATATTACCAAACAAAAACTGGAACTTAAGTGAAAATATTTTAAGATAAACTTAAGATGTTTCTGGAATATGGCCCCTGTTCAACAAATTTCCATGTTTAACATGCCCGTTGCACATATTGGATTGCAAAGGTTTCATAAATCATAGCAAGTGAACTGGGTCCGTATTCCTGAAATATCTTAAGTTTATCTTAGAGAACACTTGCACTTAAGCACCAATGTTTGTAATGCAGTATTTTTTAAACTAAACATAAATGGTGAATCCTTTTACAGTTAAGTAAACAATCGTTAATAAAAAGTTGATTTTTAATATTCACTAAGCACAATGCCATTTAAATATGAAATACAATTTTAATGAAAAACGATGATTACGGCCTCTGATGTAACAATGTATCAACTTAAAATTACAATTCCCTTCAAATATTAAAATTACTAAATATATATGGTATATAATAACATACATGCCATAATTTGTTCAGGCCAAAACGGGACATTGCCAAAAAATTGCGGAGACATTTGACATTTGACCGGGACACATTAATATTGTCATTTTGTCCAAAAAAACCCGAGTAATAATAATAGTTTATCGTATATAACCTAGGTCCTAGTCTGTTTCGTGGTCTATATAGTTATAGTTCAAACAATAAACACCCAAAATGAATAACACAAACATACACACGCATATATTTTAATCATATTTATTCAATAATATAAATGATAACATGTATTTTTAATTATGACATCAAAGAAATTACACGAAACACGCAAATATAAACACTGATTGTCAAATAAACAAATGCGTTTACAAGGGAGACTACTCCAGCAGATTTATACCTGGGCTACGTTCCACTATACACTGCGTCATGAACTGCATCAAATTTTGCGATGTGAACAATACGAGTTTAAAGAAAGTAATGATTGTTTTTGCATCTTTTATTCTTGAAAAGTTCTCAATTTATGTTCATACTTATCTTCAAACGTTACCAAACTAATTATGTGATAACACCTATTCTATTTAAAATCAAAATAACAACAAACACAGTTCCTTTTTCATTCCGAAACAATTCAACAATCAGCAGCAATTAGCGACCGCGGATATATGACCCCCATCCCGCGAAAGTGTGACAAACGATCAATAAATCGCTAATGGGGTATCATTACTGCTCTTCTTTGACACGCGGCTAGCGGGTATTGTCATAGGGACCGATCAAGGGATTAACGATCTGAAGTTAATTGTTGGCCCAATGTAAGTTTTATGGTACACTAACATCGATTTTTGTGATTGACCGGGACAAAATGCATCTCACCGGGACAGACCTCGCGAAGCCTGGACAATCCCGGTGAGACCGGGACGTATGGCATGTATGATAATAATAAGGAAGTAGAGGAAAATGTGATATGTCAAATTAATACACTGACACAACTTCAATGTAATGAAAAAAATACACACAACTACTTGCATTAATTATATACAAAATATCAACAAAAGCTAAAAGGAACACCTTTGTATAATTTGATTTTTTATACCCCACCATTATGGTATCCATTATGTTTTAACTATTAATTTAGTAAATTAGTATGATTGTTTCAAAATAGTGTGAGTTAATGTTGTAATTTTTATGAATTTGAAGTGAAAAAATTATTATTATAATATTGACAAGAGTTGTTTTACATATTTTAGTTCATGTTCTTCAATGTCTTGAGTCAATTGCACATGTAAACCATAAAATAAAAACAATATTTTTGCATTTGAGATGTGTCGTGGGAAACTCAGGCTGTGCGTAGTGTCCTCCAGGATTAGCCTGTGCAGTCCACACAGTCTAATCCGGGATGACACTTTCCGCTTTTATGGTATTTTCTGTTTTGACGTAGTCTCTTCTAAACATAAATCCACTGTAGGCAGAAAGTGTTGTCCCAGATTAGCCTGTGCAGACTGCATAGGCTAATACAGGACAGACTGCACCGGCTAATCCGGGACGATACTTTACGTGCATTCATTAAGCCAGGTTCCCATGACACCCCTCATTTCAGTTGTAAATTTTACACTTCACTCTTTCTGGACAAATGTTTCCCCAAAGGGTCAATTTAGCCACTATATATTTAATTATACTACATTTTTACATGGAATCAGGTCTTTCCTTTAGTCCAGTTTTATTATTCTTCACAAAAGTCTTCCAATACTTGTTCTCCAGTGTCTGACAAGTCACTTATATGACTTAAGCGGATAGGTTAAACACATTTTTACTTTGAAAACTTGTATAATGGAACTGAGATGTTTGATCTCTCGTTGAAGAGCGTTTTATTTTTGTATCTTTCAGAACTACTTGAGAATCCAGTGCAATAGGCAGGCGAGATTGGGTGGTGAGTTCAATGCAAACATTCATACTTATAATTTGACACTCTTCAATTTTCCCACAATTCATGGTTTAGTAACTCATTACCTAAGGAGCCAACTGCAGGGCTTGGGCTGCATTTGCCAAATCAGCCAATGACTTCAAATTTAAATGAGGTGTGTCGTGGGAAAACCGAGCTTAATGCACGTGCGTAGTGTCTTCCCGGATCAGCCAGTGCAGTCCGCACAGGCTAATCCAGAACAGCATTTGCCGCCTACAGTGGATTGATGTTTAGAAGAGATTTCCTTTAAACAGAAAATACCATAAAAGGGGAAAGTGTCCTCCCTGATCAGCCTGTGCAGACTGCACAGGCTGATTCGGGATGACACTTTACGCATGTGCGTTAAGCTCGGTTTTTCCACGACATGCCACAAATATATTTTTCTAAAGAAAAATCTGTTTGGCTACATCAAATTGTTAAAAAACAACACCAAATTAGTGAAAATATTCTTATGTTCTATAAAGTAAAGTTAATTCAGCAAAAGAAAATATTCATCCAGAGGGAACCCTGTAACTGTTCACACATGTTTGATATAACTTCTATACTACATGTACTACTTTTTTGGAACAAAGCTATTGTTTGAAAGCAAATGCTCGTAAAATGCTTGAAATATTTTTGATAAAAGTATTTTGCAGATTTTTTTGGTATTTCTTATTATCAGTTAAGATGGGCGAAAATTATTTCATATTAAAATTGCCACCAGCATCTTCCTTTTAATGCATTTAGTACACACAGACTGTTCACAAAATGTTAATGAAAACAGTCAAAATTAGTTTTGTTATAACAAGAACACAAATTCGAATTTACATTTTCGGATATGGTGCTTGTGGGGTTGAGCTCAGAGTTGAGCTCGGAACTGAATTTCCTGAAAAATATCCCTAGTCAGTAAGTCTGTTTGTTTGTAACTGTATCATGTATGGTAATCATACTGGCGTAAACTGGGAATTTTGATTGGTTTTTGCAGCCCGGAGTCGTACGCGGAAGAAGCGCCAGGAGGAAACGGTGTGTCCCGTCTGCAACAAGAAGGTCACAGGGACGCCAGATGAGCTCAACGAACACGTGGAACTCTGCTTAAAAAAGGTATCTAAAACATTAATAAACAATTACCGGTATCACTGAATATTTGTTATTGAGTGCAGTAGGAAAATTAGATTTCAATGCTGCTTAGTGGGAGAAATTCAGAACACATGACGCTCTGCCTGAAAAAGGTCTTCTTAGTGCTGCAAGATACTAGATAATAATGCTGCTAAATGGCGAGAAGTTCTGAACAATTGAAGGTCTACCTGAAAAAGATCTCAAAAATACTTGTGAAAAATATTTTCAGTGAGTTCCACAGCAAATATTTGTTCAGAATAGCCGTAGGATGCTGCATACTATGGTGGATTTCAGACAAGATTTTCAGACAATTGTTTTTCCACTGATAATAAATAATCATTCTTTTCCAGTCTAAATGTTTTAAAACTGAGATCTGCTGGTATCTTTCACATAATTATAAATAGCTAAGCAGCCAAGAATACCCAAGGGAAGTTACTCTTGAATAGATTTTGGACTGAGGATGTAAGAGTTACCCAGTACTTATATATATTTGCGGTAATGGAAAAAAAATTACTTAAAAAAAAAAAAATAGCATTTGTCAGAATACTCATATTATAAAGTAAAATATTGTTTAAGAGTTATTGGAACAGTTGGTGATTGAGAAGGATTGCATGTCTTAATATGTGCCATCAATGAAACCATAAAATTGTGTGATCTGCTTTAAAACACTAGAATGTGTTACAGCGTGATGAGGAGGATGGTGTGGTGGTTGACGTGGAAATGGATGGGGAGGATCACCTTGGTTACGAGGAGTACACGTGGGCGGGACAGACCAGGATAAGGGCGTCAACCATGCTCGATGGTGGATATGCAGGTATAGGAAATTTTCAAACAGATATCCAGCTTAGCGAATGATGCTTTCAAGTCCTAAGATAAGGGTTATATACATACGTCCCGGTCTCACCGGGATTGTCCCGGTTTCGCGAGGTCTGTCCCGGCGTCACGATGAGATGCATTTTGTCCTGGTCAATCACAAAAATCGATGTTAGTGTACCATGAAACTTACATTGGGCCAACAATTAACTTCAAATCGTTAATCCCTTTATCCGTCCCTATGACAACAATACCCGCTAGCCGCATGTCAAAGAGGAGCAGTAATGATACCCCATTAGCAATTTATTGATCGTTTGTCACACTTTCGCGGGATGGGGGTCATATATCCGCGGTCGCTAATTGCTGCTGATTGTTGCATTGTTTCGGAATAAAAAAGGAACTGTGTTTGTTGTTATTTTGATTTTAAATAGAATAGGTGTTATCACATAATTAGTTTGGTAACGTTTGAAGGTAAGTATGAAAATAAATTGAGAACTTTTCGAGAATTAAAGAAGCAAAAACAATCATTACTTTCTTTAAACTCGTATTGTTCACATCGCAAAATTTGATGCAGTAAATGACTCGGTGTCTAGTGGAACATAGCCCAGGTATAAGTCTGCTGGAGTAGTCTCCCTTGTAAATGCATTTGTTTCTTTTACAATCAGTGTTTATATTTGCGTGTTTCGTGTAATTTCTTTGATGTCATAATTAAAAATACATGTTATCGTTTATATTATTGAATAAATATGATTAAAATATATGCGTGTGTATGTTTGTGTTATCCATTTTGGGTGTTTATTGTTTGAACTATAACTATATAGACCACGAAACGGAATAGGACCTAGGTTAGATACGATAAACTATTATTATTACTGTTTTTTTTCTGACAAAATTACAATATTAATGTGTCCCTGTCAAATGTCCCGGCGATTTTTTGGCAATGTCCGGCTTTGGCCTGAAAAAATTATGGTATGTATGGTTATATAGCACAAGAATTTTGTGAAAGAGCGGAATAAATCATTGGATATTTATTGTGTGTTAAAAAATATGCATGGTGCTTCTGTTATGAAGTTATAGTTCATCTACTGTGGAAAGACCAAAAACAGATTCGACGTTTAGAAGGCAAAAGGTCTTATTTGTTGACAGTTTGATTAGAAAAATAAAGGGATAATGGGAATGTTATCGCAACAATTATGTGCACTATCGTTTTCTGAAACTTCTTGTTGAAGTACTTGTAAGATGATGCTGAAACTTACTACCACCCCATAATTCCATCAGATGCTGATATTTTTCCCCTAATTTCAGGCACAGGTGATGATGCTGATATTATCTCCCCTTAATTACATCAGATGCTGATATTGTTCCCCTTATTCCAGGCACTGGTTTCAGATGATGCTTATATTATCTCCCCTTAATTCCATCAGCTGCTGATATTGTATCCTTTATTTCAGGCACAGGTTTCAGATGATGCTGACACTATCTCCCCTTAATTCCATCAGATGCTGATATTGTATCCTTTATTTCAGGCACAGGTTTCAGATGATGCTGATACTAACTCCCCTTAATTCCATCAGATGCTGATATTGTCTCCCCTTATTTCAGGCACAGGTTTCAGATGATGCTGATACTACCTCCCCTTAATTCCATCAGATGCTGATAATGTCTCCCCTTATTTCAGGCACTGGTTTCAGATATAGCTGATACCATCACCCCATTAACGCCATCAGATTGACAGATGCTGATATTATCTCCCCTTTATTTCAGGCACTGGTTTTCAGGTGGCAGGGTGCAGTAGTGAAGGTTTAGATGAAGATGTAGATCTCAATGTTGATGATGATGATTCAGAAAAATATGGAAAACCTCAGTATCCTTTCGCGAGGGGATAATTACCAGTGGTCATTCTTACATGTAATATTATAATTTTGGTCTTGTCCAGTGTTAGGCAGTATGTTTACATGTTCTTGGTAAAGTATTCCTTTGTACATAGATGAATTAAAAAACACACACAAAAACACACGCAATAAAACAACAAATAAACAACAAAACAACAAGTTGTATGAAGCCTCAAAACTGTAGATGCAGAATTTAAATATCTCCAACTTCACTTCTGTGGTTTTGGACAATTCTTAAATATGATAACTTACTGCCTGCATTTATTTTACTTAAAAGAACATTTAGCCGCATACTTATTCCTGTAGTTTAAATTCTGAATGAGGTCTACGACCTACTGTCCTTGACCCTGTTGCTAAGATACAGTGAAGCAGACGTGATCCCATGTGCGTCAGATGAGCCAGGGGAGGACAGGGAGAGGGAGGCACTGAGGGGAGCAGTACTAAGGTACGTCTGTTGTTAGACATGATAATGTGACATAATGGAGGTCAGTCATGACATAATAGAGATCACAAATGAATTGATTGATGTGATACATTATAATGTGACATAATGGAGGTCAGTCGTGACATAATGGAGATCACAAATGAATTGATTGATGTGATACATTATAATGTGACATAATGGAGATCAGAAATGCCATAATTGTTGTTAGACATTATAATATGACATAATGGAGATCAGTAATGTCATCATGGAGATCACACATGAATTGATTGTTGTTAGACATTATAATGAAACATAATGGAGATCAGAAATGACATCATGGAGATCAGTAATGCCATAATGGAGATCACAAGTGACATAATGAAGATCAGTATTGACATAATGGAGATCACAAATGAATTGCTTGTACTTAGACATTATAGTGTGACATAATAACTATGGATGGCAACGAATACCAAAACGCTATTCAATATTCGAATTCAATATTCGAATAATATTCGAATATTCGTTCGTTTTTTTAAATGTCTGAGTCTTTGTTTATATATTTAGGATGTATAATAGGTAAACGATTTAATGTGTCGTTAAAAACCGTTCTTATCATTGTCGACTCTTAGTTTGAATTTAATACGAATTTTTCATCATCATCATTATTATCATCCTCTTCATCATCATCATCATCCAATTCATTGATGTCATAATAAAACAACATAGAAAACAGTTCATAGATTTTACTTCGAATCATTTACTTTGTCATACATTTATTAATAGTAAAACAGATCTATACACTTCAAACGTCGCAAAAAAAACACCCAATACACAAAGCAATCTGACAATTTAATAAACACGTTAATGAACGAGAAGACTTTGAGATTAATCGGGAAACACATAGAATATTTACCTGTGCTGTTTTACTCATTTTTGTTGGTTATATTGAGCGAATAAATGTTTTTAAAGTCGGCATGAAAAATGTTGTTGTTAATGCACCGCTAATTAAAGGAATGAAATTAAATTAATAGTAACACCTAAACCGCATAATGCACCATACATTGTTCAAACATTGGTCTCCAATTAGCGTCAGTGTGAAAACAGTCTCCAATAAGCTTCAGTTTAGCACACAAATAATGGTACGTACAAACTGCGCAAATATCGGTCTCTTCTTAGGGTCTGTTTACGACTCGATTGTCACAGTTTGCTTAATCTGTTATCTCCCACTGCGCATACGGGTATCAATGGTGTTAAATAACATGTCAACATGTCAAATTAGGTAACTGTGAAAACATAATGATCGCGGATTATAGAATTAAACTAGTTTATTATGGAGATTTTTTTTTTTTTTTTTGGGGGGCCATTCGAATACTCATTTAATATTCAAATATTCGGTCAAGTATTCGAATATTCGTTGACATCCCTAATAATAACATAATGGAGATCAGTAATGACATAATGATGATCAGTTATGACATAATGAAGATCAGAAATTACATAATGGAGATTAGTATTGACATAATGGAGAGCAAAAATGACATGATTGTTGTTAGACATTATAACATAGCATAATGGATATCAAGATTGTTGTTAGACATTATAACATAGCATAATGGATATCAAGATTGTTGTTAGACATTATAACATAGCATAATGGATATCAAGATTGTTGTTAGACATTATAACATGACATAATGGAGATCAGAAATGACATAATGGAGATCATAAATGACATGATTGTTTTTAGACATTATAATGTGACATAATGGCATAATGGAGATCACTAATGACATAATCCATTATCTCCAGATTAGAAATGACTTGATTGTTGTTAGACATTATAACGTCACATAATGGAGATCAGTAATGACATAATGAAGATCACAAATGAATGGATTGTTGTTAGACATTATAATGTGCCATAATGGAGATCTCAAATGAATTGATTGTTGTTCGACATTATAATGTGACATAATGGAGATCAGTAATGACATAATGGAGATCACAAATGACATGATTATTGTGAGACATTATAACATGACATAATGGAGATCAGAAATGACATTATGAAAATCACAAATTACATGATTATAATGTGACATAATGGAGATCAGTGATGACATAATGGAGATCACCAATGACATGTTTGTTGAAACTTTATAACATGACATGATGGACATCAGAAATGACATAATGGAGATCACAAATGACATGATTGTTGTTAGACATTAATAAGGTGACATAATCAAGATTAGTAATGACATGATTGTTGGAGAAATGATGTTAGATCTAAATATTGGTGTCACTTGATTCTGTGAAAGAGTGACAATGGAAAAAAGGGAGAGAAAAATTCCCTGATAGAGAAATCAGAGATTTAAACCAAAAGTACAAGAAAAAAAACACGAAAATTGTAGTGCAGGTGCAGGTATGCAGAGTAGACTGTGGAGTATTATACATTGATTTTGTAAACCAGTAATAAATGTCATGGACAATCTGATTCCAGTCAAGCAACCATCATGGAAATATTTGGGAGTTTTACTTTAGAAAATCAGTGACCCAAGCTGTTGATGTAATTTATGGTTTGAATATGCCTTTAATGAAATCGTTATATTTCTAAGTGACTTGGCTTAGATGCAATTGGTTTATCACAGTCCGTACAGGCTGATCCAGGATGACACTTTCCGCTTTTATGGTATTTTCTGTTTCAAGGAAGTCTCTTCTAAACATAAATTTACTGTAAGCGGAAAGTGCCATCCTGGATTAAGTGCCATCCTGCACAGGCTGATCCGGGATGACACTTTACGCACATGCATTAAGCTTGGTTTTCCCACGACAAGCCTCATATGTTTTATGTGTCTCCTCTTTCCAGTGCTGCAGATCTTCCCTCCCATCTGTCCAACCAGGATCGACTGGCAGACACAGGTAACTGCTGTCATCATTTGACACATCTTCTGAGTGACTATACATACAATTCATGTCAGCTTCAACTGTGAATGTGCATTATTGCGTATTTATTATTGCTGATGCTTACACGTGAAAAGCTGATGCAGTTAGTTTTTAGTGTTCAGATAGCAAGTTAGTGAGTGTCTGCTTGGTACTTTAAAATTCTTTCCTTGTCCCAATTCGTGAATTTTTGCAGCTATCAGTAGTCAGCTGTCATCTGTTTTTATATTTTGTCTAAAAGATGCATTTGGGTTTTTATATGTATTTACATTAATTTCCATTAAACAGTTCAAATCAAAGATGAAGTTTCTTTTGGCACAGTGTGTCTCCCACATTCACATGGCAGCATATGTACTTTGAAGTTACTGGTTGGCATACATCACAATTTAATTAATTAATTGACAAAAGTATCGCCTAACTGTGTCAAACTGCAATAGGTCATCTGTTCACGATCTAAAAGAAGTTTATTTTAGGAGCTAATATTAATCATATTGGTCAAACCCCTCCATTTTTGTATGCAAAGGAGTTCCAATGCTGTCTATGATACAGATATCGAGGGGGCCCACCACCCGTCCACAGTGGTCATGGAGGTCAAGGTCAAAGCGGAGCCCGGGGAGGAGGCAGGCATTGGCGGGTCTGCTGGACAGATCATCACCGCCTTGAAGTGCAAACTGAAGGAGAAGAACAGGGAAACAGCCGCCACTAAATGTCTAATTTGTATGGTGAGTCTAATTATGTATCTTGTGAGATCAATAAAGCACATAATTATGTAGCTGCAATTATGTACAAATCTCTTTCTTGTATGTTCTATCCAACTATATAATCTAAAATATTGATGAATTAGCTGCAATGTCTAGCAAGTGTCATAATTGTATGTTGAGTCTAACAAACGATTGATTACTTTCTTCACACAAAAACAAAAGATTGATGACTTTCTTCACACAAAACAGAGTCATGATACACAAATATGGCAACAGTACTTGTAATCATCAGTTTGCGTACCAGTAAATGTATTTGCCATTGTGTTTTTGTGTCGCCTGATAAGGCGACATAGGGGTTACTTTTGGCGGCGGCATCATCGGCGTTGGCGGCGGCATCTCCCTCATTTTGCGCAGACAATAACTTGAGATGTTTTTGTGCCATTATTATGAAACTTTATAGATGTGTCAGTAGGCATAAAAGGAAGGTTAAGTTTATGTTCGACATAATTGCTCTTTACGTACTTGAGTCATGCTCCTTTAAAAAACAAAATCTTTCAAATAAGGCTTGTACAGACAATGACTTGAGAAGTTTTTGTGCAATCATTATAAAACTCCACGGAAGTGTTAGTAGGCATAAAAGAAAGGTCAAGTTCAGGTTTTGGCATAATTGCTCTTATTGTACTTTAGTTATGCCCCGTCAGGCGACACATCAGACTCGCGGTGTTCTAGTTGACTATAAGTATTTGTTTTGAGCATACATTAAAATTATTATGTAATACAAATGTATTACCCTTTATTTGAATCTTGATTTCAAGTTTTATTCTTTTTAATTAACAAGTATAATTTACAGCAACATTTTATTAATAGCTATGTAAAACATAAGACAGCAATTACCAGTATGAAAGTATAATAACAGGTCATTGTAAAATTCAGAGAGTAACAGTAGTTACAATAACTAAGCCGCCTTTGAAAGGTGTAATCATGTCAGGTCATTGTAAAATTCAGAGAGTAACAGTAGTTACGATAACTAAGCCGCCTCTGAAAGGTGTAATCATGTCAGGTCATTGTAAAATTCAGAGAGTAACAGTAGTTACGATAACTAAGCCGCCTCTGAAAGGTGTAATCATGTCAGGTCATTGTAAAATTCAGAGAGTAACAGTAGTTACAAGAACTAAGCCGCCTCTGAAAGGTGTAATCATGCCAGTTAAAGGGACCTATTCACAGACTGGCAAACGGACAATTTTCAAAATTGTTGTCATAGATCCCCCAAAACATATTATATATACACAAGTGGAATAACACTACTGACAAAGAAATATGTGTCGTTTATGCAAAATCATCATTTGAAATGGATAAAATTATTTAGTGTTTGCAGTTAAGACATTAAATGACATTTTTAAAAAATACCAAAAATCTGTGAACAAGTCCCTTTAAAGCACACCATCTATGATCTATGATCATTTGTGTGTTTGTAGGAGCCGTACAGTAAGCCAGTGACCTCGACCCAGTGTTGGCACGTACACTGTCTATGATCTATGATCATTTGTGTGTTTGTAGGAGCCATACAGTAAGCCAGTGACCTCGACCCAGTGTTGGCACGTACACTGTCTATGATCTATGATCATTTGTGTGTTTGTAGGAGCCGTACAGTAAGCCAGTGACCTCAACCCAGTGTTGGCACGTACACTGTCTATGATCTATGATCATTTGTGTGTTTGTAGGAGCCGTACAGTAAGCCAGTGACCTCGACCCAGTGTTGGCACGTACACTGTCTATGATCTATGATCATTTGTGTGTTTGTAGGAGCCGTACAGTAAGCCAGTGACCTCGACCCAGTGTTGGCACGTACACTATCTATGATCTATGATCATTTGTGTGTTTGTAGGAGCCGTACAGTAAGCCAGTGACCTCGACCCAGTGTTGGCACGTACACTGTCTATGATCTATGATCATTTGTGTGTTTGTAGGAGCCGTACAGTAAGCCAGTGACCTCGACCCAGTGTTGGCACGTACACTGTCTATGATCTATGATCATTTGTGTGTTTGTAGGAGCCGTACAGTAAGCCAGTGACCTCGACCCAGTGTTGGCACGTACACTGTCTATGATCTATGATCATTTGTGTGTTTGTAGGAGCCGTACAGTAAGCCAGTGACCTCGACCCAGTGTTGGCACGTACACTGTCTATGATCTATGATCATTTGTGTGTTTGTAGGAGCCGTACAGTAAGCCAGTGACCTCGACCCAGTGTTGGCACGTACACTGCGAGCAGTGCTGGCTACGAACCATGGTTAGTTTGCACGGTGATCGTTGAATGTTTATAGATTTTGGAGCGTAGTGTTTCTTTATAGTTGTTTTCTAAAGGAACTTTACCATTCCAAATCATGATTAAATAATGAAATACAGCTAAATATAAAATAGAGAATATCAGTGTGTTGCATTATAAATTCTAACATTACACGAGTTTTCTATAGATAAAGAACAAAATTCACCATTGTGTAACTACCAATAAACAACCCGAAAAAAGAATCCGCAGGTGTAAAATATATGTTTGCATTGAAATTGCAGAAAATGTGGTCAGTTCATGTTAGAATCTAAATAATTTTTGCATTATCGTTGTTTATCTGCTAATAAACAACAATTTTTCATTCTGATGTGGTATATTAAACCACTTGGGCTAATGCCCTCATGGTTTAATTCCTACGCATCAGATCTCCAGATCATTGTTTATTAGCCGTTAAACATCTTAAATCGAAATTTAAATTATTTTTTAAGTCAAATTCATAAATATGACTTTGGAATACATGTACTAAAACAAATCACATTAGTTATAAACAAGCAATAAAATGGCAATTCTACTTCTGCATACAATGAATACAGATGGTCTTAGCTGTAGCAATGCTAGGTCTTTTTATAATTTAGATTTTATATTATGCTCTATCTTAATAGTTATAATTATGTTCACTCACTTGTGTTCGTTTATTTTGTAATTTTATGACCATTGTAAAGTGTAATTATCATTAGCTCGACTATTCGAAGAATAGGTGAGCATTCCTACTACCCCCGGCGTCCGTGTCGGCGTCTGAATTTGATAAAAGTTTGTATTCAAGAGTCTTGTAACTTCAAAACTACGCAAGTTATTCACTTAAAACTTGAAATATACATTTGTCATCAACTCCAGTATCAGGGGCAACATTATGCCCCTTTTTCACATAGATTATCGGTTTAAAGTTTATATTCAAAAGTTTTGTAACTTTAGAACTACATAAGTTATTCACTTGAAAATTGGAATATACCTTTGTCATCAACTCCAGTGTCAGGGGCAACACTCCTTATAACTCTGTTTTGTATTTTGTCAGAGTTATGCCCCTTTTTCACATATATTTTCTGGTGAAAGATTATATTTAAAAGTTTTGTAACTGCAGAACTACAAAAGTTATTCACTTGAAGCTTGGATTATACCTTTGTCATCAACTCCAGTCTCAGGGGCAACATTTCCTGTAACTCTGTATTGTATTTTGTCAGAGTTATGCCCCTTTTTCACATAGATTTTCTGTTTTAAGTTTATATTCAAAACTTTTGTAACTTCAGAACTACGTAAGTTATTCACTTAAAAATAGGAACATACCTTTGTTATCTACTCCAGTATCAGGGGCAACCTGCCAATGTTTTACATTTTGACAAGAGTTATGCCCCCTTTTCACATAGATTTTCTGGTTAAAGTTTATATTCAAAACTCTAATAACTGCAAAACTACAAAAGTAATTAACTACATAAGGTTGAAACTTGGAATAATTAGATAAAATAAATGCCATAACTCAGTTTTGTATTTCAACAAATTTATGCTCAACTATGCCCACTTTTCAAAATATGTACCAACTAAAATACTTCGAATAGTCGAGCCCGCTGTCCTCTGACAGCTCTTGTTTTATGGATGGTATACAGCGTTTAGAATAAAAAAAATCAATAGCATGTCATAATCATGTGCATAATGATACACTATGTCAACTGGATAAGAAAACAAATTTGGCTCGTCGTGGGAAAACCGGACTTAATGCATGTCCGTAAAGTGTCGTCTCGGATTAGCCTGTGCAGTCCGCACAGGCTAATCCAGGATGGCACTTTCCGCCTACAGTGGATTTATGTTTAGAAGAGACTTCCTTGAAACAGAAAATACCATACAAGCGGAAAGTGCCGTCCTGGATTAGCCTGTGCGGACTGCACAGGCTAATACGGGACGACACTTTACACACATGCATTAAGACCGGTTTTCCCACGACGCGCCTCAAATTTATCCCATCATCAAGCCTGCATTGACGAAATAACACCCTGTGGGATAAACTTAGTTGTATTCCACCTTGTTGAATAAAGTCTGCACAGGCTAAGCCAGGACGGCACTTTCCGCTTTTATGGTATTTTCTGTTTCAAGGGAGTCTCTTCTAAACATAAATCCACTGTAGGCGGAAAGTGCCGTCCTGGATTAGCCTGTGCGGACTGCACAAGCTAATCCGGGACGACACTTTACGCACATGCAATAAGTCTGGTTTTCCCACGACGCGCCACAAATGTATAACAAACTGTGGAATTCAAAAACTGGAGGTACAATGCTTTTACTAGTATCTAATACAAAATGTACGAATTGTAATAAAAAAAGTAGTCCCAAGATTCTAGAAATACAATAAACAAAACATAGGCTGTTAACATGTTTTATTGTATACATTTGTGTCATTAGTACAAAAAATAATCAAATTGTAACCTACACAATGAAAAAGACCTTTAAAGTCAACAAAGACACAACTGCATGATGATCCTTACAATGATGCTCTATAAATAAATAAATACACAATAAATGACCATGACCTTTCTGCTCGTTATTAAAAACTCGAAATCGAAGCGCACGTGTGACTGCAAATTTAATCTGATTGTTTTGGAAAACATGTTTGCATATTTTAAATACAATGTATGTATATATCTTCAAATGACTGACCAAAAAATGCTATTGGCAAAAGTAAACAATGCAAATTTTTCGTGAAAACGTAGTCCATGCACGCGACAAGTATATTTCCACAGTGCGGAATACAGCTAAGTTTATGCCACGGGGTGTTATTTCGTCAATGACAGCATGAAGATGGGATAAAATGACGTCGTTTTGTTTATTTTTGTGAAGACATTTGATGTTTTTCAGTGATTTTCTTTTGTTTATTTGCAAAATAAAGACAGAAAATGATGGGATAAATAGAATACCTGGTAAGTGTTGAATACAGATACGTTTATTTGCTCGGCACGAAAACCTAAACCACTGGCCAAGACTCGTGGTTTAGGTTTTCTGAGCCTTGCTAAATAAACATATCTGTATTCAACACTAACCTAGTATTCTCTATGACACACACATTGTTTTACTTCTGGCTTGTCCTGGGGTTGGATTACAGAACATCATAAGTTTATCTTAAAATATTTTCACTTAAGTTCAAATTTTTGCTTTGCGAAATTAAAAAAAAATCCTTATAAATTTGTTAATTACCCTTAAGTAAACAAGAGTGAATAATGAAATTGATAATAAAGAATCTGTTAGCACAAAGACATATGCATGGAACAAAAAGTTTAAGAAAAATAATGATAAAGTTAAGCATAATATTTCACTTAAGATATTTTTGGAATACAGCTCCAGGTATGATAAATGTATTTTTCAAATGTTGTTTATGAAAATTCATGTGTAAGAATCCAACTCGTGCTGTACTTGGATTGCATCTTATTTCTGAACCGATCTTGTCCCCTATTGTTCTTGATTAGTAGTATATCATGCATGTTTGCTCAAGCAATGGCCATGTTCCATTTCAGGGGGCCAAGAAGTTGTGTCCACAATGTAACATGATTACCTCCCCTGCAGATCTCCGTCGGATTTATTTGTAGTGCCGGCGTCCACGCAAGCAGTGACTCCATTCTTTGGGGGTTGACATTGAAGATTTCAACAAGCTGATCCTGATGGTGATGGATATGCAGACCTGAATGAAAATCAGTGGAAGCCATCTTCAGAATGCAAAATTGAATTGTATTAAATCACTCGATGACAGGAAAATAGTGCCAGTTTTGTCAAGGCATTTCACTCCGCATTGGTAATGAACTTGTACAGTCAATATTTGCCAAACATTTGATAAGGGAATATCACTTTTCTGATTTGAAATAGCAGAAAGATGGGGATAATGGGCTCGTTACGAACGTTAATATTACTGGGGCTAGTGACTGTCCCTTATCACATGACAGAAAGTGTACATATTAATCCATGTGCAACCAAATAGCCAAAATAGTGACTTCTAAAATTAGTAAAACTATTAAAAAATGAGGCATTACATGTATTTTCACATTCCTACATGTATGTAATAATTTAAAATGACTGGTAGTTTTGCAAAATGGAAACTGCTGCCATACATTTTTCATGTAGATGCTGGCTGTTTGGCCTGTCCAGTGATTGTCTTATGTACTCCAGAATACAGTAATGGTAATTTGCGTTTTTCTAGGAATTATTAACAAATTTATTGTAACACCAAAATAGGCCTGTTGGCACTAAACTTGTTTTCTTGTAATAAAATTACAATAATGTTCAAAGTTCATAAAATATGTAAATATGGGGATAATTATAAGTTTGGTACATGATTAAGTTTTAGCTCACCTGAGCACAAAGTGCTCATTGTGAGCTTTTGTGATCGCCCGCTGTCCGTCATGCGTGTGTGCGTGCGTGCGTCGTCAACTTTTCATTCAAACAACATCTCTTCCTAAACCGCTTGGCAGATTTTCACCAAACTTCACAGGAATGATCCTTGGGTGAGCCTCTTTCAAAGTTGTTCAAATCTTTCCGCTCCGCTGCATATGTAGATCACCAGAGCTAAAAATAGATTTAAAAAGTGTAAACTTAAAAAATCTCTGAAACCGCAGGGCCCAGAGGTTTCATATTTGGTATGTAACATCCTATAGTGGTCCTCTACAAAGATTGTTCAAATTATGCCCCTGGGGTCAAAACAGGCCACGCCCTGGGGGTCACATGGTTTATATAGAATATTTAGCAAAATGACTTTAAAAATCTTCTCCTCGGAAACCACAAGGCCCAGAGGTTTCATATTTGGTATGTAACATCCTATAGTGGTCCTCTACAAAGATTGTTGAAATTATGCCCATGGGGTTAGAACTGGCCACGCCCTGGGGGTCACATGGTTTATAAAGAATATATAGCAAAATGACTTTAAAAATCTTCTCTGAAACCACAAGGCCCAGAGGTTTCATATTTGGTATGTAACATTCTATAGTGGTCCTCTACAAAGATTGTTCAAATTATGCCCCTGGGGTCAAAATGGGCCATGCCCCGGGGGTCACATGGTTTATATGGAATATATAGCAAACTGACTTTAAAAGTCTTCTTCTCTGAAACCACAAGGCCCAGAGGTTTCATATTTGGTATGTAACATCCTTTAGTGGTCCTCTACAAAGATTGTTCAAATTATGCCCATGGGGTCAAAACTGGCCACGCCCTGGGGGTCACATGGTTTATATAGAATATATAGCAAAATGACTTTAAAAATCATCTCTGAAACCACAAGGCCCAGAGGTTTCATATTTGGTATGTAACATCCTATAGTGGTCCTCTACAAAGATTGTTAAAATTATGACCCTGGGGTCAAAGCTGGCCACGCCCCGGGGGTCATATGGTTTATATAGAATATATAGCAAAATGACTTTACAAATCTTCCCCTCTAAAACCACAAGGCCCAGAGGTTTCATATTTGGTATGTAACATCCTATAGTGGTCCTCTACAAAGATTGTTCAAATGATGCCCCTGGGGTTAAAACTGGCCACGCCCCAGGGGTCACATGGTTTATATAAACTTAAATAGCAAAATGTCTTTAAAAATCTTCTTCTCTGAAATCGCAAGGCCCAGAGATTTCATATTTGTTATGTAACATCCTATAGTGGTTCTCTACAAATATTGTTCAAATGATGCCCCAGGGGTTAAAACTTGCCATGCCCCAGGAGTCACATGATTTATATAGACTTACATAGCAAAATGACTTTAAAAATCTTCTCCGAAACCACAAGGCCCAGAGGTTTCTTATTTGGTATGTAACATCATATAGTAGTCCTCTACAAAGATTGTTCAACTTATGCCCGTGGGGTCAAATGTGGTCACGCCTTGGGGGTCACATGATTTATATCGACTTTAATAGCAAAATGTCTTTAAAAATGATCTCCTCTGAAACCGCAAGGCCCAGAGGTTTCTGATTTGGTATGTAACATCCTCAAGTGGTCCTCTACAAAGTTTGTTCAAATTATGCCCCATGGGTCAACACTGACCACACCCCAGGGGTCACATGGTTTATATAGACTTAAATAGCAAAATGACTTTAAAATTTCTTCTCCTCGGAAACCCCAAGGCTTAGAGGTTTCATATTTGGTATGTAACATCCGTATAGTGGTCCTCTACAAATATTGTTCAAATTATGCCTCTGGGGTCAAATCTGGTCACGGGGGTCACATGTTTTATATAGACTTAAATAGCAAAATGACTTTAAAAATCTTTTCCTCTGAAACTGCAAGACCCACAGCTTTCCTATATTTGGTACGTAACATTGCATAGTGGTCCTCTCCAAAGATTGTTCAAATTATGCCCCTGGGGTCAAATCTGGTGGCACCCCGAGGGTTCACATGCTTTACATAGACTTAAATAGCAAAGTTACTTTAAAAATATTTACCTGAAACCACAAGGCCCAGTGATTTGTTCAAGATTGTTCATATTATGCCCCTAGGATAAAAATAAGCCACGCCTCGAGGATGCAAATTCCAATTGGGTCACAAGGTCTCAGGTGAGCGTCCTAGGGCCCTCAGGGCCCTCTTGTTTTAAATACCGTAAAAAGAACACCTATTTTTAAGAGATTTGGTATTCCTCCCTACCTAATGCATTTGAAACTCTAAAAATGTTTTTTTAAGTTGTTTGATTTAATAATAAAGGTTAAGGTATTTGGTTCGGAAATGGCTTTATGTACATATGGGATTCAAGAAACCTTGTCGTCATATATATGCATGTATTATCTCATCTTTAGATAATGAAATTCACTGAATTAACCAAAAATCACTTGTGCTATATTTATTTTCACATGTACTTCTTTATTGAAGTGTTTACATAATGTTTTAAATTAGAAGACTGATTGATTGAACATATGTGTTTCATACTAGCTAGAAAACTTGTTTTTTGTTACTGTATTTGTTTGAAATCAAGCAATAAATCGTAATAACTTCTGGTTTGTGTGTTAGCCTCATCATTATCATCATCACCATCATTTAAATGTGTGGTTTCATGGAATGCTATTAGATCTATTTCAAAATACTGTATTGTCATAGCAGATTTATATTATTATGATACAAAGCCCCTTTTGTAAGCGATAAGAAATGGATAAGAGATTTTAATGTCCGAAAGGTGAGCTGTTTTATTAGTAAAAAAGAAAACGAATTATAATTCTCATGATGTAAGTATTTACTTGCTTATGAACCATATCGGATCTTTTTCCCAAACGAATCGGCGGTATACGTCGTTGTTACACGTGTGTATTTTCTTTATTAACAAATTATCATTCTATACACAGGATGACGTAAAACGCCAAACCTCTGTACTTAACCGCATTATTTCGCCCCAAACGGCGAAATGTGCTTACGCATGAAGTAATCCCGCGTATGAAAGTTGTTTCATGAAATGACTATTGATGCCATTAATCAGTCTAATATTCAGTTAATACTGATAGTAGAATATAATTATGTAAAATAAAATAACAGCAGTTCGTGTTTAACGCTGTTGAGCGTATTGATTATAAAAAGCTACTTTCACTTAAGTTTTGTGTGAAAATTCAATGTTAGATGCCAGTAAATCCAATTCCCAGTATAAAACGGCGATTTTTCAGATTTCAGATTGTGCATGCTTGGTGTCTGTTAAACGATGAATCTTTCCTCATCCGAAAAATGCAATAAAAAGATATGGCATGTTAATTCTAAGAAAATGCGTCTCGCCTGAATGCAGACACCGGTAGAAACTAGGGTTTCGGCAGTCGTATTTCGACAAAAGCCCCATGCCACAGTAAACACACCCCAAAAGCTCATCTTTCAAGTTAGCCTCCAAAGAAATGCACAAAAATGTTCCAAACACACAGAGGATATTAGAAATAGCCACAAAAGGCATGTCTGACATTGCTAAATGCTTTTCATAGCAGAAGAAGAAAGGAACTATAGTAAAAGGCAATATTTCGAATGTAAAACGGAGGGAAACACAGATATACTGGTAACTAACCTCAATGCAATGTTAAATCAACCATTGCGAGCTATGCTGGAAAGTAGCGCATACCCATAATGCTTAGAGCGTGAGTACACAGGTCTGTCAGACCGGTGTAGACACGACGACAAATTATTGAAATTAATTATAAGTGCATTCTTATAACACTCGACGACTTGAATGTGTCAAATTCCTACATAGGCGAAAGAAATGCATACACGTTATCGTTCATGCCTGCTGCAAAATGCTCAAACAACAGAAAGAAAGTCATACCCAACTTTCTTTCCGGTTTAGTTTGCCGATTTGATATTTCTGGGTATAAGGACATTGTATTAGAATTGAAACGCGAGAAAACCACAGCAGGTTCGAGCTTTTTTGCCTGGAAACATTGACCTGATACAATAGTTAGATGTAATCAGTGGATTATGAGATATTGTTTTTGTATCGGGCGAAATCCACACTATCGATATTGACAAAACATAAAAAAGGAAAAATCATTAAAATCAGGCACGGATTTACCGGCAGATCGCACAACCGTGTAAAAACGCAGAGAAGAGAGCGTACTCGTGGTCTTGAGTTATCTGAGACAGCCAACAATTAGGAACTACTTTCCAGCA
The DNA here is from genome assembly GCA_027627225.1 of Congeria kusceri. NCBI lineage: Eukaryota > Metazoa > Mollusca > Bivalvia > Myida > Dreissenidae > Congeria > Congeria kusceri. The sequence continues at coordinate 25,325,159 of CM051032.1, read as the reverse complement.
ATAGTTATGCATGGTCTTTCTAGAATATAGCAACAATCCTTGTAAAAATCTGGCAAATTAACTATTTTGTGTCAGTGTTAATATTACAGAAGCTATATGAAAGAAACTTAGAACCGAGTCTATCAGGGGCCGCAGCTGCCTGCACAAGGTCGGCCCATAGGTGACTCCAGTGACGTTAAAACGACGTTAACGTTATCCCTATTTCGTATACAACTTACAGTTAATAGCAGGCCCAAAGATGCGCTGAAATCCGAATATGGCATACGAAAGTTGAGACTGGAGCCAAATTGGGAGCACACTCGATCACTAATAGACATAAAAGTACACATTTCAATTATTATACATTACTGTCTGCCGGTTGTCAGTCCCGCTAAAAACATATTTTTTTTTCTGGTACAAAATCACAATCACAGAATATAAGGACTGACACCGGTGCTTTCTCGGTGCGTACTTGCGTAGCTACCTGTTACCAGGCGGGCAACCGGCCGGGAAACCGGGACCTGGCTGGTGGCCCGCGGTGTCTCGGCGGAGCTGTCGGGGACCTATCTGAGAACGGCCGCGGATGGGAAATCGGGGACATGGCTGCGAGCGGCTGCGTATTTGGGCAGCTACCTGCTACCAGTCGGGAAGACGGACGGGAAATCGGGGACATGGCTGCGAGCGGCTGGGTATTCGGGCAGCTACCTGCTACCAGGCGGGCAAACGGCCGTGAAATCGGGAACAAGGCTGCATGAGAGCGGCCGCGTATTCGGGCAGTTGCCTGAATTCGAGGACCTGTGTAGTGGCCGCGGTGCCTTGGCAGGGCTTTCGAGGACCTAGCTGAGTGCGGCCGCGTACTCGCCTGCACATGACGGTTATGATGGGAATGTCTCGGACTATTAAGGTACTTTACAAAATGTCTGATACTATAAAGGTAATGTCTTGAACTACTTAGGGAATGTCTGGGACTATTTAGGTGCTATATGGAATGTCAGGGACTATATACTCAAAACACAAAAGCATGTGGACTTCTGACACACTTTGATTTTTCTAAAAAGCTAATAACTCAATCTCTCAAATTAGTTTATGCATGGAAAATGAAAATGTTATATTCACATTAAATTTCATTGTCGTAGAAACTTGAAGGTAACATAATGAACGAAAATATTTTATTGGGAACAATTTTTTTAAAATCGTAGTGTACATTCTATTTTTGTAATACGGTTCCACGGGGCGTTTATTTCGCTGTTCCAATACGAAAACTGTTGTGGGAGTTATGTCCCTTAGACTAGCAATAAAATGTATTAGACAAAAAATAAAGAAATGTCACGGTAAACGGTAAATAATCCCAAATATGATGCCAATATAAAGCTTGAAATTAATCATGGTTTCGTCCATGCGATTACGAAATAATTAGTCAAGCTGGCAATTATCCATGAAGCGCTGCCTGGTCGAGATCGGCTTTCTGGTGACCTGGTGACGTTATTGACGTTAAAAAGACGTCAACGTCACCCCAATATATGGTATATGGTACAGTAATAGGGGTAAATTGATGCGCTTAATCGCACTTGAATTGTTCATGTCGACACTGGTGCACAGGCCCCTATCACCGTGCCAAGTTTCGTGATCTATCTGTTTTATAGTTTTCTTAAGAACACATGCATAATGCATACACGGGCATAGTCTTTTTCTGCCATATTCAGTCGCTATATGGAGTATATGTTTTGCATTTTATTAAGAAAAGCATTAAAGGCTTATCAACGAAACTTTGCAGGCTAGTATGGGTCATTGGGCTGAGGCTTCCTGCGCGAGGTCGCCTACCTGGTGATATAATTGGCGTTAAAAGGGACGTTAACGTCACCCTTATAATATAGGAGCGTCGTGTGAAAATCGACCTTAATGACAACGTCACATGACCGAGAAAAATGCGTTTGAAATCACGTCATGATTTTTTCTAATGTAAACACTGAAGTGAAATCAATTATTGCTTTTTAATGACCGAGTTTTGCGCGTTTGTTGTCGGAGAAAATGGAATACGAATTTGATGTGAGTAATTGAGATATTTTCCTTCATTAAGTATAACTTCTGGTTCAAAGAAATTCAAATAAGTTATTTATTTGCAAACGAAATGACAAACTGTCGATGATGGTTTAAGCGGATTCAGATTTTGTTTATATCAGCTTAGGTGTTGAACATAAGTTTGTATGCTAATTTTATTTATATAATAATTGGTATTCGTGGGGAATAATTTTTTTTTTCATTAATGCTGTATTAATGGCTATATTTCTTTCACGATTATCGATTCTTGTCAAGCTAGTGAATAGGTTACCGTTTTATTATAACAGAAAACTATATAATGTCAAATATTTAGCAATCCCCTTCCCCATAAATCTTGCAAATTATTCAGAATAAATTGTAAATTATTTTTTAAGAATTTTACAGCAATGGTCGGATTTTACTTTCTGTACTTAGCATTATGTTATATACTTAAATCCACGTTCATCAAATGACGGGATGGTCGAGTGGGCTAATGCGCATTCGCTTTGACAATGGGGAACCCGGATCGATTTCCGGCTGACGTGACCTTTTTATTTAATTTTTTTCTTAATTCTTTTAATCACTGCATTTTTTTCTTACTTTTTGGTATATGATAAATTCTTAAATTACTTTTTTTTTTCCAGGAACTCGAGTCTATGTTATCAGACTATTTTGGTACGACTACTTTGCTTAGTACGATAACCGGATGAAAAGTCCCAGTTAAGTTATATTTTTTTTAAACATTTTGTCCTTTTGTCAAAATAAGAATAAGTACATTGCCGGGTATATGATGTGATGTGTCCTGACGGGATAAAACGCAATGGTCGAACTACAAATGCAGATACATGTACCTATAGCTGGTATGGGAATAATACTGCTTATTGTTTTTACAAGCTACCATATTTAATTTTGTCAAAGCGTCGTGTTAAAGATCAAAATGCATGCATATTACGTATTGCTAACATGTGTATTATATTCTATCTTTTAAAAATTATTAACATAATAAATTCGTCACTGGTGATTCACAGGTTATGCATGATGCCTGGTAGATTCCAGTTTCACCAACATTAAGGTAAAGTACAGACAAAAGTACTAGGAACACGGTCACAACATGCAGATTTAGTGAACTAGTTGTCATCAACGGAGCAGTCTGCTTCCCCCAATGGACCTGGCGTCACTGGAAACCGGAAATAATGTATAACGCCTTTGCTTCTAAAATCCAATAAGTTTAATATATATTGTAGTCACAGTTTGAAAGTTATGCGCTAGCGTTGAACTCGTTCAATTACAGTATATTTTGGGAAGTTTCAGTTCTTCCGGTTCGAGTCCAATGCGCCTGGGATCGTCATTGTCAAGGAACACAGTCTTGCGCCCGAGCAGCAGTTCTGTATTCTCTGGGATACTGGGTACCAGTTCGCATCTACCGACCGACCGCCGGTGACCTAGTGGCGGATTGTCGCAGGAATGCAGACGATACTTCTCGCACAGCATCACTATGTCCACTCCATGCGATTTGTCAGCTGACTGCTCTGATCACCAAGAATACTGTAACTATAGTGTTTGCAGAATAAAACGGAAATACAATGTTTAGAAATGTGTATCTATGTGTTTTGTGTTTGCTCGGCCCGGCTCTAGAGCGCTGGACTATCCGGGGTTCGTGAGTTCGAGCCCTAGCCCGACCACATAACTTGTGTGGGGATTGGTCATAAAATAATTTCGACGGTTATACTCCACCTAACTCTTATTCAATTAGGGCTGTTGTCAGTTGCTGGCACAAGTGTATGCACTTGGTACTGGAAACCGCTTAGATCGGCTAAGCTTACCCAGGATAAGTGTGAGAAGGTTAACTGACCACTGTTATAGGACTGAAATATTGTTAAATATGGCGAAAACTCCAGGCAAGTAAATAATACATTCAAATATCTGCGCGGAGGTTAGGGTCATTATTAACGCCTCGTGTTTTTTATTATAATTTTTTAGTTTGTTCAAATTGGGAATATTAATTTGATGCACTTCAAAGCCTTGTAACGTTATTAAACAGATTATTATGGATTTATAACAGACCGAGTATTAAAAATTAATAACCAATTTTTCTGAGAAAATTAAAATCATTAATTGGTACTACCCGCGTTTATTCTGCAAATGCCGTTATACCATAAAAGTGACATATACTGTCGTTAACAGCAATATTTTCACGGTGTCTCTATATATATTTTTTATTTATTTTAAAGCGTTCAATAAACGTATCTAGTAATTACGGTACATTCTAGTTTTGCTTCTTAACGGGAAGTTTTAGTATAAGATATTGCTTTCACCATTATGTAGAATTAATTTATTTCGGACAATGCAAACCCTAAGTATTTACAGATATATAGGATCTGAAACGAGTTGTCATTTCATACCATAATTTATTAAACGATTTCAGGAATTGTGTTAGTAAGCGAGCCTTTGTATGAAATGACAACGTGTGTCAGATCTTTTTTATCACATGCTTTTAACCGAAAAAAACCCGTCTAATTTTACCAAAACATGTTGATAAATCCTAAAATGTTGTGTATCGGCATGACGTAATTTCATGTTGACGACGTCATTTCACCAAAAAAACGTCAAGCGCTTGGTCAGTCAAAGAATATATAGCCAATGAAAACGCTCAAAATGTTATCTTACACATGTGTAAGACAGAAATATTCATAATGGTTGTATTACACGGGAGACAAGGTATAGCATGTGATAAAATACTGATATTGTTTCTGCATAACCACGGTGCCTGTACCACGTGATCTATTTTGTTCTGTGTGGGTCATTCCAACGAAAACAATCCCTCGCTTCAGGTAACGTTTTTTTTAAAATAATTTCTCTGTTAATTCTTAACCGATTTTCACGAAATAAAGACGAGTGCCCTGTCATAAGAGGAATACACCATTCCATTAGAGTTCCTGGCAGATTAATTTAGTATGTTTTTCAAAAACTGCCACCGCGCATCTTTTAAAACATAAATTGACATGCTATGTGTGGAATATTTTTTGTTTAATCGTCAATACATTTCATAATATTGCTGCTGAAGATGCCAAATGTAGGGCGGACACTGTAATTCTTACCAGAGAAACAGCATAAAACGTATGTTTGCTCACATACGTCTGATGCCAATTTTTTTGGTAGAAAATAAAATATTGCTATGTGTGGGTCACAACTATGTTATGCTATGTGTGGAATACAAAAGTGGTTAGAGCATACCTGCTTATTAATTTACATTAATATGTTGCTTTCATGCATTTGTATTGTTACTGAAAATAAGAATACAGATTTGAAGAGTTTTATTTTCATAGTGTGTCACAAAGTTGTTTTATGTCCGCTTCCATATGATATGTGATATTATTATCAAATATGTTCTTTTTTCAAACAACTACTACTACTACTACTACTACTACAACTACTACTACTACTGCTACGGACTTCAATGAAGTTGAAAATGAATCTACTCCAGATGAATTTCAAGTGAGGTATTCAAATCATGTTATATTATTATATAATTATATGCATAATGGTTCTCTCACTTCAATGATTATGCAATTTTCGTATATACGAGTAGTTTGGACAAATTTGAAGATCGTTATTTCAAACATATAAGCATGAATCCAAGCATAATTGAAATTAATACTACTGATACGTAATTTGTAGTTTGCTCAACAACATAATAATGAAAAGCTTGTATATTTCCCGATTACATTTCAGAACCCATTTCTTTGACACGACAGCTCGCAAGAGAGAACAAAGAGGAAAATCTTTCTTTGAACATAAATGCTGTCCAGCATGGATCTCTTTCAGTCGGCTGGGTGAAGTCAAGACGAAACGACAGCAAACTCTTGCCCACTACAAGGCTAGGACTTGATCTTTGAATCAAAATAGTTTTAGTGTGCAGCATCCAATGCAATAAACAATATGTTTTTATTATGTCTGTTTCCTTATTTCTCTATTACCAGTTCTGTTTTGGGCATAAAGAGAAGATGAATATAATTATATATCAATTTAAAAACAATTTAATCACATAAAATCAGAGATTTGTACTACCAGTTAAATACAGGTACAATCACAAAATGTGAACATCACCACGTAAAATATTGATTGATTAATGTTTGATTTAAAACGATTATAAATTCATACGAAATTTAACCTGAATTGATACAAAACATCCAGCCGTTTTTAAAAGCTGCTCTATCGCAGAAGAATTGGACAAATATTAGTGTGAATATACATAAACATAGTTTGCACCAATATTTAAACCTTGAGAAAAACTAATGTTAGATTAATAAAATACATATTTTAACTGTACATTAAAATGTATTTCAACACCAGGCTTGTCACACATTTGTATGATATTGCACACAACGTTACAAAATAATTTTACTAAGATAAAACGAAAAATCAAGTTCTTATAAAACAAAAAGATAAGTTCAAATATCTTGTAGATACCTTCGTTTATAGAATAGAAAATATCGATTCTAAGATTAGTATATTACTTATATTACCAACATATTATAATATAGTATGAACGTTCTTCCATCTGTGATAGAGTGAATTTCAGATAACCTATTGTCCGAACAAACTGACGCAGCAGTTACCGCCGTGCATTATCAAATTTGAAAACGATGACGCACAATGTCCCATTTATTAATCAACATTACGCTAGAAATGTCTTTAACTTATCTGGACTAATTACATTTCTATACGTTACAGAAAAAAGTCGTCTTGTAATCGGATAAGTGTAGGATATCAATATGTTGACAATTGTCTATAGCGTATTCCGTTTTGGTGCACATCTGCAATTAGAGATTTGATTTGTTAGTATTGGTAGAATGTTTGCCAATCAAACAATGTCCTTAAGGAAACAGCACACAACTTATATTCTTATTAGATAATTGTTCATTATTAACATTAAACTATTGCAAGTAACGATAGCCAATTTGTTCGGACAATAAATTCTTATTCACACATAACAGTAATTCAGTTTTTATCACTGTGTATACATGTACGTTGATGTCTATATATACTGCTGATATGTTTATGTGCGTGGACATGTGTTCCCTACATCTTATCTGACAAACACTGCATAATCGTCATTTCTTTCTGTCCTTTCGTGGGCTCTGAGAAGGTATCGATCGGTGAAGGACTTCCCACACTGGGTGCACACATATGACTGCGGTCAATCGTGCGTGCTGGCTCTATGCTGGCACAGATGTTAGGAATCCTATAGAGAAATACGAGCGTACATTTAAATCATGCCAAAAACAGTTAATATGTCTAAAGAAAACATAATATATAATCCATAATTATCGTTAGGTGGACGTGATTGAGAGGTAGGACTACGACTAGAAAATTTACGCAACATTAAGGAAAATGGAAACGAAAAAACATGTATTAAATTTGAATTAATACAGGCAAAATATGTGTACTGTTAATGATTTTAACTAGAAATGAAATCCAAACGATTTGTCGTAGTTTATTTATACGCATTATGTGCTAAACTTTTAAATGGGCAAACACCAAACCAAGGGCTAAATAAAAAGCTACAGCATACCCTTCTATATTTTATATGTAGGTAGTTACAATAGAATTGTTGACCCCTCAAGATGTATTTGAAAAGGAAAAGTACAAGTCCAAAATTAACGTGTAAATAGACACAGAAACTCGCTAGGAAAGGCTTGCCGCAACAGAAGTATTTTCAAATGCGCTAAAAAATTCATGTTATTGACCCTCAACTGTCAGTCTTGTAATGTAAGTTAAAGAAAATTATATTAAATGGCTTTAATGGGATGTTTGCAATGTCTTAAACTTTTGTATTCCACACATAGCATAACATATATGTGACCCACACACAGCAATATTTTATTTGCTACAGAACAATCGGCATCAGACGTATGTGAGCAAACATACTTTTTGTGCTGTTTCTCTGGTAAGACTTACAGTATCCGCCCTACGTTTGGCATCATCAGCAGCAATATTATGAAATTTTTTGACGATTAAACAAAAAATATTCCACACATAGCATGTAAATTTATGTTTAAAAAGATGCGCTGTTGCAGTTTTTGAAAAACTAAATTAATCTGCCAGAAACTCTAATGGAATGGTGTAATTCTGTTATGACAGGGCACTCGTCTTTATCGTAAAAATCGGTTCAGAATTAACAGAGAAATTATAAAAATCGTTACCTGAAGCGATGGGTTGTTTCGGTGGAATGACCCACACAGAACAAAATAGATCACGTGGTACAGGCACCGTGATAAAAGCATAACGTCGTGTTACGGGTGTTTTTCACTGGAGCAAAACCGCGTTTTATTTTTTCGACGTCAAAGTTCTCAAACGGATTGCAGGAGACGTCATTTGAAACATCATAACATTTTTATTTTTTGAGGTATTAACAAACAGTTTTCACCAACGTTATTAGTGCACGTTCTTCTATCGGAATGTCCCAAAACCTAAAAATCGGTATTGTTGTCATTAAGGTCGATTTTTACACGACGCTCCTATATAGTATACTATATTATATAGTATATTGTACAATAATTGGCGGAACACCGTGCCATGATTCGCGGTTATTTATTGTTAAAGTTTTCTAAAGAACATGCATAAAGAGTATACGCACATGGTCTTTTTCTTATCAAATGTCCTTAAGCCCTATGGAGCATAATATATATTATAATATACTATATACATAGGGGTGACGTTAACGTCTCTTTTAACGTCAATAACGACACCAGGTAGCCGACCTCGTGCAGGCAGTCTCGGCCTAATATCTTCTAATAGGCTGCAAGTTGTGTCGGTATGTGTCTGATACTTTTCTTAATGCCGGTAACACATGCAAAAACATAATAATTACAATGATATTAGGCCGAGACTGCATGCACGAGGTCGGCTACCTGGTGTCGTTATTGACGTTAAAAGAGACGTTAACGTCACCCCTATTTATATAGTATATAGTACAGTAATAGGGGTCAATCTATTAATTCAAGTAGGAAAAGCAAATATCTTCATTATTTGCCCTTATTTATCATCATCCGCTATTATTTGCCATTACCTTATAACTAGGGATGGGATCGAATACTGAAATCAATATTCGAATATTCGTTTCAGGTATTCGAATATATGCGAATATTCGTTTTGTAAATACTACTATATACGGCACTCTGTCCGAATATTTACATATCCGAAATATGTATACTACGTGTACGTAGTTGTTTTACCTTGTTTCAGTTGTAAATGAGCGATATAACTTAGTGAGTGTTAGGCAAATATAAAGAAATGTAAGATATTGTTATATGTATTGTTAATTAATTTGTTAATCGTTCCGTACACACATTTCTCATTACAATCCGATATTCGAATATTCAAATATTCGGTCCCATCCCTTCTTATAACGCAATTGACGTTTTCCGTACATCTATGTCAGCTTGCATACCTCGTCCACAATGGCCTCACCTTCCCAAGTTAGGCCTGTCCAGGAAGTGCGCCTACCTTCCCAAATATACTACCGTACTGTCATTTTAATAACAGTTCCCGCCTTTTCCCGAAACTGAATAATATAGAGTTATGTCATTGATTGCATGCAAAATTATAAAGATTTCTAAGGCACAGATCGGCAAATGGACAATTTTGACACTTTGATCCCAAAAAGAAAAATACATTATATGAGGCGTGTCGTGGCAAAACCGGGCTTAATGCAAGTGTCTTCCCGGCATGTGCAGTCCACTCAGGCTAATCCGGGACGGCACTTTCCGCCTACAGTGGATTTATGTTTAGAAGAGACTTCCTTGAAACAGAAAATACCATAAAAGCGGAAAGTGTCGTCCTGGATTAGCCTGTGCGGACAAATTAATATTCAGACTCATTCAAATTCTAAATACAATATAACATTAAGTACATTATACTCAGACATTATGTTAAATATCAATTAATACTCACTAATATTTCTATAGACAAAGAAAACAAATTATCGTTGTTAAACTACCAATAAGCAACGCAAAAAGTAGTCCCAATTCTGAGCAGAGCACAATATCATTACAATTGCTAAAATATTTGTCAAATCATGTTAGAATTGAAATAATTTTCGCATTATCGTTGTTTATCAGACAATAAACAACTCTTTGTCGTTCTGATTCGTGGCTATAACACCACTCGGGCTAACGCCCACGTGGTTTAATTCATACGAATCAGAACACAAAATCGTTGTTTATTGGCCGATAGACAACGATAAATCGAAACTAACTTCTTAATTATACATTGACTCGTAATACATTAATTGCAATGGCGCAAATCCCGCGTTCTCACCAAGAATCTATGATAAAACTTATTGTCAGAAGAGAACAGAAGAAAACTTATTGTAAATTAACTTCTATATAATGTGTCTAAAACTCCCAAACTTTATTAATATAAATATTGTACGCAATAACATGGATTTTTTGTCCAATTTATCAGGAGCGCAAAGACTGTATCACTCTTTTTTTTGTGTTGATATGAATTTACAGAGTGGAATAGATTTATTTATTTGATACAACCAATTTGTCTTTCTACATCTTGCAAGAATTCGAGTTTTAGTTATCAAACATCAACGCCAGATAAACTGATATCTAGAAAATCGACATTTCAGTTCGTCAGGAAGGCATGTGATAAAATCTTGCTGGTTAACACATTCTTTTTAATCAAAGATGTATTCCTGCAGAATCCATTTAAGTAACTTCCTGACATAAGCCTCAATTTTATTAACACATTTATGAATTAATCAATTATGTTTATCATAAATATTATTTGAAAGGGATATTTTGTTGTTTCTTATTAATAACCGAACTATTTTATTCGAAATGGGTGGTATATTAAATAACAAACTTCTGTTTGGTAACAAAATTAACTGATTTAAAAATGAAAATATTTTCTGGCAATTAGTACATCGTCTGACATGATAGAAATCTCGTTTAATTATTTGATCATTTCTGCGTGTTTATACAGTCATAGAAGGAATTCCTAATCGCTGGTAGTTCCGGGTCACTTCAAGATTAATGGTTCTGAAAGTAATTACCACCCTCCCATTTCGATTTTTATTAACTTGTTTTTTAACAGCAATACATTTGCAGTAAATCTTCAACGTTTCATATCTGTATGCTGATCCATGAACCGAAACGGGGTTTTATGAGTAATACATGATGAAAAATCTACCTGAACACCGGTTGCAAAAACTAGGCTACGTTTCATTCATCGCGATAAAACATCAAACATGTCAGGTAAATGGGCACATTTATGGTATCAATTGGTAAATAAATGTACATTCTGTGTAATGTATACATAAGAAAACACCTGCTTTCCAAATTACTGCAGAAAACAACAGTTATATCACAACATGTGCACTAGGGTGTTCCGGGTCATTTGAACGGACATCATTGTTTAAAGGGGACATGTCAAGCAATTTCTTGTGTATATGCTTTATGGAATATCTCCAGGGATTGGTGGGGTCAGAAGACTCATGCACCTTGTAAGCCAATTATTTATTGACCAATATGAACTATTTGTTACACAAATAGGGGTATATTATATGTATGCTTCTCGATCATAGGTTTGTTTTACCATTTATTAGTAATAAATAACATAGCAGCTTTTCGTGGTGTTTCAGACTGAAGACTGTTGATAGCCATTGGGCGAACAAAGAAGACCCTTCAGTGTTTTAATGTTTTCAGATAGTTTATCTCATTAATACCATTATTACAGTGTAAGCAAGTATAGTATACGTGTCTGTATTGGTATTGTATGTATTCAAAAGTTGTCTGATTGTTAAATACTTTTTAATAGAAGCAGAGACTGTGAGTTCCATATTTATTATGTTAAAAAACAAACAAACTTTTATATACAATGATATACAGTGTCCTCCACATAATAGTCTAGAGTACCATTCAGATTTATGTTTACTGATGACATATAATAATTTTGCTGGCTGTGGTATGTATGTGTTTCAGAGTGTTGAAGTTACCATTGGAATGGAGCTACTGGTATAGCTTATGCTATATATTATGTGTTTTGTTACTCTTATATTCTTAGGTTGTTAATATTATCAATATGCTTATGATTGTTATCAAATTGTTGATCTGGTTGTTACTGGTGATACATGTTTGTTTAGAAATATGTACAATTAACAAATTGCGTACGTGAATGAATTTTGTATTGTTTATCGCATTCCGGTTAATGTACAGATTTCATTTATTTCGCGGATTATTTTAGCTGGTATTTTTATGTATAATTTTTATCAGTCAAAGGCATTGACAAACGTTGATAAATTATAAGACGATTTTATTGTTGCAGTTTAATCTGAATGACCATGTAAGCTATATGGCTTTGTACCTGTTCATATATTGACCCACATCCTACATAAAATATAAATAAGATGACAAACGTGGGAGAATCGTCAATGTGCCCTAACTATTATGTTGTCATTATTTGTTGTCCGGTTTCCAGAAATGAATATATCTTCATATTGGCTTGTTTGACAACTACTTATAGTCACAATGTTAGTTAAATATGCTTTTAAAACAAACCTTAAAGGAAACTATAGCAGAAGCAAAATATTTAACAACAATTCTTAATGTTACCAAATCTTTCAAACACGCATATTGAAGCTGAGATATATGTCTTCCAAAGTATATTTAGGTTTATGTGATTGAAAGTACATTTAAACTGAACAGAGCGGTTTTGTCGTTAGTGACCCGGAACTACCCAATTGATAGTACATAAGATAGGCGTATATATAAATTACATTAAAAGCGCATGTCTATATCTAAAATTATATTGTTTAAGCTGTCGTACGATATTTACTAAAAACGAATACATTTATTTTAATAAATTGTTGCTTTGATAAATTTTGGTACAGTTACAATATACGAAGCTACCTACATTCTTCAAATAGTTCGGGCAAATCGAACGACAAAAAAAGTTATGCGCAGATAAGGGTAGAGGGTACTCAGTGATCTTTCATAGTTAAATAACTTTATAAATATTTCTATTTCAATTTTAAATGCGTTTATTTAAGTTTTAAATCCCCTTTAAAACCTTTTCTGACTGCCGACTACGAATCAGAGAAACCTGTGTTCATTCTTTCTCATTTGTAGATAAAATACAAGGGTAACGAACAGTAATTTTTGTTTGAAGGTCCAGCCTCATTTAAAACCTTACAAAATGGTACAAGATAATTTAAAGCGTCAATTATATAATCAACAAGAGCATCGCCTACGGGTGCTGGACGCTCGGCTTTCTCGTATTTGATAGTACTTTTGTTTCTATAATGGGTTCATCACTGTGATGAAGTATGTTGAATTTCAAGTCAATACCTCCTATAGATATTGAGAAATTTGATCTAAAGCTAAAATTCTAAGTTGAAAAGGGGCAATAACTCCGTGATAAAGTTACATCATCTTGTCTACAGAATAAGTTCATAACTGTGATCAAGTATTTTGAGTTTCAAGTCAATACCTCTTATAGTTTTTGTGAAATTTTACCTAAAGCGAAAAGCGAAAAGTTGAAAAAGGACAATTACTCAAACGAAATTCTTGATAGAGTTACATCCTCTTGTCTACATAATAAGTTCATCACTGTGATCACAAGTACGTTGAGTTTCAATACCTCACATAAGTATTAAGAAATTTGATCTAAAGCGAAATTTAACTTGTAAGTTGAAAGTAGGCCTATAACTGCAACAAAATACTTGAAAGAGTTACATCCTCGTGTCTACAGATTGTGGTCAGCACCATAAACAAGTATCTTAAGTTTCAATTTAATGCCTTTGGTAGTTATTGAGAAATTATTTATTTACCAATTAAATTGTCGAAATATTCTAAGATGTAAGTCCAAGCAAGGACAGATAACTCTGGAAATACAAATCACAGGGTACGATGCCTTGTAGTAATGGATGTTTTCTTTCGGTTATTATACATATAGACAAAACGTCACAATCTGATGGAAATGAGGTGTAGAAGTTAATGCTTACTTAAAAAATTATTTTCCAAATGTATGCCTTAAGCGAAAACAATTTAAGTCCTGATAAGTTAAAGCTTACATATGGTAATTTCTAATTTGCTTCAATACCTTTTAAACTTAAAAAAGTAATGGAAAATATTCACGCTGATATGCATTTTGCATTGATTTTGGCATTAAATTACATTCAAGTTTCTTAAAAAATACCAGTAATGAGGAATTGAACATCTCAATAAAATGCAATTTAAGGTATTTGTTTTATTATTATTGATGTCGATGTGTGTTTGTGCCACTGTGTGAGTTTCAATAGAGAATTTCATACTTACAATACTTAATTGAGACAAACTATGGTAAAGATATGCTTATAAGTATAACATTAGAAAGCACCACTTATAAATCCTAGAATGAACGGAATCTTGATAAATGCATCAGCAATTTTACAAATGTGTTGTAAAGAGCTAACATATATCAAAGACAGCAATTGTGTGTTTGAAAGATACGTTTACAAATCGTACAAATAAAGGTAAGGTGTCATGACAACGGCACCCGCACTCCACTATTGCACTTGCACTTGTAAACATCAAAATGTTTCCTTTTATTCCGCACCGAGCATTATGCACCTTGCTACTGCCACTTGAGGTTTCCAACCAACAAAATAATAAGTATGTTTGGTAGAATACCAAAATTAACGCATATTAATGCACGTTAAACATCACTCATAAGCAACTGAATTATTTCCCTCAAGAAATAACTGTCATGGGGAAATTATATTCACAACTGCCACCTGAGGTTTCCAACCAACAAAGTAATAAGTATGTTTGGTAGAATACCAAAATTAACACATATTAATGCATGTTAAACAACACTCATAAGCAACTGAATTATTTCCCTCAAGAAATAACTGTCCTGGGGAAATTATATTCACAATACCTGGCATTGTCATTGTGACTATTTTTAGAAGGATGTCAAGTAGCAGGTAATACGTACCCGTCATTTGTAATGTTGATCAGTGTACATTGTTTTGTTTGTTTGATTTTTGCAAGCTGTTTGTTTTTTCACTGTACGGAAAAATGTAAATATATCTGCGTGTATACAAATATTCTTAACATTGAAATATCGCAACTGTTATATATTTTTCTATAATATCTTTCTAGAAAGAAACACAAACGTTATATGGTTATTCTATTAAATTACATTATCATGCTTGTGACATACATCTTTTATCACATCGAATTTGGGGTATTACTTAGCGGCATTGTCATTATTTGACATATATATTAATAATCTTGTTTTAGTAGTATTCATCGTAGTTTTTAAACACCAGGAATACAAACTTCTCTTATCAATAAAATAATTAAGAAATTGCAAGACTCGTTAAAAATGAAGCAGACAGGGACAGTGATTGATATTACTTTTGATAAATTGTGGAATCCGTGATACATCTGGAAATCGTAAACTGCCATTTATCTCCAAAAGTCAAATTAATGTCAATTGGAATTAGGTCATGAATTACTGACCTACGACAACTTTATTCTGGTGGTGTTATGTACAAAACAAGGTTTTTGTATTTATTCCTAGAATACTTTAATTAACATACCATTTTTGAAGGCTGGTAAATATAAATATGCCTTAAACATTGCCGTAAAATGCTATCCAAAACACTAATTTCAATAACTCATAAAAAATCACATCTTCATTTACAAAAATGCTAAAATCGCCCAATGTGATGCACTGATTGCTGAATCAATTACTTCTGTAGCACATGTCTGGTAATCGTCAGTCACTAGTGCACTGCATGTCGTGTCTTTGTTGAAACAATAAACATCTGATGTCTTGTGGAATGCTATAAACCCTTCAAATACGAATCAAATAAGTAAATAGAGTGAAAATGATTAATGAAACTTTAATACAATGAATGCCATTTGTATTTATTTGATTCAAAATACAAGAAAAGCAATGTTTAAACACAATAGGGCGCTGTATAAAACGTGTCTCCAAGCGAACTTTGGGAACGAAGTTCCAATTATAACCTTAAAATAAAATTTCCTCATGGTTTTATAGGATAGTTACAGTTTGGGGGACTCGGAGGTAACTTCTTGATTCCTGAGCGACCATTACGTCCTCGTTTGCAGCTTTTAGTTTGTATTGTTGTTTGTTTTGTGGAATAGTATTGGGATAAAATCATGATCGATCTTAATTGGAAGAGTCTGTGTTGAAAATACATAGCACTGGCTATTACAAAGAAAACAAAATGACATAGAATGTGCATGTATTTTAACGTTTAAAAGTGCTGAATATTATTTAAGAAATAAGTTTCGATTTATCGTTGTTTATCGGTCAATAAACAACGATTTGGAGTTCTGACGCGTAGGAATTAAACCACGATTTTTTTAAATAGCCACGCATCAGAACACAAAGAGTTGTTTATTGGCGGATAAACAACGATAATGCGAAAATTATTTCGATTCAAACATGATGTGCCATATATTTTTGCAGTTGTATTTGGAAGTATTATACTATGCTCCGCTTAGAATCGGAACTTCTTTTTGCGTTGTTTATTGTGTAGTTTAACAACGATAATTTTGTTCTTTGTCAATAGAAAAATTAATACATTTTCACTGAAGTGAACCATAATAATCCCAAATTAATATCATAAACAGGCAATTTACTAATTAAAATTTTGAGTCAACAAAAATTGGGGCCATTTTGGACCTGGACTGAAATTGGACTGTGGGTGAGAGGCTGTCAGTGTGTTTGGGTTCTTGATTAAACAGAAAGTAGTTTACCATCCAGCAATCAGAGTTATAATTTAATTTCCACTTTATGACACTATTTTCTTATAAATTGTTTGAAGGAATTTTGGGGGCTGTAGTTCTGGACGGGTGGTAGGACACATACAAAATAAATATTGCACCTTACAATCCAATAAGTGTTTATTGAAAACTTTTTTTCTGGAAACAAACAACATTTCAAAGAGCAAACGCCATTGAATGCAAGCACAATTTTTTTTCCAGCATTGATGTCAGCGTGAAGTACTACAAATGTATGTTTCATACATTGAGTCTATTTAACAGCCGCTTTCATTCTATGAATACGCCTATCTTCTGCGAGACCCATTTACATGCGATATACAGTTAGTTAAGGATGTATCTACCGTCTAGTTTTGTATATTTTAATACGTATTTTTCTTTTGTATATTTGTGTCATACCAGTCTAAGCTATTTTTGCTTCTTAATGTTAGAACATTGTGAAATGAAAATGGCACTTCATCATGGATGGTGGATATTGAATTTGGTACGTGTTAGATACTGTATAGGTATTTAGTTTATTTCCTTTTTGAAAAAGTTTGTATACATAAATGAGTTCAGTGCACTAGGTAGCTGTTGTGTCGACCCTGTTCAGGGCGTCATTTTCTTGTAACACCCATAGTTTATTTACATTTATTGCATATTGAAATGTCACTCCATATTCGATTTGTTTATTTGATAATTTGTTTCATCGTGCAAGTATGCGATGCTTAGATATCAACACGCAGGTAGGAATGTATGTACACATGAAATAAAAGTAACACTATTGATACTAATTATATCAAATGAAAATCCGAGATTTCTATGATGCATAAATGCTATATTCAAATCACAACCTTGGATTTCAATTAGACATTCGTATAATAGTTTACATTATGACTACAAATGTAACATATCAATTCATTTATAAAGGGTGAATCCAAAACATACGATGTAAAGGAATAAATATTTATTTATTTTGTTTATTACAACAAGGCTTCAGTTTTATGAATATAAGTATGCATTGAATAACCACACACAGCATTGCTATGGTTACACAATATTAATTATGCGTCAAATGACAATCGTTTAAGTTTATTATGAAACGATCAGTATATTGGATACTAAACCAACACAATTAAATACTATATTTTAAAAATAAAGTAAAATTATATTACGACAATAGCAAGAACAGTGTTTGCTACGTTGTCGAATGGTCCCCAAAACTAACTTTGGCTTAAAATAAATTGGCGTCAGCTACTGCAAAAATGGAAGAAAAAAAACGTTAATTTGGGCAGTTAAGCAAGGATCGAGAGTTCAGTGGGTTCCGACCAAAATCACGAATGTGTGAAAACATTGGATGAAATTGCTAAAAATAAATTAGATATCCTAGTCAAACTTGGTATAAAGGTGCAATATTTATTACTAAATGTTTATGTGCAAGGAAAACTAATGTTAAGCATAAAAAATATCCACTGTAACGCCAGTGACCTATACATATTTTCATCCGGGCCTGATGTTCGTTCTGGTACATTCCCGTGAGATTTCTCAGGCACTTGTACGGCATTAACCTGATTTGCGTTTCCACTGATTTTGATGCGTCAAAAATAGAATTATGTGTTTAGAAACATCCTGGGTGGTAGAGTATCTTTTTGGGAAACATTTATCAAAGTAATAGCTTATTAATTGATTCAAAATGTCTTAGAATAAAATCTTGTTCAAACCAGTAAGTTTTAATCGAACCAGCTGGGCAATTTAACATATATAACTTTGCCCATATATACAATTTTAACGATGCTTTTAGTCATTAAAGTGGTCGGTATGTTTGTTAAATATAGCTTTCTTGTTAAAGCTTATTCAGTCATGTTTAACAATGCATGACATTTACGCTACTTCGTAGGCTTTTCTAAGTAAGTTGACTTGTCATACTTCATTAAGTCTTTTAATGTGAGCTGCTTTTTTTAACATAACTACAATGTATCATAAGTTGTAGCATACTTTGACCGAAATATGTTAGTTATTTAACGAGCCCACAGGGCGTGATTAAATAATTAACATCCCAGCAAGCAACCCAAAATGGACTATACCATTACCTGGGCAAATATATCATATGGGCCCCATGTGGGTCCCCTTATAATATTTTTCTGCCCATATCGGGCCCGTATTGGACCATGCAACAAGCTTCCCAGCAAGTATGCCGATATGGGTCCTAGTAAGTCATCCCATTTGGGCCCGACATGGGCTAATGTACCACATGGACCCCATGTGAGACTCGTTGTGTGGTCTTGTCCATATCAGAACCAGTTGGGTCCTAGGCAAGCAAGCCCATGTGGGTCCCAGAAAGAAAGCCCAAATGGGCGCACAACAAGAAAGCCCCTATGGGTCCTAGCAAGAAAGCCCATGTAGGTCCCCAGGCAAGCAAGTCCACGTGGGTCCCAGCAAGAAAGCCTATATGGGTCCCGAACAATCAGGTCCATATGGATCAACAACAGAATGCCCCTATAGGTCCCACCAAGAGTGCCGAAATGGGGTTAGAAAGAATCAAGCCCATATGGGCCCCTGCATTCATTAAATTAAAAGTAGGTAAATAATTATGTTGCACTTAAACATGTTTATTCATAACTTTATTATCATAATTTTACTTAAAATAATATTTGAACTAAAATATCACTATTCTCATGTATTTTCACCATGATTTAAACATTTATTTCATCAAATGATCTATCACAACTATTTGTTTGCTGTTTACTTTGTGTAGATATAGCATTTATAAAGCAAAGATACTGCATGCTCTAAATTGTATCTAAGCCCGTCTAATTACATTAATTATATTTAAACTGATTTCTTACTTAAATATAAATATTGTTTTCAAAGACAATTTAAAAGATGTATATCAACTTTCATCAGATCAGACTTTTTTGTGTTGAATCCTATGTACATGTATTTCTTAATGTATAATTAACTCATGTTTTTCAATTTGTGCTTTAAGAGCATTTGATAAGGTCAAGAAAGCACGACACGCGTACCGACTGAAAAAGTGACTTGTTGGTGAGGGGAATATGGAAATGCAGCGTATGTAAACTCATGAATTATGTGAAACACCCCATAATTCTGAAGACAAAACAGTGAGCTGTTCAATTAACTGATAAAACTTTAGCATTTTCTGGTTAAAACGGCAGTGATTGCAGAACTGGTATGGAGTCCAGTATTTTGTGTTTGTTTCAGGTTATATGCCCCCACCCCCGCCACCCCCCCCCCACCCCAAAAAGGGGTAGGTAGGTAGGGAATTATTTTATTATTTTTTATATTTTATTTGGTAAATTGTCAACTTGAAGATTCTAAAACTGAATGAATAATCAGAGCATGCCTAGTATCATAAACATTGTTTTGAAGTGGATGCTATCAAAACAAAACACTTATTTATATAAAAAACATTTAATTATTGGAAGAAAGTAAAATTAACAAAAACTATCTGACCCACTCAATAAAATGTTGTAGGTCGGGGCATCTTTTTAGGGTAGGTCGGGTAATCTGAAACAAACATATTTTTTACGCCTTATTAGAAGATACAGTCGCTTAGCAATGAAGTTTGTTAGCCTTTACTTCACTAAATACGAGTACAATAAAAACAATGTACTGATAAGTACTGATGCTATTGACATTTTATATTCATGTCCACGCACAGTCTGATCCAGGACGGCACTTTCCGCCTAAAGTGGATTTATGGTCAGAAGAGACTTCCTTGAAACAGAAAATACCATAAAAGCGGAAAGTGCCGTCCCGGATTAGCCTATGCGGACTGCACAGGCTAATCCGGGACGACACTTTACGCACATGCATTAAGAAGCGCCACAATTATATCGACTTGAATTTGGTAATTGTATGTTGTTTCTTTTAATTCACATTTTCCATATCAGGCTTTTTATTTAACATGTTTAAAAAGATATTTGACAATTTTCTTTAAAAATGGTTAATTTAAGCAAAAATAGAACATTTGAATATTTAAAGATTTAGAACAAATACTTGATAGTGTAGAGCTTCTAGGTTACAGTTTGATTTATCAATATTTGTCCTCTTGATATTGTACATTATCTTGATCATGCTTCATGTTTGTTTTATTAAAGAATTTTCATTATCACATGTTGAATTGTTGTTTGATAAAGGCTTTCTTCTTTTATTGTTGTATATTGTGCCACATATGTGCATTTTACAATCATGATTGATTTCAGAGTTGTCTTTCTAGAATATTCAACCATGATAATCTTAATAGTATAGTCCATTGTGGTAACACAATGTCAAAATGTTGTTCTGGATATGTGTGATTGGTGCATTTGGTGTGTATTTTAGATTATTTTATTATAAGCAGGTTATGTTTAACTTATTTTAAACATTTATGTCAAGCTATGCTTTAGTTTTCCTGTGTAAATGAAGGAAGAAAAAAGTGATTGATGGTAAATAATTATATAGTACATGTAAACGGAACTAACAGATCTATTCAGGGACCCATGCAAACAGAGTTTGCAAAACCCAACTGGGTCTCATATTGGTTGCCCGTATATATCGAAATCAGGATGGGTCCTATTTGTGCAACCCATATGGGGCCAAGTGGGATTTTGAAAACTCCTTTGGCATGGGTCCCATATGGTTAGCCCAAAATGGGGCCATCTTGGATCCATACAGGACCCCATGGGACCCATATTGCAACCCATATGGGACCCATGCAAAAACAGTTTGCAAAATCCCACATGGCCCCATGTGGGTTGCCCATACAGGACCGATATCAAAGACCATATTGGACCTATATGTGAATCGCATATAGGACCCATGTTGGGTCCACATGGGACTCAAATAGGTCCCATATAGCAACCCATCTGGGACTCGTACAAAAACAGTTTGCAAAATCCCATTTGGCCCCATTGCGTTGCCCATTTAGGACCCATATCGAAGCCCATATTGGACCTATATGAGTATCCCATATGGTCCACATGGGTCCACATAGTACACACATAGGTCCCATATCGCAATCCATCTGGGACCCATACAAAGACAGTTAGCAAAATCCCATTTGGCCCCATGTGGCTTGCCCATACAGGACCCATATGGTAACTCATATTGGACCCATATGTCCTTGCTGGCTGGGATAATCTGTTCAAAGGGTGCTGCAAGTGATTTATACCAAATTTGCCAATCACATCGCAAACATTATAAAATGCCGATCCCAATGGGCAGTTCCTAGACGTCACCCGATGTCTGACATGCTTGACATCTGTGTCGAACGGTCACGTGCTGCGGTCCGAAAGTGCAAGTTTACCGTGCAATAAGAAGCGTGCGTATAAATTACAACTAAATGTCGATATATATCACGATACTTATTGCAAAGTAACCTTGCATATTAGGCTCCGCCCACCAGACACCGTTCTGATATGACAATTATTGAATACCGAAAAACAAAGAAAACGCTCTGAAATATGGTATAATTATGCATTTTATCATTTTAAAGTGAACTCCTTATTTTAACAGATTACTTTGTATGATACATGTATGCACAATTGCTCTCGTAAAAAGGACAATATTTGAATGCATTGAGTTATCAGGTATCTAGCTGTTATTTGTTTTAGTTTTATTTGTACAATACCAGTGTTTTTTTTTCACTGTTTAATACGTGTATAAATCAAGTCTCTCGTAATTCTTATAAGAATGGCCATGCAATAATTTTATGTTGATCGACATTGTGGTGTTGACTCGACAAGCAATGCATCTGTGCCTGACAATTAGCAGAGCAATACTTTGGTAGTAATTGCATCTTCATTTAGCGCCATTATATTAACCGTTTTAAACAAAAGACGATTTTAGCATTTGTGTAAACAAAGCACTGATAAAATAAAAGTCCCGAACTGGCAAAACAGGTGCTAACAATGTGCTAAATTCAGGTGCATTTAGCTAAATTTATTATATTGGTTCACGCTAAATATTTATCTTTTTAGAAAAAAGAACATGCATATATGAACTTTTTACAATTACATCGATGGATAATGATACTGACATTGGTACTCGGTATATTAGCAATCACACATGTTTTGCTTTAGTTTAAGATTAGTCGTTATTCTTAACGCTAAGAACAGGTTGGTGAATATGGGTCCTGAACTAAGCCCATATTATATTCAAATTATCACATGTTTATTCACAACATGTAGTCCGTTGTAAATCATGAAGATAATCCACGCATGAAACTTCAAATTTACGTAGACATATACTTCAAATGATAAATTTAATGATAAATGTAACATTTTAATATATTTATATACAAATACAAATAAAACATAACTGCTTTCTCCTTGAATTGGTAATGTGTATATGGCGATTAGCGTTTCTGAATTCCACTTTTTTATTTAATACTTACAACTTAATTCTTTATTTTTAGACGAACTATGATACACATTTGTCAAAACTTTGCTAATACATAAAATCTTATGGTGGCATAGATGTGCCTTACGATAACTACTTAAGGTTCGCGAAATTTTTCGTGTTACCACCTAAGTTTCGTGTTATTTATCTTATATCTTAATAGCGTTTGTGAATTTTTTCGACGTAAGACATTTATTTGCTTAATGAAAAACAGACCTGAAACTGCCCAGAACTGACATTAGAATTTCAATTAATAAAAACTTATGTGGTATCACAAATATTAACTAGAATCTAGTTAAAATTTGCGTTGTTAGATAATTACAACGACACTATTCGTGTGAGATAACTGGCAACACGAATTGGTTCGCGAATACATTTACGATACATGAACATAAGTGGTATCACGAATATTAACGTGTTAAGATTTGCTTTGTGAGATAATTATCGTGATAATATTCGCGTTAGTAAGATAATGCGGAAGACCTCGCGCACCAATTAAATGTTAACACGAATATTATATAGTTAAGATTCGCGTTGTCAGATTATTACGATTATTATTATTCGTATCATGATAATATTCGTGTTAGTAAGATAATGCGGAAGAATTCGCGCACAAATTAAGTGGTTTATTAGCCACTCATCAGAACACAAAGATTTGTTTATTGACCAATAAACAACGATAATGCGAAAATTGTATCGATTCTAACATGATTTGACATATATTTTTGCAATTGTAATTGGAACTACTTTTTACTATGCATCGCTCAGAATCGGAACTTCTTTTTTGCGTTGTTTATTGGGTAGTTTAACACCGATAATTTTGTTCATTGTCTATAGAAATTTTAGCGAGTATCATGTTAGAATATAAGATTTAAGATAACTCCTTTAATAGTGGTTCAGAGAATCGTTATTAAATGCTTCAGTTCAAAATGTTTTGTTAATTATACGTTGACTCGTGATACATTTATTGCAATATCGTAATTCCCTTGTTTCCATGATAAAACCTTTTGTCCAATTTTTTTCGATTATCGTTGTTTATCGAACAATAAACACCGAGTTCTGACGTGTAGGAATTGAACCACGAAGGCGTTGGTCCGAGTTGTTTAATAGCCACGTAACATAACGACAAAGAGTGGTTTATTGGCCAAAAAACAACGATAATGCGAATTTTTTTTTGATTCTAACATGATTTGACATATCTTTTTGCAATTGTAATTGGAACTACTTTTTGTTATGCTCCGCTCAGAATCGGGACTTCTTTTTGCGTTGTTTATGGGTAGTTAATAATTTAATAATTGTGTTCTTTGTCTATAGAAAAATTAGCGAGTATCATGTTAGAATTAACGACTAATGCGTCTAAAATTCCCCATATTATTAAAGCGAACATTGTAAGCAATCAAATGCCATTGCATATTTTGTTAAATCTGTCAGGAACGCAAAGATGTATCACTTTTAGTTTTTGTGTTGATTTGAATTTACAGCGTGCAACTGACTTATTTATTTGATATAACCAATTTGTCTTCCTATACATATTGCAAGAATTCGAGTTTAAGTTATCAAACATCAAATAAGGCCAGATAAACTGATATCAAGGAAATTTCAGTTCGTCAGGGAGGCATGTGATAAAATTCTTGCTGGTTAACACATGCTTTTTAATCCAATACATTTTCCTGCAAAATCAATTTAAGTAACTTCCTGACATAAGCCTCTATTTTATTTACAAATTTATGAATTTATCAATTATGTTTATTGTAAATATTATTTGAAAGGGGTACACTTTTTATTCTCTTAATAACGGAAATATTTTATTCGAAATGGGTGGTATACAAATAACAAACTTCTGTTTGGTAACAAAATTAACTGATTTAAAAATAAAAATATTTTCTGGCTATCAATAAGAACATCGTCTGACATGATAGAAATCTCGTTTAATTCTTTGATCTTTCTGCGTGTTTCTACATAAGATAGGCGTAGATATAAATTACATAAAAAGCGCATGTCTTTATCTAAAAATATCTTGTTCAAGCTGTCGACGATATTTATTAAAAATGTAATACATTTATTTTAATAAAGCGTTGCTTTGATTCATTTTTGTTACAGTTACAATATGCGAAGCTACCGAAATTCTTCAAATAGTTTGGGCTTTCATAAGGACAAAAAACGGTTATGCGCAGCGTTCGGTTATTCAGTGTTCTTTAATAGGTAAATAACTTAATAGTATTACAATATAAATGTCAAATGTGTGTATTTATAGTAAGATTTAAACCCATTAAAACCATTACTGACTTCCGACTACTGCCTTGAAAAAATGCGAATCAGAGAAACCTGTGTTCATTCTTTCTCATTTGCAGATATAGATGTACAGATAGATCAATCATTAGTTCGCTCAAATTCGTGTATCTTGTATCTTGTATTTAAAAAAAGAATAATAAATAAGGCTTTCTTCCAACAAACTGCAATTCAGTCTGTCAGTAACGTATTACGTTTGGTATTAAAATGTGGTCAGAAAAAAGAACTTTTTGAACTTTTCGAATATTATTATCAATGTGTCTTCGGGTACACTGAAATGCTCTTCAATTAAATCGTCTCGCTATCCCAATGTAAATGTCACTACATAGAACACTGACAAGTATAAAACACCAGGGTAACAAACAGTATAAAAATCTTGCAGGTCGAGTCTCATTTAAAACCTTTCAAATATGATATAAGATAATTTAAAGCGTCAATAATTATATAACCAACAAGAGCATCCCTACGGGTGCTGACGCTCGACTTTCTCGTATTTGATAGTACTCTGGTCTTTTGTTTATAGAATGGTTTCATAACTGCGATGAAATATGTTGCATTTCAAATCAATACCTCTTATAGATATTGAAAAAAATGACTTAAAGCTAAAAATCGACGTTGAAAAAAAGGGTAATAACAACACCAAAATCCTTGATGGAGGGTAAGTTGGTTCCTTATTCCTGGTTCCTTATTCCTTATTCGAATAAGGAATAAGGAATAAGGAACTATTCCTTATTCCTTTGTCACACGAGACATATTTGATATCATTTTAAAACGAATATAAATACATAAAATTCTTACAGTAAATCAGAACAATAGTTAAAATAATCAGCTCCTATGTTAATTCAACGAATTTATTCAACACCGAATAAGGAACTGAAACCGTAGTGCAACAAGTACATGTACTATATCGTTCCATCTGATTACCAGGAAACTTGATAATAAAAATAATTCGGTATAAAACACACATAATTTATTAACAGTTAAAATATATATTGAATGAATAAGGAACAAGGAACTGGCTCCGTATTCCATTTTAAAACTGATTATAATATATAAAATTTAATATAATTCTGTTTCTATGTTCGCTAACATTGCCATACATGAACGAAAAGCATTCAAGTTAAAAACGGAGTATGCTTTCCGAAAAAAAAATCCGTTTATCTTCAAATACGAGGGTATATCGTCTTCTTAACCTAGTGGTTAGGACGTTTGCCTACGGAGCGGGAGGTCGAAGATTCGAATCTCGCATATGGCTTGTTCTGAAATGGCCGGTTGCCTTCCCAACAGCTAATTAAAATCGAAGGGTACCGATTGTCTTCCTGTATTTTGTTATGTATGTCAAATGTATTAATGCCAACACATATCTACGAAGTATTATTCATGAATGTTTCAGTTCCTTATTTGTGGATGAATTTTATTTTATTTAAATTGAATAAGGAACTCGAAGTTACTAACTTAAACGACTACTGTTCACGTACCGAAAGTAGAATTAAGAAAGAAAGTAACCATTTCGCATATTCATTCCCCGATGCTTCCTTCCGTTAAAAACGGAGTAGAATGGAAAAGGAAAGTAACCATTTCGCATAAATAACCAGTTTGCCAAATACGAACCGACCATCTGAATTTGCTTGTCCGAAATTATGACCTCCGAATAAGGAACTGTTTCTTTAGTGAACTCGATTTATTCGCCATTGCTTTTATGAAATAAACCAAAGTGGAAATAAAACAGAAGATACTCGTTTGCCATAATCAACGAATATTATATTATGTTTTAATACACATTTCAGTTAAAATTTGAAGTCGAATACGGAATATATTTTCAGAAGATATAGTTTTTCGGCAAGTAAAATCAACTACATGCGATACAATTCACTGCATCCAGAAATATTTCATTACAAATGCAATACTTTTTGACTAATGTTTCGGTTCCTTATTCGCGTCTGAATAAGGAACAAGGAACCAGTTCCTTATTCCTCATTCAATCAGAATAAGGAACTGGAATTTATAACTCAAACGATTACTGTACACGTACCAAAAGGTAACCCATTACTATGAACATTATTTAAAATGCAGTCATAAATGTCAAATGTATTTCTTTTAACACATTTCTAATACGTATTATTCATGAATTTCTCAGTTCCTTATTCGCGGCTGAATAAGGAACAAGGAACCAGTTCCTTATTCCTTATTCAAACTGAATAAGGAACTGGAAACACGACACGACATTCATTCACTATGCTTTCTTGTGTTACCAATAGAGAAGAATTTAGAAAGAAAGTAAACATTTCGCATCAATAACCAGTTTTACCGATAGGAATCGACCATCCGAATTTGCTTGTCCGAAATTATGGCCACCGAATAAGGAACTGGTTCGTTAGTGAACGATGTACATTCGCAATTGCTTCTGTAATATGAACCATAGTAGAAATAAGACAGAAAATACTCGTTTGCAATAATTAACAAATATGATATTATGTTTTAATACACATTACAGTAAGAATTGAAGTCCAATACGGAATATGTTTTCCAAATATATAGTTTTTCTGCAAATACAATCAACTACATACGATACAATTAACTGTGTCCAGAAATATTTCATTACAAATGCAATTATTTCTGACTAATGTTTCAGTTCCTTATTTGCCTCTGAATAAGGAATAAGGAACCAGTTCCTGATTCCTAATTCAATCTGAATAAGGAACTGGAATTTTCTAACTTGAACGATTGCTGTACACGTACCAAAAGGTAACCGATTACTATGAGAATTATTTTAAATGTAGTCATGTATGTCAGATGTATTCATTGCAACACATTTCTACTAAGTATTATTCATGAATTTCTCAATTCCTTATTCGCGGCTGAATAAGGAATAAGGAACCAGTTCCTTATTCCTTATTTAGACTGAGTAAGGAACTGGAATTAAAAACAAGACTTTCATTCACTGATGCTTTTTCTGTTACAAACGGAGTAGACTGGAGGAAGAAAGTAACCATTTGACATTAATAATCAGTTTAACCGATAGGAATCGACCATCCGAATTTGCTTGTCCGAAATTATGGCCTCGAAATAAGGAACTGGTTCGTTAATGAACGAAGTACATTCGCCTTTGCTTCTATTATATGAATCATAGTAGAAATAAGACAGAAAACACTCGTTTGCAGTAATCAACGAATAGTATATTATGTTTAAAAAAAAAGTACAGTAAGAATTGAAGTCGAATACGGAATATGTTTTCCATAAACATTGTATATAGTTTTTTCTGCAAATAAAATCAACTACATACGATATAAATTCACTGTATCCAGAAATATTTCATTACAAATGCAATTTTCTTTGACTAATGTTTCAGTTCCTTCTACGCGTCTGAATAACGAGCTGGAACTTTCTAACTTCAAGGATTACTCTACACGTACCGAAATGTAACCCATTAGTATACAATTTTGCGGCGGTGTTCGGATTTGGACCGGATCGCCCGGAAACCTTCCCGGCAAATGACAGGTAGGAGCCTCTTATTGCTTGCTTGGTGCTGTCGTTGTCGTGGGGGTATTTACCAGGGGAAGACTGCACAATTTCGCGGTGTTTATATGTCACTGATTCGGGAATTCGGGAAATCCTTATTCCTTATTTAAATTGAATAAGCAACTGATATTTTAGTGAATCTGTCCATTGATTGTTGCTTCCTTTGTATAAACATGTAAAAGAAATGAGGAACAAAACGTTTACCCGTGTACATTATTAACTAATATTACAACTAGGAATGGATCATCTTAGTTTGTTTGTCCGAAATAATGGCCTCCCGATAAGGAACTGTACATTTTTGTGAACAAGTACATTTCTTATTGCTTTTATTATATAAAATGTAGTAGAAATATGACAGAAAATAAGCTTTGGTCATAGTTAACTAATACTATTATGTCAATACGCATTACAATTGGAATTGAAATTCAATACGAAACATGTTTTTCTAACATATAGTTTCTCTACAAACATTATCAAGTACATACCAACATTACACTTTGTGCAGATGTTTTTTTCTCAAATGCATTAGTTTTGAACGATGGATCACTTTTCACAAAAAAAGGAATGATGAACAGGTTATTTTTGGACTGTATATCATTTTAAGGAATAAGGAACTGTTTCACTGTTTCTTATTCAACCCCGAATAAGAAACTGAACCAATAGTGAACAGATGCATTCGTTGTTGCTTCTTTCATATACAAACGTGGTAGCCATTAACTTTTGACAGAACATAATCGCTTGGCACATAAACTGTGATACATCTTTTAAACTGTTACTTCGCAATACACCAACAGTAACCGTTTAAGTTGAATACGGGACGTTAAATATACTTTCTCTTTAAATACGAACAACTACATGTACAAAGAAAACTATGTCTTGTAATCAGTTATCCGTCACAAAATTATTCAACGCCGAATAAGGAACCAAAAACTTCAGTGAACAATTGCATTTAGTATTGCTTCTTACATGTAGTAAATTTGGTACAAATGTGGCAGAAAACAACCATTGCAAACATAACCGCTAGATCCCAAACATCCACGTGTGTTGGTCCGAATTTCGGGCACGTAATAAGAAATGAAACTTAAAGATACTGATGGGCATTAAAATGTGCGTTTTTTTTTAAAGATATGCATTAACGGTAAAACATACGTTAAACTATAACTATTCGTATAGAACACGATCAAATACTGCCATAAAATGTATATTTTCTTTGAAAAATATAAGTTGAATAAGCTCGCACTTTCCTTGAACCCGGTATTCCCAATTTAAAAATACCGCGGCTTTGCGCCAGTACAAACACATGATTCAAGTGTGCACATGCGCGACTCAACAAAACTAAACTGTCACTTATTATCCTAAATATACATTTGTATATTACTCGATGGGTTAGAGCGTCTGCAGACGCTATAGATTTTAGGACGTATCGTTTTTTTAAAATGTGTTCTACAAGATTATGAAAGAAAACTGTGTATTTTTGACAATTTCTTTCGTTTTTAAGATTGGACCATCTGGAGTTCAGTCCATGAAAATGAACAAGTATATTCATTTTTTCTTCTTTGAAATAATTGATGCACTAGAATTTTGACGAAAAGCAATCATAGAACTTATATAAATATTTTTATAGTCGGTTACTTGTAGACAATACAAGTTGAATTAGAGAAATGATTTCCAGACATAGCCTAACAGTTTCTCTGCAAATTTAAGGGACATTAAAAATAATGCAATGTATTCAGATATATATTTACCAGTAAGTTGATTATTTCGGATAACATATCAGTTTTAACGAATGATAAACTGTTGTTGTTTTTCGGGCAGTATATAATTTTTAACAATATATTTTTGAACACTGACTAGGAACTGAACATGTGTATCCATATTTGATTGCTTCGTACACATAAGCGGGTATTCCATGTGCACGCGAACGTAAACGTAAACGTGGCCATGAAGGGATGCGTGTACGTTAAAAAAAATCGCCCTCCAAAGATACTGTTAGTAATATTCCATATGTCCGTTACGTGAACGTGATAACTATCCGTGAACGTGAAACTTCGTTCCTTGAACGATTTTTTCACGTTCACGCAGGACCATCAGTACAAAATATTCCAAGGAAGGGAAATATGATGTCACCTAAAAAAACGTAAGAATTGATAGAATTGATAAGTCAACATAGCGACTTTTATTGTATTACAATGTCAGAGCACAAAGATGCTTCCATAACAAAAAATATCCGGAGGTCAATCACAAACAGCCTGAGTATAGAGGTAGTTTGAGGTACATTTGTTGATACATGCGCATATATTGTACTGTGTGCATTAATTGATCTTTGTAGCTCCCCTTTCATTTATGCTACAAGCTGTAAAAAGGTCGACACTTGAATGTGCTCTTGACATTGTCTGTCTGTCCGTCCGTCCGACGGTGGTACATCACGCACCTTTAAGTATGTTTACCGGTATTAGCCATATAGTTATCATATTTGGAATGAATGTTGGTCGTGATAACTATTTTAAATTAGGACAGTGTGGCAAATGTCCCGGTAACGTCTTTTCCATAAATATTTTGGTACACCTGTTCACGACAGTACAACCATGGAATGATATTCGTTATTTGATTAAGATTAATTACTCCAAGTGTTATAAGCCTTCTTGACGACATCAGTGTATACGCCTGCGTTTTCGTCTTCTGATTTAATACAGCACCAATCACAAAGAAGTATCTCTTCATTCCTATCCATCTCTTCACTACAAAACCGACAGGAGAAAATAATCACGTAAAGCCGATACGCGGACATATGGAATCACCTTTCGCGAATCACGGATCGCGGATCACGAAGACATTCGCGTTCATGTTCACCTTCACGTTTACATGACGGACTATACACGTAGTAGGAAAGTAACAGAACAAAATAATTTGACACACCTAAGCATCATAACTATGTTTATTATTGATCGGTTACCTATAAATAAATACACAATAAGCTTTTCAAGGCTTATTAGGAATACGATTTCAGAAAATATGTTTTCTATGTTATCTGCAAATACAAGCACCTGCATACAAAACAGTGTACGTTTTCAAATACATTTTCTTAATTATCCTAAATATTGTAAAATTTTGCTTATAGGCTCCTCACTTGTTATTAAATCACGAATAAGGAACTAAAACGTTAGTGAACTAATGCGTTATCTATTGCATCTTCATATGAAAATCGTAGTAGCAGCGGGACAAAACAACAACAACAACAACAAACATTCGTTATAGAGAAGTAAAAAGAAAGGTATTTTCAGCTAGAAATCTATCAT
Organism: Congeria kusceri; assembly: GCA_027627225.1. NCBI lineage: Eukaryota > Metazoa > Mollusca > Bivalvia > Myida > Dreissenidae > Congeria > Congeria kusceri. The sequence continues at coordinate 25,292,845 of CM051032.1, read as the reverse complement.
CCGAATGTGTTCGTCCGAAATTAAGGCCTCTGAATAAGGAACTGGGACATTAGTGAAAAGTACATATATTACTGCTAGCTTTATTACAATGTATTCAGATATTGAATCTACAATGCATAAAATCTGGACGATACAAATACATGTAATCATAAATAAGATCTTGTCAGTTTATAAGTTTCTTTTCTGCTGTAAAAGAAGCAATGTCAAATATACATGTTCAATTAAATTTCAGTTCCTTATTCGGAGGCCATAATTTCGGACGAACACATTCTGATTGTTCATTGCTAGTGGTTGTATTAGTTATTTATGCTTTATTATGCGAAATGGTTGTGTTTTGCCACATTTCTACTACATTTTTAAATGGAACAAACAATACTGAATATACTTGTTTACTAAAATTTCAGTTCCTTGTTCGAGGTATAATATGAAATTAGGCAAGCCGGGAAAACCAACATGTATGATAATAATAAATGATAGGTTAAATAAGTTATCAGGGACGTAACTAGGTGCAACTACCATGAAGTCGATATTGAAAATTCTTAAATCACGACCATATAGAAATCTACTTTAAAACTCTAGATCAAACGGCGATTGCCGGTATACACTTATCGTATGTGCCATTATTAGTATTATTGTTATTAGTAAAGAACCAGTTCCTTATTCAGAGGCCATAATTTCGGACAAACACATTCGGATGGTCGATTCCTGTCGGTAAAATTGGTTATTTATGCGAAATGGTTACTTTCTTTCTCAATTCTAGTCCGTTTATAACAAAAAGAAGCATCAGTGAATGAATGTGGTATTTTTAATTCCAGTTCCTTGTTCAGTTTGGCACTGAGAAATTCATGAATAATACTTATTATAAAGGTGTTAGAATGAATATATTTGACATTCATGATTGCATTTTAAATAATTCTCATAGTAATGGGTTACCTTTTGGTACGTGCACAGTAATCGTTTGAGTTAGAAATTCCAGTTCCTTATTGAGACTGAATGAGGAATAAGGAACTGGTTCCTTATTCCTTATTCAGACGCGAATAAGGAACTGAAACATTAGTCAAAGAAAATCGCATTTGTAATGAAATATTTCTGAATAGAGTGAATTGTATCGTATGTAGATGATTTGCAGAAAAACTATATTTTCGGAAAACATATTCCGTATTCGACTGCCATTCTAATTGAAATGTGTATCAAAACATAATATAATATTCGTTAATTATGGCAAACTAGTATTTTCTGTCTTATTTCTACTTTGGTTAATAAATTAAGAGAAATGGCGAATGTACTTCGTTCACCAAAGAACCAGTTCCTTATTCGGAGGCCGTAATTTCGGACAAGCAAATTCGGATGGTCGATTCCTATTGGTAAAACTGGTTATTTATGCGAAATGGTTACTTTCTTTCTCAATTCTACTCCGTTTTTAACAGAAGGAAGCATCAGTGAATGAGTGTGGCGTTTTTGTTTCCAGTTCCTTATCCAGTTTTTGAATAAGGAATAAGGAACTGGTTCCTTGTTCCTTATTCAGCCGCGAATAAGGAGCTGAAATATTCATGAATAATACTTAGAAGAAATATGTTGGAATGAATACATTTCACATACATGACTACATTTATAATTATTCTCATAGTAATGGGTTACCTTTCGGTACGTGTACACCAATCGTTTAAGTTGGAAAATTCCAGTTCCTTATTCAGATCGAATAAGGAATAAGGAACTGGTTCCTTATTCCTTAATCAGCGTCGAATAAGGAACTGAAACATTCATTAATACTACTTAGTTGAAATGTGTTAGCATTAATACATATGGCATCCATAACACAATACAGGAAGACAATCGGTACCCTTCAATTTCACTAGCTGCTGGGAAGGCAAGCCGCCATATCAGAACAAGCCCGGTACCAGACTCGAACCTTCGACCTCCCGCTCCGTAGGTAAACGCCCTAACCACTAGTTTAAGGAGACCATATACCCTCGTATTTGAAGATAAACATATTTTTTTTCTGAAAACATAATACGTGTTCAACTTGAATTATTTGCTTTTATGTATGACAATGTTACACAACATAAATATAATTATGTTAAAAAATTAGATTTTTTACTCTAATTATCTTCTTTTCTACAACTTTTCTACTGCCGTTGCAAATTACGGTAGCACAAATGAAAGCACTGTTTAAATTCAGTTTCAGTTCCTTATTCACTTTGAAAAAGGAATAAGGAACCAGTTCCTTGTTCCTTATTCATTTAATATATATTTAACTGTTTATAAAGTATTTATGTTATACACCGAAGGATTTATATTATCACGGTTCCTGGTAATCAGATGGAACGATATAGTACATGTACTTGTTGCACTACGGTTTCAGTTCCTTATTCGGTGTTGAATAAGGAATAAGGAACCAGTTCCTTATTCCTTATTCGATGAATTGATATAGGAACTGATAATTTTAACTATTGTTCTGATTTACCGTATGACTTTTATGTATTCTTATTCGTTTTCAACTGGCATCAAATATATCAACTATGAATAAGGAATAAAGAATAGTTCCTGATTCCTTATTTGTTCCAGAGGCATCTTAAGTTTATCGTAATATATTTTCACTTAAGTTCCAATTTTTGTACGTCATTAGTTTAAAACTACATATAAGTCAGTCAATCCTTTCACAGTTAACAGTCGTTAATAATCAGTTTATAATTAATACACAGTTAGCACAATGTCATTTAAATAGATAATACAATTTTGATGAAAAATAATGATTTTAATGTGAAGGATAAAATTTAAGATGCTTCTGAAATATGGCCCCTGAATGAGTCATTGAAATTCGAAAAATAATTATACATACTTTTCTAAAAGCAAGAATGAATAAAATGACTGATTTTCAGGCGATAGGTTGGATCGTAGTCATTTAGCACAAAACAAATACAATATAAAATAATAAATTTAAAAATCTTACACCATCCGAACAGTATTTACCGAGGACAACACCGGATCAAACAGGAAATGTAAATAAAAATGGTTAATTATTACTGCTCCAACATACAGAAAAGATCCATTGTCACAGCAGTAAGGCTAAAAACAGTTTATGAATTGTGTCTCAGGCTGCGCCGCAACGTATTTTTATGGCCCGCCACGATTTTGATTTAATGCCAAAACATTGTATTTTTTTTACCATTAATTTTGTTGACGATCGCGCCCGGGTTTTATAGCAGCAGTCTAGATATATGCTAATAAAAGTACAAGAACACCGCACTGAAATTTATGAATTATTAACATTTTGGCAACCTGCTACCGTCTCTTTTCTGTATGCAATAATTGGTAATGACTCTGTAGTAAACCAGCATGTACATTATAGTATATTCCGTTCGTACCAAACGCTTTTGAACAAAACAGTAAAAAATGCCTTTCGTAAATAAGAAACAGATTTCGGACGAATACACACCATCAACGTTCATAAGAACTTTTACTAAAATTAGGATGTATTGAATTACAAAAGTTTTCAGTACTAAGGACAAGGCAAAGTTATGTTTTCACAAACGTTTCTAATAAAACTTTTACAAACTGCGAGTACAAAACTATATGTAGCTCATATGATCAAATGCGTATGATACAGAAACACGAGTTTTGTACGACAACAAAATCATATTATATTCATTCCGGAATAAATTGTATTGCGTTTGTTTTATATATTAACAAGTTAACACAATAATATCCTCTTTCGTTGATAGGCGGTCCGACCCGGTACCGTTGACGAAAACTTTGGTCCGTAATCGCGTTTATTTTTGACCCGCGAACACGGGTTTTTTCGGGTACCCGTTGGAGCCCTATAATACATACTTCTTCCATGTTCAGAACACGAAGTGTGAACTAAATATTTTGAGATTGTTCTATCACTATATATTTTGTTCCGTTTGTGATGACAACATATGAAATCAGCAATTAGATTAAACTACCGCTTCGTTTGCTAGTACGCCCTTCACACAATATCTACTGGTTTATTGGTTTATTATACTAGTACTCTGTATAAGTGGTCAAGCGAAACAACAGACCGATCCGGGTTTTGCCACGATTAGTTGAAACTCCTCCCCAGCGATTATTAAAGGATTAATTTTCATTCATCGAAAATCACAAACATTGCCACGTGCTCATTTGAATACCACAAACATGTACGTGCTCTTTTGTGTGAAATTGTTTAACCGCTTAACACGTGATATAGTAAGTAAGTAAGTAAGTAATTGTTTATTATTGTGACATGTGTTTTAACAATACAAGAGTACATGGTATTTCGTAAACAAAACAAATAACACCCGGCCCAATGGGCCTATATGTCACCAAAGAAAGACATCTATTGAAATGACATAATATAATATAATTATCTGTATAGTAAACGGATACTGATATATACATCTTGGGAACGTTCAGACAGTTCAGTGCAAGTTATTAGTTAAGCAAACGGAAATCGTATATATGTTTGAGTAAATGTGTTTAATGCAATAGAATAAAAATAAGTTATATCCATTGTTATCAAGTGTATTTACTTTTCTTTCTTAAACATTACTGATAGATAGTCCCTCTATGTCTGGTACATCTTCTGTTTTCTTAACAAAAGAGCTTGAACAAGAAATTTAGCAAATTTGCGTGGAAAGTTCGACATTATATATTTAAGTTTATCAGCACTGTTGAAATCTCCCTCTATGAAAAACATATGGTGGTAAAGAGTAGTCCTTATATCATTGTACAGGTGACAGTCAAATACAAAATGTAGTTCGTCCTCAACGATATACGAGTGCGATAATCGGATAATATTGCAGATTGATTTGAATATGATTGACATTTCTGGAAGCGTCTATTGTAAACATGAGTTTGGCCAAATCACATAGTCAACGTTCCTTACGAAATAAGAAAGTAGGTAATAGAGAGTAGGTTGGTTCCTTATTCCTGGTTCCTTTTCCCTTATTCGAATAAGGAATAAGGAACTATTCTTTATTCATTATTCATAGTTGATATATGTATGTGTAAACATTTCTAATTGTTATCTCAGGTCAGGTCATAAACGCTACACATGCAAACAATATGGACATCAGACAAAATCAAGTATATACTTTGCTGGGTACATATGACATTTAGTACATATGACTGTCACGTATTGTTGTATTTTGTCTGAAATAATCATCAAGGCTAATGACGCATTGGACAAAATTTGCAAATGTATCTGCATGATTCGTAAATGATCCTGACGGTTATTTGACCATTATGCCAACACAACAATGATGATCAAAGACATAAGATATTTTGTTATGCAACTGTTACATACATGGTGTGACCTCTAATTGCGTGATAATCCCGCTGTTAGAGCACTTTACCAGTTTAGGCCCGCTTCGGCATTTAAACATTCTAAAATGTCAAAGACATTCTTACTAAAGCTAAGTTTGAAAATACATGTAAATTTTCAATTCCTCTAAATGCAATAGTTCACGATGTTTTCATTGTATAAATATTGTGGAGAGTCGCATCTTTGTATTTTCATAAAATAAAATAAGGCGTGACGTGGGAAAACCGGGCCTAATGCACGTGCGTAAAGTGTCGTCCCGATCAGCCTTTGCAGTCCGCCTTCAATAAATTTATTTTTTAGAAGAGACTTCCTTGAAACAGAAAATACCATAAAAGCGGAAAGTGCCGTCCTGGACTAGCCTGTGCGGACTGCAAAGGCTAATCTGGGGCGACACTTTGCGCTCATGCATACTCTATGATGACGTCATTAAAAAATAATACGGGAATTTTTTCTGTCGACATGTATTTCACCGATTGATAAAGCATGTATTGTGTTAAGATTTTAAACAGGTATTTAATAATTGGTTATACCAAATTTTAAGAACATGTTCCTGCTTCCCCCCTGTAAGCTATTTAGCCTTTTGAGCCGCATCCTGATTTGAATTTTTCTGATATCTGTCCCTACTTTCAGTAAGCAGAAATCATAGGAATACATTTTGCTCATGGTATGCATTGATAGGGTTGTTTGCACTAAATGAAACTTCTGTATGGTATGTAGAGTTTTCAGTACAGATATAGAATTTAAATTGTCTCCAGATTAGTGCTCAGAATCACCCCCACCAAAAAAACAACCAAAAAACTCACAAGACAACAGCAACAAACAAAAACATTTATTTCACATGAACTAATCAGGCGCGTAGGAGGCTCACGAACATTGGGGCCGCGGAAGGGGTGGGTACGGGAGGGGTTTCTCCTACGGATGAGAATTTTTTAAAATGTTGATTAATACACAGCTTTTCCTGCATTTTCGTCTTCTAAAAGTGCTGATTAAAGATACACAGTTTGATCATTTATTTCATTATTTCAAGGTCAGTTTAATTCTTAAATGGAATAGATACGCATGGTTCAACTATAGTTTTTATTTAGATATCTTATAGCCATGTAACAACAATAAAAAACATTATCTAATAGCAATATAACAAGGATAGTTATCAAACCACTGAACAATAAATGATCTCTGCTCAGGGTTTTGATGCCTTGGATACGTTTAATATGAATTTAAAATTTCGAGGTGGTTTGGAAGATCCATTTTAATGAACTTTGGATTTAAGAAAAAACAACAACAAAAATAAATTAACTTGAGCATTGTATGGAGTAAACTCAAATATTTTAATTATTGGAAATTCTTTTGAACAGAATTTCAGCAAGACCGTTAATGGAAAGAATGAATGAAAGTTTTAACGCCTTTTTCTTGGCAAATGGTATTTACTGGCCAAACATTTAATGGTTATTGTTTTGATAAATAATAAATACGTAAATAAATAAAGAAATAATGGGTAGTCATCTGTAGGTTCAAAGCATGACATTGTTAATTACCTCGTGTTTCAGTTAGAGTTAGAGCAGTTATACGACAATTCCCAATGCATAACTGTGGTATCTTACCTTGCGTTCAATAAAAGTTACAGTAGTTATCAGCCGATTCTCGAAAGCTTCCTGACACGAGTGTATACTGGTTTATTAATGAGGATCGCGGCCACATGTCTATTGCAGTCGCGGCATTAATCTAATTGCAGCCGCGGGCCTATTTTTTTTACAGACGCAGACCACTGAGAAATCTTAAAGTAAAGATTATTTTCGAAAATAATTTTTGATGCTCTCCCAAAATATTGGAGCTGTGACCGCGGCTCCTGCGGCCCCTGCTCCTATGCGCCTGCTAATGTCTTGTCCGGCAGGTTCGGAGGTGGCCCAGTATGCAGCAGCACACTTCCCCGAGTTCCTGCGCACACTGGAACTGTATCGGTCCGGAAAGCTGGACGAAGCATTGCAGGAGGCGTTTCTGGGTTTTGACGCGACACTGAAAGACGACAAGGTCATACAGGCATTGAAAGTACTCGCTGGCGCTGATGATAACGATGAAGATGTGGTCGAAGGTATGGTTTTAAGAAGCAGTTGCAAATATGGTTTAGATTCAAGTCTTTAGTTGCATTGCAGACATTATAGGAGGTGTGTCATGGGAAAACCTAGCTAAATGCATGTGCGTAAAGTGTCGTCCCGGATTAGCCCAACCATAAATCCACTAGAGGCGGAAAGTGCCGTCCTGGATCAGCCTGTGCTGACTGCACAGGCTGATCCGGGACAACACTTTACGCACATGCGTTAAGCCCGGTTTTCCCACGACACGCCTCATAGAAATTTTGACATAAGACCCAATGTAACACTTCCACACTCTATAATTCTTAGTGTTCTTAAAAACATGTTTGGTACAATACCCTCAAGTCTCAAGAAAAAGAAGTATAAATATTTGGTGTATTTATGTCCCGCTGTTCGTGCAAGCTTTTCAATTAGTATTTATTGTTAAATTGTATTTCAGGTAAATTGTTAACTCAATTATAATGCTTGTTATTATTTATTGGCTTCTGTACAGACAATGGTTTTGAGTTAAGACGAGTAGGAGTAATATAACAGTGTATAGCATGTTCATGTAGATGTCCTGTGCCTATTTCCAGATGAAGAAGGCATGGGCAGATCGGAGAGGGACCTGCTGGTTGCCGAGGCCAACATGCCACTGGAGGAGCTGATGGCGCGTTACTCGTGCACAGCAGCCATACCACAGAAAGCCCGACTCCTGGCTAAGGACAAACACCCATCGCCCATGCTGAGGCCAAAACAATCGGCTGCATCAGCAGGTGGGTTCAGGATTTTGGATAATTCACAATGAATTGATTCTTCTCCGTTGGATGGACCCCATGATTGGACCAATTTCTCTTTTTTCTGATTTAATGCTGAAGTATTCCCTATAAATTATTTCCGTATAGATGATATAAATATTTCAAATAGTGCTCCTTATGCAGAACTGATTAGCAATGCTATGTAATCCGGTTTGCATCATCTTTTCCTAATTTTCAAGACTTGATGACATGGATATTCTTTTTTGTTGTTACTAAATCCAGTCCTTTTTAGGGGTTTTAGAGGAAGGTGTCGAATCCTTTCCAGATGAGAATTTAATGGTAAAAGGGGAATTTTCTGGAAATTTGTTAAATCAATATTATACATTATAGATTATTATTCTACATCTACTATGTTTAATAAACATACCAGCCATTGTTATGTAATTTATTGCATACAACTGGGTTTATTGAAAAAGAAAGTTACATTGTTCACGAAAATTCCTCTATCTTGGCCAGTTTTTGTCTGATTTTGGTCAATTTTTGTTCCACATACAGATAAAATTCGGAGAGAAATTTTAATGTTAATATAGGGAAATGGGGCCGAATTTTGGCCCCAAAAATGGCAAAAAAAAGGCCTGATTGAATCCATTGTTAAAACTGGCAAAAATTGCAGCAGTCTACAGGTTTCTTCTGATGCCATACCATTTGATGCTATACCATATTTAATCAGTTCTTTTCCGACATTTAAAATAAATATTTTTGTCCAGTGTCCTAACATTTAGTCACATGATGGAAAGTTGTTGTAAGGACGAAAACATGCTACTCCTATTGTGTATTTTGAAGGCAAAAGTGCAAACGGATCGGAAGCAGGCTCTAACAACAGTGCGTCCGACCCTCTGGCCACAAATCTAGCAGACAGACTCGATAGCGAGCAGCCCGATAACGACAATAACTTGAATGTGGAGAAGGAACTGCGGGAGTCCAAGGTGATATCAGACAGTGAACCTGATAGCACCAACACGGAACAAAACATTAATAATTCTAATCAGCCTCTTTGTGACATTAAGCACAATATATCTAACGGTGAAACAAATGAGTCTATAGGTAATGAAGACAGTAAAACTGTTAATAGTTCTAAAGCAGACACAGTAAATCCTGATAAACCAGGTTTGAGTACAGAGCCGGACAGTTCTTCAGATTCTTTGACTGTTAAAAAAGTCTGCCCATCAGATGCTGATCAGGGATGTTCAGGCTCGAGCTCAGTGGAACCCGGGAGCTCTGGGTCTGGTGCGGGCTCGGAGCCCGGTCCATCTGGGTCCGGGTGCTCTTCCAGCTCAGCTGGTACCTCAGGGGGTGTGCCGTCAAGGTCGGGCGAGGGGCTGTCTGGGTCGGGCGAGGGACCTTCAGGTTTGGGTGAGGGGCCGTCATGGTCGGGAGAGGGGCCTTCAGAGTCCTGTGTTCAGGTGAGTACAGATTCTGCAACAAACTGGGAATACGACAATGCCACTTGTGACTTGCCAAACGCTTACTGTTCCTACGCCTAACTGTTCGACTAGCATTACCTGTCACCAGCTATGCCAGACATTGTCATTATAACAACAGAGTTCTCGCTAGGATTTCAAAACATGGAGTCCAGGACTCCTTCCTATGAAAAGTAAGCGTCCCAGTATCTAATCGTCAAAACAGACCCCTACTACCCCACCCACTTAAAAAACACAACTACAGCAACAATACTTTGTGTTAAAAATCTTATTTAAACAAACTATTTATTAACTACCCGCAATTAAACAATTAAATAGGACTTAATTCATTAAAAAGGAACAACAACATTTTTTATAAATAGGCGTTACAGAGAACTCTGTAACAGTATGACATATAAAATGTTTTAGAAATTTGTTTTTTTTCACAGAGTTGGCTTATTATTATAAATTTTTAAGTCGCTTTCTGTAGATTGTCTTGAAATGTACGTATTGTCCTTTGCTGTGTACTATAGCGAATAATATAATAATGTACTTTTGTATTGTTCTAGATAACTTGGAATATATTTAGAAGTTAGCATTTCCAGTTTCACAGAATTTTTACACAGACCTTGGTAGGGGAAATTTGTTAATTCTACATACTGGGGTAATTATTAAAATAATTCTATTAAATTTTGTATGGTGTAAATAAACTTCTCAGTGCAAAAGATGTCCAGTTTATTTAGTTTGATTAAATAATAACACTTTTACCTGACAACTTTATTCATGAAAATTATCAATATATTGTATAGTATATTAACTAGTCAAATTTTAACCATCTGCGGTCTACCACTTGACCATTATAAGGTGGAGCAGTGCAACAGATAATTTTCAGTGATTTTTTTTGCGTATTTTTACTGCCGAATAGCGGCAGTTTCCCCTTGCCAATAAACCTCCATTTTCCCCCTAAAGTGACCCAATTTTTCCCCAAAATAAGGAAGAGTTTCCACTCAGACTGGGTTGGTATTTCAATCAAAAATTGACGAAACTTTATTGCTTCTTTACACACGATAATAGGTTGCAAATAGAAAGAAAATCAGTGTTCGAGATAAAAACAGTTCTGGTAGTACCGTGTATAACGCGGACCCGATTTTTAATGTATTTTGACTGAACAGTTATGCGCAGCAATGGTTACTTATTGTTCATCTATCGTTAATTGACCAATTGACTTACATATCTAGGTCAAATGCGTTAGTTTACTTTTTAAAAACCCTTTAAAACAAGTTCTTACTTCAAACAACTGACGTTCCTCAACTAAACTTCGTAGTACACTCTGTTATAGATAGATCTCATGTTTAGATATATGTAAAAGTTGAAATTCGTGTATTCTCTGTATTTTGTATGTCCTTTGTTGCTATAAGGAATAATAAATAAGATTTTTCTTTGAGCGATTTCAAACATATTTTAACATTTATTTATTACGTTTCGTACGCCAACCTACAAAGAGCGTTTGAGAAAACAATTAGCACGTAAATGTTTCAAAGCCATAATATCCGAAATTTTTATCAATCTAATCATCTCGCTATTTATTGCTTTCAACAAAATTGAGGATTTAGTTAACTTTCCTCCAATCTGACAGGTATTTTGTATTGACTTTGCAATAATTACTAGGTTCAATTATTCCTTTTATGTCAGTAGTGATGAAATCCACATTTCTCGTGTTCACCTTTTTATGCATTGCATTGTCAAACACATTAAATATACACTGAAAAAAAGTTATAACGAACCAAATGTATGGAACGCCGGCACGGTCTTATGTCTTACATTTTTATTATATTATGATCATTCTTTATTATGTTATGTACATATAACTTTACATGATGTGGACATTTCTTTATATGCTGTGGATATTTCTTTATATGATGTGGACATTTTTGTACATGCTGTGGATCTTTCTTTATATGCTGTGGATATTTCTTTATATGATGTGGGCATTTCTTTATATGATGTGGAAACTTTTTTATATGATCTGGATACTTCTTTATATGATGTGGACATTTCTTTATATAATGTGGTAATTTCTTTATATGCTGTGGATACTTCTTTATATGATGTGGACATTTCTTTATATGATGTGGACATTTATTTATATGCGGTGGATATTTCTTTATATGCTGTGGATAGTTCTTTATATGATGTGGACATTTCGTTATATGCTGTGGTCTTTTCTTTGTATGATGTTGACATTTCTTTATATGATGCGGACATTTCTTTATATGACGTGGACATTTCTTTATATGATGTGGACATTTCTTTATATGATGTGGATATTGGGTGATGTTGATATTTATTTATATGATGTGGACATGTCTTTGTATGTTGTGGAAATTACTTTATACGATGTGGATATTTCTTTATATGATGTGGATACTTCTTTATATGATGGCGACATTTCTTTATATGCTGTGGATACTTCTTTACATGATGTGGACATTTCTTTATATGATGTGGACATTGATTTATATGCTGTGGACATTTCTTTATATGCTGTGGATACGTCTTTATATGATGTGGACACTTCTTTACATGCTGTGGTCTTTTCTTGGTATACTGTTGACATTTCTTTATATGATGTGGACATTTCTTTATATGATGTGGACATTTCTTTATATGAAGTGGACATTTCTTTATATGATATGGATATTGTATGATGTTGCTATTTATTTATACGATGTGGACATGTCTTTATATGCTGTGAACATTTCTTCATACGATGTGGATATTTCTTTATATGATGTGGATACTTTTTTTATATGATGTGGACATTTCTTTATATGCTGTGGATACTTCTTTATATGATGTGGACATTTCTTTATATGATGTGGACATTTATATATATGCTGTGGACATTGCTTTATATGCAGTGGACATTTCATTATATGAGGTGGATACTTCTTTATATGCTGTGGTCTTTTCTATATATGATGTGGACATTATTTTATATGATGTGGACATTTTTTATATGATGTGGACCTTTCTTTATATGATGTGGGTATGTTTTTATATGCTGTGGTCTTTTCTTTATATGATTTGGACATTTCTTGATATAATGTGGAAACGTCTTTATACGATGTGGATACTTCTTATATGATGTGCACATTTCTTTATATGGTGTGGACATTTCTGTATATGATGTGGATACTTCTTTACATAATGTTGGTTTTTCTTTATATGATGTGGATATTTCTTTATATGATGTGTACATTGCTTTATATGATGTGGATACGTCTTTATATGATGTGGACAATTCTTTATATGATGAGGATATTTCTTTATATGATGTGGACACTATTTATATGATGTGAACATTTCTTTATATGATGTGTACGTTTCTTTATATGTTGTGGACATTTCTTTATATGCTGTCGATAATTCTTTATATTATATATGATGTGGATATGTCTTTATATGATGTGGACATTTCTTATAATTATGATGTGGATATTTTTTTTTATATGATGTGGATACTTCATTATATGATATGGACATTTCTTTATATGCTGTGGATACTTGTTTATATGATGTTGACATTTCTTTATATGATGTGGACATTTCTTTATATCATGTGGATACTTCTTTATATAATTTGGATACTTCTTTATATGCTGTGGATGCTTCTTTATATGCTGTGGACATTTCTTTATATGCTGAGGACATCCCTTTACATGCTTTGGACATTCTTTATATGATGTTGTTTTATCTTTATATGATGTGGATACTTCTTACCGTGGGTTATTCGACAACGAAGCATCAAAACATATTAGTTTGATTCTAACACGATCTTAGTGTGTATTTTAAAGCTATTGAATGATAACTATATTTTTTCTATACTCTGCCCATTTATCTAGAAAGTACAATCACACGTTTCAGTGACGTCAATGAATAATAACAAACAATATGACATTAACTTTATTCATAAAAATTGAGCAAACGGCATCCAATTCATTGATAAAAGTCGAAGACCAATATAACGCCATGTTATTGATGCTTTAGTGAAAGTAACTTGGTATCAAACACAATAAAATTAAAATTTCAACAACGTTTACGCATTTAATGCGCATTTCTGTTTCAATACATTATAGAGAAACATTAGTTTGTTACAATTTTTATAGTGCGCGTTTCAGCACGTTAAGCACGTGCATTTTACTGTAAAATTTCCGTGAATTCTCCAGAACTATTTTCAATACATTAGACTCCGTCCATAATTATTGCAGAATAAACCATAATTGATTTCTTTCTCTGACTATTGAAAACAAGCTTCGCGTCATTTTAGGAATTATAATGTACCTGTCTCATATACATCCAACAAATGTTATTTAGAAAATTGAAACAGTCCCCAAAAACTATTCTGAGCGATATAGCAGGATGCTGTGCTATCCGTTTTGTTTCTTGACTTGCCTCTTTTGACAGGAACAACAACACAAAGATGGATATATATGCCTTTTTTATATTCAATGAGTGTGATAGACAGTGACTGAAACCCTCAACTAAAAGCATTAAACTGACAAAAACAAGCCACTGTGTTTGATGAACACACATGCCCCCGGTTATTGCTGGACAGCCCATTTGAATTATTCAAGTCCAAATTAGGTCAAGGTCAAAGTATGGATGGGTGATATGGGTGGATTGGGAATGGTCATAAGCAACAACTGTGTAAGTATCTAAGTGCTGTAGTAAGCGCTGCTGGTGCTAGACGAAACGGTAAAATCTACTTAACCAAGAAATAGCCCATTTGAATTAGTCCAAATTAGGTCAAGGTCAAAATGACGTTGGTTGATATGGGTGGAATCGAAACGGTCGTAAGTAACAACTGTGTAAATATCCAAGTTTTGTAGGAAGCGGTGTTGGTGCTAGACGAAACGGTAAAATCTAGTTAACCAAGAAATGGCACTTTTGAATTATTATGAATGTCACTTTTGAATTATTATAAGTCCAAATTAGGTCAAGGTCAAGGTAAAAGTGGGGTTGGGTGATATGGGTGGATTGGGGATGGTCATAAGCAACAACTGTTTAAGTATCTAAGTGTTGTAGGATGCGTTGCTGGTGCTAGACGAAACGGTAAAATCTAGTTAACCAAGAAACATACCATTTGAATTATTGTAAGTGCAAATTATGTCAGGGTCAAGGTCAATGTAAAGTTGGGTAATATGGGTGGATATGGTCATAAGCAACAACTGTGTAAGTATCCAAGTGTTGTAGTAAGTGCTAGACAAAATGTAAAATCTACTTAATCATGTCACGGACGGAAGGACGGACAGGACAATTACTATAAGAAAAATTGATTTACCAAATTATTGTTAAATTAGAAATGTGTCTAAACAACACGGACGCCCTCCCCCCACCTATGCAGCTTTTTCTACATGATAAAGCTTTGACGATATGCATACCAATTATATGCAAAAGAAAAGCGGTCCTTTTATATTGTCTTTTCTATTAAATGTTTTCTGTTATTCTGAGAAGGTTAAGGTACCATCTCATAATACTTATGACTTTTGCAGGCTTCCTAGCAGACCTCAATAAAAATAATGATTTATATAAAGGTTCAAAATTTGCAAAATACATATTGGCTACTAATTCACTATTATTCAAGATGAAAATTGTACAGTCAAATAAATGCACTTTCTGTAATAATCCTATTGAAAATTTGTTCCATCTTTTCTGGGACTGTGAACATTCAAAAGATTTTGTACTTAAAGTTACAGATATGTGTAAAAATGTGGTTGTCTTTTTCGAGCTGGAGTGTAAAACATTCGTGTTGGGTATAACAAAGAAAAATGGTGAACAATACAATATTCTATGCCTAGTAATGAAATGTTACATATATTTTTGTAAGAAAAATCAGATACTTCCAAGTATTCATGGATTTAAAAACCATTTAAAACAATGCCTACTAATATTTGAACAATCTGCACTGAGTCGACATAAAAAATCATATTGGAGCATTGTTAGTAAAATAGTACTGTTTAGTTAATGAATTAGTTTGTTAATTCACTTTGAAACCTTTAAATTATGTATTAAAAATGTTGTTGTAACTTGATTATGTTGTTTCAGTTGAAACAAAAACGTTTTTGATTTGTTCTATTTTAAATGTATGTATGGATGTTTGCGTGTAGGCTACAGTAGAACTTAATTATATAACAAGAAATGACGCAGGCTATGCATATTTTTTTGTGTTTTTTTCCTGTATACATGTTTTTCTCTTTATTTATTTTTTCCCTACAAAGGTAAACCTTATTTATACTATTAGAATAGGTTTTTAGCAGTATACCTGTTGAAATTTGTTGTTCCATGACCAACTGTATTTATAATTATACAAATACTATAAAATTATGTACACTATTCCTGCTTTGTGAACTATATATTCTTAAGTTACTAACAATATAAAACATGTTTTACTAACAACCTTTTGTAAGGTATGCTTGCAGGATGGCCTCGACCTGTACATACCAATGGACGAGGCAAATAAAGGTTTACTACAAAAAAAAACTGTAAATAAACAATAATGACATCAAAATAAGCAAACTAAAGAAAAAAAATCATATGAAGAAGTATCCACATCATATAAAGAAATTTCCACATGATATAAAGAAATATCCACATCATATAAATAAAACACCACAGCATATAAAGAAGTATTCACAGCATATAAAGAAATGTCCACATCAAATAAAGAAATGTCCACATGATATAAAGAAATATACACATGGTATAAAGAAATGTCCACATGATATAAAGAAATATCCACATCACATAAAGAAATATCTACATCATATAAAGACATATCAACATCATATAATGAAATATCCACATCATATAACGAAGTATCCACACCATATAAAGAAATATCCACATCATATAAAGAAATATCCACATCATATAAAGAAATATCCACACCATATAAAGAAATATCCACATCATATAAAGAAATATCCACATCATATAAAGACATATCCACAACATATACAGAAAAAACAGCATCATATAAAGATGTATCCACATCATGTAAAGCAAAATCCACATCATATAAAGAAATATCCACATCATAATAAGAAAGATCCACATGATATGAAGAAATGTCCACATCATATAAAGTTGTATCCACATAACATAATAAAGAAAGAACATAATATAATACAAATGTAAGACATAAGACAGTACCGGCGGTCCATAGAAATGGAAATTGTTGTATTTTCTGTAGTGATAAGAATTTCAGCTTTAAATGTCAGCTATGATTATTTGAGTTATTCATGGAAATGATCATACCTAAATATTGGGAATAAATACAAAAGAATTTCGTGTTTACCATGGCGCTGCTGAAATTCGTTGAAATAAAGAAAATACAGCAATTTCCATTAGGTGCGTTATAACTTTTGTACTGTGTACACCCCTACAATAGTCAATGCAACAGTTAAATTATTGTTCATTCAGTACACACTTGAAACATAACGAAATTATCTGATTTATGTTTCACATTTAATTCATATTAATTTCTTCGTGCTTTTTTATCTTTGCACGTTGAAGCATGGTATTGTTAACAGCATATTCTCAATTTGATAAATTAGTTTACAAATTGCACATTTAAACTATCTTAATTGTATCTTATTTAAGTGCTTTCTCCTTGAAATTCGTTATTTATTTATTTCGATAAGTGTTTGTGAATTTCACTTGTAATGTTGATAAGTTCACTTTGTTTCTTGGTTTTAGAAAATTTTGATTATTATGTATCACGATATGCTAATAAACATACAGCATTAAATCAGCATTGTAATTTATAATAACGAGACATTCTAGATAGCAATACATCTTGAAAAAAGGCATCTACATTTCTGATATATTCCCGAAATACCTTAAGTTAATATTAAACATGCCCTTCGTTTTATAGATAAGTTTACAAATTGTACAAATAAATGCAGCGTAAACATCGATTTGCTTACCTAACATTTGCACTTGCTGAAAAAAAAGTTTCATAACGCATAAAGCATACCCACTAAGCTGTTTGCCCATGCAGAAGGAGCAATTAGTATAAACTGCATAATTAAATTTGAAATACTTAGACATATTAATATATACTGAATGTTCAATGGCTTGCATAGCTTCTGATATTATAATAATGTTTAACAGTTTCAATGATACATTTATTTAGCTTTATATTTAGAATATACATAAACATATGACATTTTTATTCTCTAGTGCCCCGTTACAGATTTAAGAATGAAATGCATAAATATTGTGTATTCAGTCCTTGAGGCTTGATAAAGCCTCGTTGTTGATCAAAGGTTTGCCTCCTTGCTTTGGATGAATACACATATGTTGACACGTTTTTCACGATCTTTGAGGCTTGTGTGTTGAAATGCGTTATTCTCGAATGTCTTATCATTAAAAAACATAATCTCCAAGACATGTCCAGAATGAAGCGAACACGAACACTGATTGATGTTGTATTGATACATTTTGAGATATGTGATATGTGATCTAGAAATATCAAGCCACTTTTTATCATTTCAAGTCAAATAAATGCCAACAGAAATTCGGTCATGACATTCAAAACTTTATGTTGCATGCAGTATAATTTATAATTATAATCAGAGACTTATAGGTGCCTGTTATAATCGACGTGTTTTCACCGTTTAATTATTACGCCAAACAAAATACGGTTTCTGATAAGGTCATGAACAGAACAGAACATGTATTATATTCGTGTCATTAATTCATGTAAAATAGTTTGGGCACCAAAATTAAGGCCACCTTTCCATATGTCCGTATCCGCATCCGTATCCGCACCCGTATCCTTATAAATATTATACGGACGCGCACTTTTCCATGAATCCGAAAATAAACGTAGAATATTTTAGTTTTCCTCTTATTTTCAATTAGTTACAATGTCTGATTTAGAAGCTTTTAAACAGTTGTAATTATGTCGGCTGCAAATATGTTATGCCAGTATGGGAAAACATTCACCACTGGTGGATGTTAAACAATATAAATCTAAACAAAGCGAAACTCCAGTTGCCACAGCAGGTGGAACTCTTATTAGCAGCCCGAGGTCCTTTATTTATGGCAAGTGACCAATTGCCAAAAACAATACACAGGACATCACAAAAACACATAGCAAACACAAAACACACATGAATAACACTTGGGTCATCGCCTTGGAACGGTCAATGCAAAGCTTTGGGGGTTTAAACCGGTTTATGTGCGCACGAAGCTCACACTTGGCCCAGAATTGTTTACAAAACATGTAAGTTTAAATAAAAATTAAAGCATCTAACAAGTATATCGTCTCCTTGGCCTAGTGGTTAGGGCGTTCGCCTACGGAGCGGGAGGTCGAAGGTTCGAGTCCTACACAGGGCTTGTTCTGATATGGCCGGTTGCCTACCCAGCAGCTAGTTAAATCAAGGGGTACCGATTGCCTTCCTGCCAAGCGTCCGGCATATAGGATAGGAATCGGGAGTAAAGATGTTCATCAGTAAAGGTGTCACATAAGTCAAAACTGGCTGGCCCTTAATCGCAAGGGGTGACACTATAATAAAAGGTTACCCGTTACTACTGAGTTATTGGACTCGATGAGTTATCCATGTGTTATCTAGACTATTTCTTCTATTTTCCCAATGTTTAATGTATAACAACCCTTTGTTTAAATGGTAAGTTAGTTACGATGTCGTCCGCATCAGCATACAATCGCTAACCGAGCGATTTCTTGCGGACGGCTTTTGCGGATGCGCTTTGCGGATACGGACTGCGGACATATGGAACGGTCCAACTGTTTTCAACTTGTTCGAATTTTTGCGGAGGCGGATTTGCGCAATGCGGATGCGGATACGGACATATGGAAAAGAGATCTAATTCAGTGCACTAGCTCGTCAACCCGTACATGGCTTCGTTTGTTTATAACCACCGCGTCAACTCTGTACAGGGCTTTGTTTGTTTATAACCACCGTGTCAACTCTGCACAGGGCTTCGTTTGTTTCACCGTGGAGTATTTACATTTCTTTCATATATAAATACCAATGAACATGATGAAGATTTGATCAGTTTATTTGATAATGTTTTTCCTCCTAAAATTTTGCGATGATTATAGATCTAGCAACGAAGCAATGCAAATGAAATAAAACATACAAGTTTGACATTATATTTTTTCCAAATAAAAGTGTTATATTTCTAGGATTTACATAAGTGAACACAAATTATAATATTCTTGAAATTCAATAATATGAACATTTTAATACATATGTTTACAAATACTGTATTTCAGTAAAAATTTATCAACAACATATTTGTGAAAACGAATACATATTTATTTAAAGTTTATTACAAACTGGCCTCCGTTGTGTGAAGATATTTATGCAGGGAAAATTCCTAACAACTGCTAATGCATTATAAACGAGTTTGTTCTTTATACTGATTATTGTAATACTGTATCTTTAAGAACAGCTATTTGGATAAAGCATCCGATACGCGACCAAATAATGACGTCAATGTTACTTGGTGCTAATTATATGTAGATATTTAAATATATATAAACGTAAAACTGCACTGAATATTTCGCCAGAGTTCGAATGTTTATTATTTCAACTAAGACACATCAAGCAAAGCATCTTTAAATGACGTTAAACAGATCAGTGCTGTAGTTAAAATTGATTCTGCAGATAGTGCATCACATCAACCTTGTAAAACATTAGATGCTTTTACCATTTTAACATTTTTGTAAATACATAACTGTGAATGAAATAGCCCCAAATTGGCAAAACAGGTGTTAGGAATCTCTGATATTCAGGTGCATTTGCTATGTTTAATACACTGGCTCACGATAAATATTTATCGTTTGAAACGAAATGAAAGAACATGCGTCTTTGAACATTTAACATCACATCGATTGATGTCTCCTACGATTACGTAACAAACGAAGAAGGTCAAAGGATATTTATAATTTGTACAACACATTGCACTGGGTGGTATTACAAGGGATTAACTTAAATGTGTCTGTTTCTTAGATTTTTATTTATTCACTAAGATACAAGTGATATTAAATGTGGATCTCAGTGCGGTAAATATCCCATCGTTACTACTTTCACGTCATGAAAGTACCAACGTTTGTTAACATATACATTATGTAGAATACTTAGTGCTTCAAATCTTCAAACAATATGTATTAATATTTTTCAATAAAATTAGGTCCATACACGGTCGTAAACAATAATACAATTATGTTCGTCTTTGACTATTAACACAAAACTACATAATGTGTACATAATGTGTAACGGGAATCAATAATACAGTAACTTTTATGTCCGGCCTTGACTGTTAAGACAAAACTACCTAATGGTCATGTGTGTGACTGGAATCACTAATACAGTAACCTCTATGTCCGTCCTTGACTGTAAACACAAAATTATATTATGGCTTTGTGTACAACTGGAATCAATAATACAGTAACCTTTATGTCCGTCCTGGACTGTTAACACAAAATATATAATGGCTATGCATGTGACTGGAATCAGTAATACAGTAACGTTTATGTCCGTCCTTGACTGTTAACACAAACTTATAAAATGTGACTGGAATCAATAATACAGTAACCATTTTGTCTGTCATTGTCTGTTAAGAGAAAACTGCGTAATGGTTATGTATGTGATTGGAATCAATAGTACAGTTACATTTATGTCCGTCCTTGATTGTTAACACAAAACTACATAATGGTTATGTGTGTGACTGGACCTGTGATGCACAATAGCTAGTGAAGAAAATATGAGTAAACTTATAAAACTCTGGAACTATGTACTTTATCTCAGTTTAAACAAAACTTACATAATTTTATGTATTAAAGACCTTTCAATAGTCTATCTGGTAAGAACGACCACCTTGAGCAAGTAGGTATGTTTTTCCTATTACTACACATGTGTGCATTGTTTTTTTTTTGTATTTTAATTATGGTTATATTGCAAGAACATATTGATTCCGAAACAAGCAGGTGTATACCAAATATTGAAAATAATTGTTGCATGAAACGGCCACAAGCATCATTTAAATCGGATGTATTTGCACGTTTTACGTAAAAAAAAACATCCATCCACCTATGAACAATGTTCGTCAAATAAGTGTTTAAGAATTGTTTTAAGAATATATATTTTTATTTAATATATTTCACTGTATCTTTTATATATTTATGCTTGCATTTAGCCCATGACACATCTACAGTGTTAAATAAAATGGCATAAGCAAAGGTACTATGTATAGACAGGTTTGTACACACAAATATACAAATGAACGGTTGATGTAGAACGTTCTGTAAACCTTAGTTAAATTGTGTCGGACCCGGCTAGCTCAGTTGTTAAAGCGCTAGACTGTCGATCCGGGGATCGTGAGTTCGAACGCCAGTCCGGCCACATAACTTGCGTGGGGATTGGTAATGAAATTATTTCTAAGGCCATTTTCCCCCTACCTCTGATTCCAGTAGGGCAGTTGTCAGTTACTGGCATAGGTAGGTGCACTTAGTACTGGTAAACCGCTTGGATCTGCTAAGCTTGCCCAGGAAAAGTGTAAGTAGGTTAACTGACCGCCGTGATATGACTGAAATACTGTTAAAAACGGCGAAAAATCCAAACAAACAAACAATCAAACAAACGAACAAACAAACAAACCTTAATTAACAATGCAACTCTTCAATAACTACCTAGCATGCTTCATCGTCTTCTGGTGAACATGCCGTGTGCCTAACGTGGTGATTGGTTGTAGGAGAGTGAAACATCAACACATGCTGTAATACACAAGACCTCTAGTACTTTAAGATTTTTTAACAGATGGAGTAATTAGTTGATTATGATGTAATTAACAATTAATGTCCACGAATGTCTGCAAAATTTGCTATTGCAATTGGTATTTCGCAATGTACAATATTAGTATGTGTAGATGAAGTTTTTGTATAAAAATAAACTGGCAAACTCACACCAATATGATGATCTTTCCAATTAACACATATGCTTTTTGATCAATTATTTGCATCTAGTAAATACGGAAATGATGAGGTATTAAAAATACGTGTGTGTAATTAAAACAGTTGATCTTATTATCAAGTCAAGTCAAGTCAACTTTATTGGTATATACCATTGTACATAACCAAAACAATCAAGAAAGAACATGATGAACATAATAACAGTGTAAATCAAGATGAAAAGTATGTTACAAAGCGGATATGAGCAACTCATAAATAATATTCCAACCAAATTAGGTAGGTAATACACTCGTGTCACTCAGTTGTCAATAATCGGTGTTCTGTATGGCAAAGTCAGTTTTTCAGAAGTAATCATATGTTATTCTAAAATGTTAAAAAGTAATTGTTCAATGTTTTTAATGGAAACTCTATACTGAAACTACTTACACGCTAAACTACATTTAAAAATCGTACTGACAACAACAACAAAAAAGTATATTTATATTATTTTTATATTTTTTATTATTTAATTTTTTTATAATGTTTTTTTTAATTTAAAAAAAAAAAAAAAAAAAAAAAAAAAAAAAATAATTTAGGGTACATATCCCTCTGGTAGATTACCTAAATTAATCGATAGATAATCTTGAAGGATAGGTACTTAGAATTGATAATAAATTAATAATTTACTAATGAAATAAAAAGTAAGACTTAGTTCGAAAATCCCTCCCTGAGGATCATCTATACGAAACGAAATTATAGGTGATCTGGAAGGAAATATATTTTCACAACTTACCCAAAGTTTAGTAATAATAATGTAATAACTTTTTAATACTGTAATCTAAAGAGAACAAATATTAAAATGTCCAAAATCACAATATATATGTAATATTTTTCAAATCTGACAATTCAATTAGAAGAATGGCAGTAAAGTATAGACCTTATGATTCAGCTGTAAAACACAATATTATGGACAAAATTATCAAAGACAAGTTTAACAGTGATTTATAACATAGTAATAAAACTTCCAGTTTATTGTGAACCAATTTGTAGACGTGCCATTGACATATTGGATTATTTTGCGAATTGAATTTTTACTTACAATAGTTTTACTGTTTAATTATAATAAGACTATTGTTTTACAATTGTATCGGTTAATATATATTTATTTCGGATATGAAATACAACGTTTAGGAAACTAATAATAACATTAGTATACGTTTCAGTTGCAAAGTATGTTTCAGAGTTATTACGTTTCGTTGTTTAAGACGTCTAATGTAATTTTCTTCATGCATAAATATGGACCCACAATGTAGAGAGCTTTGATTATTAATAATAATTTGTAATAACTAATTTTAAACCAAGGCATCTTTATAACCAATGTTTATGTTATTGTTTTACTTTAATATGTTATTTATTTGTATTACTGGGTCACAATATACATTCAAACCACATATCGATATAACAATAATACACATATTATATTGTAATATAATTTGGATGAAGAATGCTGTTGTGTTTAAAAACCTAAAGAAAATTAGAGTCCGTTATTAAACTTAAGAAAATTAGAGTCCGTTATTAAACTTAAGAAAATTAGAGTCCGTTATTAAACTTAAGAAAATTAGAGTCCGTTATTAAACTTAAGAAAATTAGAGTCCATTATTAAACTTAAGAAAATTAGAGTCCGTTATTAAACGTAAGAAAATTAGAGTCCGTTATTAAACGTAAGAAAATTAGAGTCCGTTATTAAACGTAAGAAAATTAGAGTCCGATATTAAACGTAAGAAAATTAGAGTCCGTTATTAAACTAAGGAAAATTAGAGTCCGTTATTAAACTTAAGAAAATTAGAGTCCGTTATTAAACTTAAGAAAATTAGAGTCCGTTATTAAACGTAAGCAAATATATTAATGTTTTATTAATGTTACAGACTCACACGTTAATATAATATACTGCTATATGTATGTGAACATGATATGAACTGTTATTAATATTATTGTCAATGAATGTGTTGATCAATTTAAATGGACTTTTTCTATAAAAATGATCTCCATATGGGGAAAATTATAAAACTGAAATGACGAATAAAAATTAGCAACTTATAAAGTTAAAATATATATTATGGCGAAAGGGAGTACGTCTTCTAAAAAAAAAAACACACTTATTTTTAAAAATAATTTAGGTCGTTTTTTATTCGCCCTTTTCTTGTTTACAGTTTGACGACATTCTAATAAGGATGATCAGCGTAGATGGTTAGAGTGCTGAATATTGCTAGTTGTTCTTAGTGCTCCTACAACGCGTGCTCAATACCCTCTTATACATTTCTCAAGCATGTTGATGACTTTTTATATCGAAAAGCTAATGTTCTATTCACAACAGTTTGTTTTGTATAAAATACATCAACATTGATATTGCTACAGAATATCAAAATTGTGTAGCAATGGTCCCTTTTAATGTTAAACGATTTCCAAGCAGTTATGCAGAGAACGCTTGGTTTTATGGCATGCTTTGATTTAAAATGCACCGATGAAGCGTTACCATTGCTCTTAATCATTTGTTATTTCTATGTAACTCGGTAAATATTGCGTTTGTAATTGATGCTGAGCAGACTTTTGTGGCACCAGTACAAAGTTTCTGCAATAGGTGCATCGTTCTAAAATACCCGTACCGCACCAAGAGCCAAGCTGGATTTTGTTCACGTTTTAGTAAATGCAATCTATTGAGACTTCCTTAGCAAACATGTAGTATTTATCTCAACACGCTTAATTTTAAGACAGTTTAGTTAATAAGTATAATTATTGCGTTTGCCAACATTTGACATTCATTTGCATCATTATACATTGCAAACAGTGCTTTACTTGGCTTCAAACACCTAAAACATATTTGGCTCAATTATTTGATACCAACATTTTAAAGGTAAAATAGTAAACTATATTAAAGTAATTTACAAGCAGTATTGTGTGGTGCTGAACGTTAAATTTCAGTTAATAAATAAATGTTTAATACATATTGACAAGTCTTATTTGGAATATTTAGGTATATTTCTAAATACAGCATTTGTTTATTTTTTGTTTTAAATTTTTCTTTTATATTTTTTAAGTGCGGTGGCATTTTTTTCATGGCAACATTCAGAACAGTCAGCAATATGATACAAAGGGATAACGTAATCTGGCACGGAAGGAAATTTGAGGAAGCACAATATGCACTTGGATCGATCAAGACCACACGGCATCAAAAGCAACTGTTGCACATTTGTAGTGTTTTATTTCTAACTGAATGTGACACAAAGCAATTAAAATTGAAAAGAATATTCCAGTGTTTATCAAGTGAGGCGTCGATAGTTGATAAGATTTCCATTCATCAATGCAGAAAGCCATATGTCCGTATAATTAGTTTGTACAGAGAAATTATCGACACGATTATGTATATCAGGGTATTAGTTTTGTGAGACTTATAAGTTTCAAGTGTAGTCCGTGTGGTTATAATAATTAATGGTGTATACTTAAAACATTCTTGTATTTTAGCACGTATGCGCTGAAAGTGTTGAAAAACATAGAACATATCATTTCAGTGATAAACATACGTATTCCTGTACGTTATAGTTGTTCACAAATGTCACTGTTATTAGAATAAATTGTTTAGTTTCATTTACAATTATATAAACATCGTATCTTCCTGATCTTCGTAACGGTAACTATTAACCAATCATAGACTATTATTGAAAGCCTTGTTGTAATTTATATTAAATTGGACTGAATTAATGTGATACAGTATAGTGCACGATATCAACAACCGCCCCCAGGTGTTTCCAATACCATAGCTTTTAAATTAAGTCTCGTCGGAAATCTCAGTTAACGTGTTGTACAGCATTAACATTTAATGCAGTTTCTTTCAGTTTATGCGAAATGCAATGCGGCGGCGATTGAACTGATGCACTTTGCACAATTTGTGTTATCGATATACATAATAAGACATTATTATTAATTATTGCATAAGTAAGATCGTTATGTCTACGGTTCGATGACATAATACCACAATACAGATTATGCTTTTTACAGCTTTTATGAACGTGGAACAAAATGAACATTGCAATTTATATGAGAGCAGGAACATATTATCATCAATTCCAGTATCCAGAAACGTTTTCATCAACGATTGCGTTTATAGAACGTCAAATACTCGTTGATTTACCTAAGTGTGTGTTGTAAACAGGTTAGATCTCATAAATAAATGTTATTACACGTTAAGCACATCATCACAACATCGCCACTTACACTACTATACAGTTGCAATTTTATAACATATTCCAAATGGTTGTTTATTACAGTTCCACTAACGCACTATGTTATGTTGAGTTTTCTTTCTGAAGTTTTGTTTCTTATCTGTGAGGTCTTGTATGTTAATACTACCTACTTTCATGGAGGTATGAAAAAAATGTGTGTATATTGAAAAATATGTTTTTAGACGAATGTTTCCTGTTTTGTTATCTTGCGTGTATTGTGTTGATGAACTGTTCATGTGAACAATTGAAGTACATGGGTGACGTTATGAATTCAAGTACCCATAAGATTGAGACAGGCAGCTTTGTTTAGTTTGAGCAGTTAGAGTATTTGTGTATGGAGAAACTTGTCCTGTGTTAGTAATAGTTATTACAATTACGGATTTATGCTTTTGTCGAAACGACACGAAACATGTTTATCTGGAAAACGCTCGAAAACAGTACCTGTTGTTAATTAACGTCATGCACGTTAGACTTGCACACAAATAGGAAACGTCAGGAAAAATATCCGGAATATATTATCTGGGTAGATATGACATTTATTACGTGTGTATGCAATGTGTTATTGTATTGTGTCTGCAAATAATGCGCCAAACGACACATAGAACAACGTAAATTAACGTTTATGCATAATTTAGGTAATGTATCTGACAGTTATTTGAAGGGTATACCAACAAAATAACGATGATCAAAGATGTAAAAAAATAACGATGATCAAAGATGTAAAACACGTTTCCTGCAAAACTGTTACATAAATATTACGTAATGTTCGTTGTGTAACAGTATTTCATGCAACATTTAAGTGCAAGTTATTTTGATGTTAGCTATTCCATCATTATTCTGAATAACTTAATTGTGCAATGCATTTGGTTTTAGTATGCGTATTGACTTCATAACCGTAATACAGATTATTTCAAAGACACAAGACACAAGTACGATGGTTATTGCAATGCATTCGCTATGTGATAGTTATTCCTAGTAATGAAGACGTTTACGTTGCATGCATTCACTGTGCTAACACAAACTGAGCTAAGTTGATAATTATTTAATAGGATTTTGTCTTATAGTATCATATATATGTATATATATATATATCCGAATTATTTTCCGTTTTCACTAATTACAATTGGAAGTAAGACGATTAATAAATAGCATTAAAATGCATAACTATTTAGATATTTAGAAGGTGTTGGCGTGTTGACTTGCAGCGCATCTGCATAACACACACTCGTCAAATGCATTATTTATTGAAAGAACGTATAATAGAAATCAAACGCAAACTTTTTTTTTTAACATGAGGCGATTATTTAGCGCATATTGTCTTTGTTATATTTACACATACTTATACTAAATATAGTTTATTAATATGTTTATTTATTTAGA
Source organism: Congeria kusceri (assembly GCA_027627225.1). Classification (NCBI taxonomy): domain Eukaryota; kingdom Metazoa; phylum Mollusca; class Bivalvia; order Myida; family Dreissenidae; genus Congeria; species Congeria kusceri. The sequence goes on along the minus strand of CM051032.1, from coordinate 25,264,590 downwards.
ACAATCAAACAAACGTTTTGTTAGCGCCATATAGTTTTAAGAAAGTTTTTAATCCGAAGTCTACTCAATCAATGAGGTATACTGCTTAAAATATATTGCGCATTATGTATTAACAAAATATTTATTATATTGTAACTCCTAATCATTATAATAGTACTATTTTGGCGGGAAGACAGAAATATATGACTTTCAGCTCATTTGCATTTATATGTCAAACCAAATTTAAATGTTAAAGACACACGCAACAACCAGTAAACTATGTTTACCAAAATTGTCAAATGTCTTTATGCTTAAACTAAAACACTAGATGGAATGTACGTAATTTAGTAGTTCGTTTAATTCGATTAATATAGGGCAAGTTCGAATATGTATCTTCAACATAATCGTTTAGTAGGAACTTTGGTTTGAAATGTATTTGATTGTGAAATCTGGACGAGATGTGTTTTCTAAAGTTACAATTGTATTAACTACTACATAGTTTGAAGAAATGTAATAGTTTAGACTTGCGATTGCAATGTAATTTTTTATTTCTACATGATTATTCATGTTATTACACTTCTACCAATAACAATAAGTGGTTGTGTAGACTCTTCTAATCCTCAAGGTTTATAATCTATACACTAAAATTATATATTTTTGTACAATTTTCTTTTCAGGTGCAAAAGCCATACTTGTGTTCCGCTAATAGGTCGAGCATAGGTCTGAATAATAAAATGAAATATATTATGTGTATGCTCTGTAGCACCCAGGGCGGTTCGAATAAACATTAAACACCTTGTTACACATATATATATCTAACACACGGAAATGCCAATTACCATGAAGAGGAAGCCTATATTTGAAACATTTTACTGCAGTTTATATGAGATTATGTGAAGTGAAATGTGGTCGCACTTGAAATTAGACACGCGGTGGAGTGGCATTCACCAGCTTGTCACAAGAAGCGCCGTTTGGCTGCAATAAATAAATAAATTGAAAAATCAAATAAATACATACATGTTAATCTATTTTAGTTTGAACATTATGTTCTCTAATTCACTCGTTTAATATATTTTGGTTTAAACATTTTTTTTTGTCGAACGCATATGAGTATACAAAACATATATACAAAACATATACAGTTACAAATAATTCGCACATTCAGAAAATGGATAGGAACGGAAGATAAAATCTTCTTCTCCATAAATAGTATTTGCATGCAAGTATGTAACATTTCTATAAGTGGCAGTCATGTCTTAGAATATAACAATTAAGGCTTCTGGTTAGAAAGATATATAGGATACTATGCCATAGAAAAATATAAATCCTAGAGAGTGAAGAACGAATTGTAAAAGGTAGAGATGTACCTCGGATAGAGAGTAAGACATAAATGAATAATTGTTTAGGTTGAAAAAAAAAAGTTTAACATGAAATTAGAGCTCGGTATCAAATCGTGTACAAGATTTTATGTACATATGAACTGCATCAAACATACGCGTGCTTTTATCATACTAGTAGTCGATACTTACGTCTCCATATAAAAGTGTGTTAAGGGTTGGGGATGTCAGAGGAGAAATTGATCTGAGAAGAATTTCTCGTTGTTGTGTAAAATGTTGCATTCAAAAAAAGAATGGAACACTGATTCGACTGCACCACAGTTGCATAAGGGTAATTGAACAACATTGCACATATCTAGATGTTTTTTTAGTAAACTACATTTTGCGTTTTGAGTCTGGAGTAGAGTATCTGTTGGCGTCTTTCACCATAGTAGTATAATAAATTAGGTTTAGTGTTATCAGTATAAAGTAGCAATTGGAAACAAAATACTCTGCTTAGATTAACTTGTCAAAAGCCGATGATACTATTTTAGGTTTGAGACATACGCGATACAATGATATACATTATAATAAGGTTCCGAAGAATGGTGTTTTCAGAGAGTTCGCTGTAAATTCTTATTACAAGTATGGTGTCTAACAACAAACATGCAGTGCAACAATATATTGTCAATTAGCCAGAATTTCAATCTGCTAATTTGCAAGAAATCAAATGAAGAAAGCACTGGCATTAAACAGAGCATAACTATTTAGTACGAAATTGGTGAAGCGGGATTACAGTATTATTTATACAATATATTTCGTATAACTTAAATGCTAAATGAACCCATTTGTTCCCTTTACTTTCCCTATGTGTTGAATTGTGAAACCCTGTCAAACTGTAGCTATGACTATACGGCAGATATAATCCGCAATCAGAGTATGTTTTCATAGTGGTTTAATTGACGTCAAAGATGTAAATCGTGTTAAGATAGAGCCTGCAGACATCTATTGCATGCGTGCCGATGCCAATGACATTGAACATGCCTATGCAGCCATAAACTAATTGTGCGACGAGTGTATTGTACTTGAAATTACATCAAGCTTTACCATGGGCCAAAGATGATTTTTAAAGTTTTTATTGCAGTAAAAACTTCTGAAAGATGCTTCTAAGCGTAAATTTTTACAATAAGAATAAAAAGTTACTATGCATTTTTTTTAATTCTAAGAAAGAATAAACTGATGTACGCCTATATATAGCAAGTGTTGTCAAGGTATAAAACTTAAATGCATACATAGATTATACAATTATATGAATACAACATTAATTATTACCATGTGTTTGCTTAGAGTAAGTATCTATTTTAAAAATTTATGAAGAATATGTCAATATCGTATTCTATATTGTATCTATTTATATACCAGTACCATATAGTGTTTATGTCCCTTGTCTACTAGTATTTTGTAGTGTTTATGTCAAATCATTATCATTAAGGTAGCACAACTGTAATCATTTCCCGCGTTTTGTTTTCTAAGCTCGGCCGATATCGGTGACTGTCGGAAACGTTTGTTACCCAGTTGGTAATATGCCCGTTTGGTTCCAATTGTTGTCGAACACATGATATTTTTAATATAAGTACATTCTTTTATATAATCACATTATTTTATACATGTTAGTATCATATATATACTTGTGACGAAATGCAAACATATAAATATTTTGACATAATGAAAAATTGATAGAAATCGAAACCGAAAGTCACACGTTTTTCGTGGTATAAACAAAAACAACTGTCAAACGAAAAATATAAATACGAGCAAAAAGGGAATGCTTACTGAAAGAAAATCGGAGCCATATAAATAACCGTCACCAGATCGTACATATGATGAACCAGCTTGAATCCTGATAATAAGGAGATGAAACACATGTAAGTAAAACAAGAAAGTGAAAGAATTGTATTTTTAATCTGAAATTTCTGAATATATTAATATTTGTCTATACAATCAGAAAGTAATTCATTAGAGGATAATGTGATGCTTTTCATTTCAATGCTTGAAATACGAAATTGTATTGCTTTAATGTACAATTAATATATTAGTATAAGTAATATTATTTACATGTATTTGTGTTTGTCCGTATTTCTATATTTACTTACAGTATACATGCAAGTAAATGAACATACAAGTCATGAAGTATATGTATGATGTGTCAGTCCCTTTGTTTTGAAGCCTCAAGACACTTTAATAGTTGAGTACTTATACTTAATATGTGTGCCATTTTGCTTATGAATGTGTGCACCAGTGTTTCTTCATGATCAGTATACTAATAAGGATCCATTTAGTAATTACACCGTTTTTACATTAATTTTACCTAACACTGAAAAGTATGGCTTACTAGGTTTTGTTGCACATATACTGGAAAGTTTTGTATGTATATTGTTAATATGTCATGGAAAACAATCAGTTATTGGATTGTTTAAAAAAAATGCAGCTGAAGGAAGAGAATTGCCACAAATCACTCGGAATGCTTCCCTGGGGGTCAAACCTGGTGCTCAACACGGTACACATGTTTTTCTGACTGTGCCAGTTGGAGACGATGCAGCCTAAATTACCAGCATATATAGCCTCAATTACCAGCATAAATATTGTTGACATGAAGATGATTGGAAACGAAGATAATAAATAAGACACTTATTGTTGTTCGATGTGTTATCACAGAGCTGAAAACGTTGCAGGGTGTGGGTGGCATTTTGTGTACCTCTAGGGAACTAAATTTTGAAAAAAAAGTTTGTTTAACTGAAATAATAACATTTAATTGTTAATATATTTAGTTTAACTGGTATAAATGGCGTATTAAACTTACAATGCATAATTTATGTCACATTTGATAATTATTGTTGTGGAATTGCCTAAATATAGCTGTCTATTTTTTTAAGGGGTAGGATAACTTTTCTTCACTTTTTCAAAAAGTACACGGTAAATTTGTATCTAACTTTTTATTTTAGTCCAATATATGTCATAGATGAAAAATACAGAAAAATACTGAAGTGAAAAAATCTTTAAGACAACAGATTATTTTGTCTGTTCTGTCAGCTTCAAGTTTATGCTGAGCTTCCATAGAAAATTTATAATTATCAATACTTTTATCTTCTTTAACGCCTTATGTTGCCTTATTTTATAATCTTCAATCATTACTTGTATAAAAGACACAAACATTTTGGATATATTTGCAACTATGATTGAGTTATGATTTTTTTCATCCATAGGGTAACTTAATTTTGATTGAAAAATGGAAAAAAGGGTTGTCCTGAACATTTAAAAAAAACATAATTTTTACATGGAAAGCCACACTCAAAATTTGTAATAAGATCAGTGATGTAATACAGATATGGAAATTATATTTAAAATTAGGTTTGAAATATTGCCCATTACAGTTGTACTACCTTAATCTATCTGATGCAAATTTTTCATTGGTTGGTCAGTAAATCAGTAATCAATTTCTTATGAAATTGCTAACCATTTGCCAAGACCGTTTAGTGGACGCAAGTCACACACTTTGGTCATTATTTTACCAGCCTGGTGAGTTGATTGTTTTCATTTATAGAACATTTTGTATTATTTTGTATTGTTGTATTATGAAATGTGTGAAATTAATTTTATATTCATTTCATTTATTTCATTTCATTTTGTATTGCGTGTTTATAACTTGTTTCTTTTTGTTTCTACAAATGTTTTTATTTGTTTACATGTAGGTCTTTTCGTCCTTTGGCTATATTGGTCAGCGTCTAATAAAATGGGGGAAAAAACTATTTTTGGACTTGTGTCACCATGACTCCTGTTCACACCACTACATTTTGCGCCCAACGTGGGGCAGACTTGCGATGGAAATACCAGGTTGGCAGCACGGGCCCATCCTGTCGGAGCAGTGCTGGATTCGGGAACCTGCCAACCCTTAAGAGGCTAGGGACATCCTACCAGCTCCTAGGGCTGTTTCTGCAGGACCTCCGTCAGTACTTTCGACAATGGCCGCTGAAATTGTTTTTGAACTGAACTCTATTCACTTTCTCGCAAGAGATGCTGTACCTAGATGTTTACTATGCGTGTTTTGTGACTTTGTTTACACCACGTTACTTTCATTTACTTTTATTTGTGAAGTTTCGTCACCAGTAACTGTCGTAACCGTGCTCTGTGGACATGTCTTCTGGAAGTGTAGTTGTGAAATGTGTTTTTTAGTTAATATTTGTGTGTTTTGGAATGAACAAGTAAGTCTATTATATATATTTTGTTTCAATATGTCCGACGCACTATTTTGTTTCTTGTGCGTATGTGCACAAAAATTGCACTTTCTTAATAAAAAATGTAAACATTGCAACCAAATACACGTCCTGTACCTCAGATTGTTGACATTATTTAAGTCATTTTAAATTTCCATCAATTTAAGACGTTGAAGTTTGTGTAAGTATTTGACAAAAAGTTTGTATTGATTTTTATTATTGACAAATTCTTTGCAAAACATATTTTAACACGGTATTGTAATATATTTCCGGTGCGTTTCAGTCTTTTGAGTTTGATGATAATTTTTAAATGTTGTAGACTCATCTGACTACAGTTAAAATAATATCATTGCACTGTTGCATTTCATGTTGAAGTGCGTTTGTATAAGCACTGTTGTCGAGGTTCGTTTGCCAATCGATAAGTATGTCATTAATAATTGTAGACATTGTACTTGACTGTCTTGACTATTGACATAATATGAATGTGAATTTGCATTATATTATTTTTGCACAATGCTTCTTTTTGGCAGTCTGATTTACATGTGCATTATAAGGGGTATAGAAAACATTAACATTTTGACATTTCTATGTTTGTTAAAAGGTTATATAAATATTTATTCATACAGACTTTTACTGCATGTTTTAAACAATTTTTCATTTAGATATTGCCTAAATTGATATTCGCCAAAACAGTCATTTCAGTGAGATGATTCATTTGTATTGTAGTATCTAAAATTAAGTGTGAATGTTTTCTCTTAATTGACTCTGAGTGTTTAACAAGTGTATAATCAGGGTGTGTATGCATTGTGAATTTTGTGTATTATATGTTTTTATGTTTAGTATTTAGTGTTACTTGTCCTAACTTTCTTCGCTACACTTTCTTGTATGTTTGTTTCATTGGCCAGAAGCGATTATATAGGTTAATTGCTGTTGTTTAACATTTTGAAATGGGGTGTCATAATTCCAGTTTTATTGTGCTGATGATTGAAGTATGTCAAATCATGCTTTAACTATGATTTGTGTGTTCTTCAACATAAAGTGCAAACTATGTTTAAAGGATTTTTGTTTTGTGCAAATATATACATGTACATATACATAATAATTTAACTTGGTCATGTGCCATATTTCATGATCATGTAAACTTTTATTTGGTGATATCATTGCAAAATGATTTAATAAATCCAAATATTCTTTTGAAGTAATAATGCAAATATTACTTTAATAATTTAAAGTGCTCTTTAAGAGACAATTAGTGTGTTCTTTATTGACAGTTGTGATTTGATCATTGTCTGCATTTGGTTTGTGTACATTATATAATTGTTTTAATTGTCTATTTGTTGAATGTTGAGACCAATATAGATGTGTTGTGCTATTGTGTAATAGTCAGGTGTTGAGTGGTTGGTGTTTTGTTGCGGATCATCATGTTTTCTTTATTCTTGTATTTCTTATGTTTAAGATTGAACATGGTTCATTTTTAGTCAAAATTGCAAAATTTGTTTAAGTGAAAGGTATCAAAAGTAGTTTTCAATGTCTTGGATTCATTAAGTTTAAACTCAGATTTTAAATGTCAGGAGACATTTCGAGGAAGAGAGGGACTGTGGTTCTACGTTATAACAAGAAGTAGTACATACATATATATATGAGCTGTACATACGAATTGATATTCGTTAAGTACCAAATGAACTGACAACGTGTGCAATATTTTTCTGTCTTTATTTTAATTTTCAATAAATTACAGTATTAAGTTTGCACAATATAATAAATATATTAATTTTAGGAGAATATTTCCGATATCTTATTATGATAGAATATCAAACTCCGTAGGGAATATTAAGATAAAATGCATAAAAAAACATATCAGCAAATTGAACATTGCAGTTTAATAGAAAATATTAATACAAGGTATTATAAAACCAAATATAAAATAAACGTGTATCAATAAAGACTCCACTTTCTGAAGTATAATAAGGAAAATATTAATGTATTGATACATCTTATAAATGTATATCTCGACATATCTAAAATTGGGGCTTATTTTCACAATTAACAGGCCGATTGCATTTGTTAGTTGAGTAGTTGACGAACCGATAGCCTGGAGATAATGTGCGATAGCTGTCAGAATTCAAGACGTCGGAAAAACGTCATTAAAAAACGTCACTTAACGCACAGTTGTTGGTTGCGATAACTTTCCACACAATTTTAAACCTTGGAGGTTTAACATTTATACCAGCTTGTTCTAATCAAGATAGGTCGTTAAAGTGTGTATGTTCGATCAGACAGCATATTGTGTGATAAATACATACACCAACAATAATGTTAATTAACATATTGTTATACTTTAAATGGGATACAAGTTTAGAACAAACATTGCCTTTCATCGCGGGTTATTAATCAAAGCATATTCTATTTATACATTTTCTCCTGTCAAGTGAGTCGATCTATACTCAGTATTTTGATGTAGCAAAGGTAAAATGGAATTCAAACACTAACCTTAAAATTCTGCCATAGAACCTGAAGGTACAGTGCTAGCAATCAAGATAACAGGGGTAATAATTGTCAGTAAGTTATACATACATGTCCTTAGTTTTTCATCAAAACCGTCTTTTATTAAGTGCAGTAGTAGGACTTAAGTCATAGAGAGTTTTGATAAATTGGTTTGAAACAGTATCGTTTTGCAAACACTTCTTCAAAACACTTCGTTTTTTATTAGCCCTAAGATGCGGCGGATATTTCTAATTTCAATAATTGAAATCGAAATGTTTACGATAAATACAGAGACTTTTATATGCATAGATAATTAAAAGACTTTAGTGTGTTGATTCGAACAGAGTTGCAAACTGCACACAGTCCACGAATGCATTATTTATTCAAAGAGCGGATCTGTATATATTTATGATTTAAAATTACTTTACAGACATACAAAACAAACAGGATGAAAATAATATAAATATATCATTTGACATTTCAGTTTACGGTTGATGAAATATAATTTCCTAACCCAAATAAACATCTGTTTTGAAATGAATTAAAACTTAGAGAAGATTAGCTGCATCTAACATCCTTTTGCAGAATTATTAATTGGCATTCTCAAGTTCTCAGCAGCAAAACGCATGTAAACATATGGTTGTCACATTTTATAACTACAACTAGTGTAAGTGCCTAAATGATAAACCATGGAATGTTTTCAGTTACAATTTGTCTGGTCTCGTTAGAACAAAACGGCCACGATCCATCCATCCATCCATCCATCCGTCCGTCCGTCCATCCATCCATCCATCCATCCATCCATCCATCCATCCATCCATCCATCCATCCATCCATCCATCCATCCATCCATCCATCCATCCATCCATCCATCCATCCATCCATCCATCCATCCATCCATCCATCCATCCATCCATCCATCCATCCATCCATCCATCCATCCATCCATCCATCCATCCATCCATCCATCCATCCATCCATCCATCCATCCATCCATCCATCCATCCATCCATCCATCCCATCAATCAATCAATCAATCCATCAATCAATCAATCAATCAATCAATCAATTAATCAATCAAGGAATCTCAGGAAAAGCACCTTACATGTATATGTAAGTGCAATTGATTGTAGAGATGGATTTAAGAATTTTAACATTTTGCATCATTATGCATTGCAAATAGTGCTTTATTTGGCTTCAAATACCTAAAACATAGTTGGCTAAATTATTTGACACCAACATTATTAAGATAAAATAATAAAATACATGTAAGTAATTTACAGGCAGTATGGTGTGGTGCTGAACGTTAAATGTGAGTTAATTAATAAGTGTATAATATACATTGACATGTCTTATTTGGAATATTTAGGTTTATTTGTGCAGCATTTGTTTAGTTTTTGAATTTGTAAAACATTTATTTTATATTTCAAATTGCGGCGGCATTTTTTTCATGGCAACATGCATAACAGTCAGCAATATGACACGATGGGATAACATAATCTGGTACGGAAGTAAATTTGAGGAAGCAACATACGTACTTGGATCCAGCAAGACCACACGGCATCAAAAGCAACTGTTGCACATCTGTAGTGTTTTATTTCTAACTGAATTTGACACAAAGCAATTAAAATTGAAAAGAATATTCCAGAGCTTATCAACTGACGTGTCGACAGTTGATAAGATTTCCATTTATCAATGCAGAAAGCCATATGTCCGTATAATTAGACAGAGAAATTATTAGTACGATTATGGACAACAGGGTATTATTTTTGTGAGATTTATTAGTTCCAAGAGAACTCAGGTTGGTTATAATAATATTGGTGTATACTTCAAACAGTTTTTGTAGTTTAGCACGTATGCGCTGAAAGTGTTTAAGAAACAACAATTTAGTATATCAATTTAGTGATATACTTACGTATCTGTACGTTATAATTGTTCCCAAATGTCATTGTTATTACAATAAATTGTTTATTTTCATTTACGATTATATAAACACTGCATCTTCCTAACGGCAACTATTAACCAATCGAAGACTATTATTTAAAGCCTTGTTTTAATTTAAATTAAATTGGAATGAGTTAATGTGATACAATATAGTGCACAGAATCAACACCCGCCCCACGTGTTCAAATAACATAGCTTTTAAAGTAAGTAGCGTAGAAAATCTTAGTTTAAGTGCTAATTGTACAGCAAGCGTTAACCATTTAATGCAGTTTATATCATGTTATGCAAAATGCATTGCGTCGGCGATTGAAATGATGCATGTTGCACAATATGTGTCATATCAATTCAGCATTTGCATCAAATGAACAGAGCACTGATCATAAAGTTAGAGAAGTCTAAGGCAAGAATAACGGTATACAGATTATAACAATGACAAGGTAGATTCTATTAAAAACAAAGTATCACAGGACATTGCGTTTGAATGACAATGTAGACGTTGTATAACAACACAATAAATGACATGTTTTTGCTTTTTTGTACGTGGCTTACAACACTGGCAATATACATGCTTTCTATAACTATATTATTAAAAAGCATCGGTAATGAACGATTTTCAATTATTCATTATAAGTATAATTATTTATAATCATATAAGTATTACCATTTGTCTACTGCTCGATGACCTAATACATGTATCAAAATACAGATTATGCTTTCTATAATTTTTATGAATATGGTACAAAATTGACATTGCAATTTATATGAGAGCTGGAACAAACTATCATCCTTTTCAGAAACATTTTCAACCACGGTGGCGTTTATAGACCGTTCATTACGTGTTAATTTATTTAAGTGTGTGTTTTAAACAGCTCAGATTGTGTAAACAAATGTTATTACATGTTAAGCACACCATCGCAAAATACAGCCATTATCACTTCTGTACAGCTGCATTTTTAAAACAAAATCCAAATGGTTGCTTATTACAGTTCCACTAACACAATCTTCTTCGTTTCGTTGTCTGTAAGGTATAATATTTTTATACAACCTTCTTCAAAAGGTTTAAAACAAAAACAATTGTGTTTAAATGGTTAAACGTATACTTTTACGACTGTTTGATGTTTCACTATTTTGCAGGTATTGTGTTGATGAACCATTAATTTGGACAATTACAAGTACATGTGTGACTTTATGAATTGACCAAACTCAAGTACCCATTAGAGTGATACAGTTGATAAAGGCAAACCATCGTTTAGTTTGAACTGTTAGAGTATTTGTGTATGGACAAAATTGTTTCGTATGTATCATTTGCTTGAATATCAGTCATTTCAACCATTCTAGCCATAAGAAAATAATAAATAACACAGGTATTATGTTAAAGATTTCCATGATTTATAAGAGTTTATCCGGAACACGCGTGTAAACACTACCTATTGGTAGCTGTATATCACGGCCTTAAACCTTAGACCTGCACACAAAAAGAAAACGTAAGGAAAAATATCTGGAATATAATTTGCTGGGTAGATATGACATTTATTACGTATGTCTGTAATGTGTTATTGTACTATGTCTGCAAATAATGCGCCAAACGACGCATGGAGCAACACAAATTAACGTTTAGGCATGATTTAGGTAATGTATCTGACAGACGGGTATACCAACAAAATAACGATGATCAAAGACATAAAAATGTTTCCTGCAGAACTGTCATATCAATGTTACGTACTGTTCATTGTGTAACTTATTTCGTACAACATTTGTGTGCAAGTTATTTTGATTTTAGCTATAAAGACATTAATTTGAATAACTGAATTGTGCAATGCATTTTGTTTTTGTATCCGTATTTTACTCCATAACCGTAATAAAAATTCTTCAAAGACACAAGTACGATGGTTATTGCAATGCATTCGCAATGTGATAGTTATTCCTAGTAATGAAGACGTTTACGTTGCATGCATTCACTGTGCTAACACAAACTGAGCTAAGTTGATAATTATTTAATAGTAAACGGATTTTGTCTTATATTAACATTATATTGATGTTGTATGAAGTAAATATCATGACATACTATGAGCGCTATCATTTACAAAAATTAGATTGCCGTTATAATATTTTAACAGGGAAGCCAATATTTTTCCACTGTGGAGGACACTGACGATTCTATAATCGTTAAATTGTTAAATATTTTTCAAATATTAATAATCTTGGATTGGAATTACAAATATATCTAATTAGAGGAAGAAACGTTGATACAGTGAAAGACTAGACTATATTGCACATGCAGTGTATGTTTGTCTAGGATATGTAACAACAATTTGAAATCTATAGAAATACTTTAATTGATTATAATATATTTCAATAATATATATAATAAAGGAAATGTATGCTCTGACAGTCTAAAAATTGTATTGTATTGTATTGTACCGTACCGTACCGTACCGTATCGTATTGTACATAGTTTCATATGACAAAAACATTATCTTCTGAACATATAGGAGATAGCAACCCCAGCTCCATCAGCCGTGAAACAATAAGTAGTGTGAAATAAGGAACTATATTTGTTTAAAAAAAATCCCTGCATCTAGTGATGTGGCTGCAGGTTCATTTTTGTTTACATTTCGATTATTTCTGCAGCCTTGCAAAAACATAACATTTTCCCCCATCACGCATATGGATGACATACAAATACATGTTGAGGAAGGCAAGGTATGGAATTTTGATTGAATTAGGCATTATCTGATGAAAAGTGTAACAACTGGAACGAGATACATCTATGAGCTATTGATGAAAGTTTTATCAAAGAGAATCTTCTTACGGATTTGAAAAAAAAGACAAAAATGATCAAAGAAATTAATGTTATAGCTGTCATGAAAAGCGATGCTATCATTACATGTTAGATTTCGAGGTTTATGACAGACGGAAATATAAAACAGGTATTTCGATGTTGATGCATGCAAATAGTTAAAATTGCATTTACTACAGTAACTTCTGATCACTGTTTGGAGTTCTCACTTTTATATTGTAGAAATTTTCGAACTAGTTATCGTCGTGTTTATAACAATAACGATTTTTGGCGTTTTGGTTGAAAATAAATTAAGTGAAAATAACAACAATATAAGACAGTGTAATTAGGACTAGTAGCTTCATCATTTTGTAAATGTTTCATGTTTTGGAATATATTTCATTTTAATCATTTAAATCGTGATATATGTCAACAGCAATGCTCGACTTTTAGCTCAATAACTGTAACACTTTACATATTAATTCCATTATTACATAACCGTGTATTTGTCATTTAAAAGAAACATGTACCCAATCGCAGATGCTATGGAAAAAGTCATGAGTAATAGCACTTGACACTTGCCACTTGCATGATATTAACAGAAGGCGTGAAAATCACATCTTTTATAACTAATTGCTTCCTGTGGCTTTTTGGAGCTGTTCACTCGGTGCATCTTGACGTAATGCGTCGATCGTGTTTTTGTTAGAACATCTGGGTCTAGTTTCTCCAGACATTAACATCGATTTATGGTAAAGACACGTGTACTTAAATAGAAAAGAATAGTTTCGTGAGAAGCATTTCTATTGTTATTTTTACACCAATATATAAAAGGCCACACTGTTAAGAATGCATCTAAAAGCATAGCCATCAAAGTTTGCTTTCCATGCACAAATTTATATGAAAAGTTTAACAGCCCATTAAACGATGAAGGTTTGTGCAACAGGACTCTTTGTGCAATATAATGTCTGCTAGTTGGCATCATAAATATATTATATGATCATTTGTTGTACTTTAAAGTAACAGTACACGGACATTATTTACATAAAGGTTTAAAATGATTTGATAAATACACATGTTTTAACTACTTAACTTTCGTGGAAGTTTATGGCAATATCATAACCGTTATGTTTATAGCAAAAGTCTTGGAGATGCTTGGATTGCATACGTTGGTATTATATGTGTTTTTATCTTCCAGTTCTTGCCACAATACTCAATTTGAAGTTTATATTAACTAGTTTACATAAACCCAATATAACAAAAATACATTAACTTCTAAATTCTAAATTATCATGTTTAAATGTTTCTATGCAAATACACTTTCATGTGGGAAAAATGGGATATGGTCGAAAGTAAAATGTAATTTTTTTGAAATTTTCTAAATATGATTCAAAAAAGCAAAATATATAATACTGAAAATATACAGGAAAGTGTAACTTTTATGACATGAGGCGATTTATTCATGGCACATTGTCTTTGTTATATTTACCCCTATTTATGATAAATATAGTTTTATTAATATGTTTCTTCATTTAAAACAATCAAACAAACACTTTGCAGGCGCCATATAATTAAGAAAAAACGTTTTTAAACCGAAGTTTACTCAATCAATGAGGTATACTGTTTAAAATATATTGAGCATTATGTATTCAAAATATGATTATTGTATTGTAATAAGTAATCATTAGAATACGGTTAAGTAATATTTTGCCAGCAAGACAGAAATATATGACTTTCATCTCATTTGCATATATATGTAAAAGCAAATTTAAATCTTTAAGACACATACATGCAACAAGTACACCATGTTAAAAAAAAGTTCAGGTGTCTGTTTATTTTTAAACTAAAATATCAGATAAAATCTACGTAATTTAGTATTGTGTTTAATTCGATTAATTTAGGGTAAGTATGTATCTTCAAAATAATCGTCTATCAGGAACATTCGTGTGAAATGCATTTAATTGTGAAATCTGGACGAGATATGTTTTCTAAAGTTTTAATTGCATTAACTACTACATAGCTTGAAGTAATTGAATAGTTGAAACTTGCGATTGCAATGTATTTTTTTTATTTACTACATGATTATGCATGTTATAACCCTTTACCCAATAACAATATGTGGTTGTGTAGACTTTAGCCACTTCTGACCACATAGGTTTATAGTCTATACACTAAAATTATATATTTTTATACACTTTGTTTTTAGGTGCTAAAGCCATACTTGTGTTGCGCAAATAGGTCGATCATAGGTCTGAATATTAAAATGAAATATAGTATACGTATGTTTTGTACCACACAAGATTGTTCGAATAAACATCAAACACCTTGTTAGACATATCTATATCTAACGAACGGAGATGCCAGTTACCGAGAGGAGGAAACCTTTATTTGAAACATTTCATTGTACATGTAGTTTATATCAGCATATGTGAAGTGAAATATGGTAAGGCTTGAAATTAGACACGCGGTGGAGTGGCATTCACCAGCTTTTCACAAGAAGCGGCTGTTTGTTGCAATAAATAAATTTAAAAATCAAATAAATACATACGAGTACATGTTACTAAGTAATATATTGCGGTTTGGACATTATCTTCTCTCATGCACGCATTTAATATATAGTCACAGTAAATTTTGCAACAAAAACTCTTATTAGTTCAACTTGTCAAAATCCAATGATACTATCTGAGATTTGAGAGATATCTCGATGCAATAATAGACCTTCTAATATTGTTCCAAAGTATGGGGTTTTCATAGAGGGCTGCGTATTGAGAGAGTTCGTCTTAAATTTTTATAAAACAAGTTTTTTGTGTGTGTATAATAACAAGCATGCAGCGCAGCAATATATCATCAATTAGCCAGAACTCCAATCAGCTTTTTTTACAAGAATCAAATGAAGTAAGCACTGGCATTAAACACAGCATTGTTGTTTAATACGAAATTGTAGAAGCGTGATTACAATAATATGTTTACAATATATTTCGTATAACTTAAATGTTAAATGACCCCACTGATCCCTTTGTTTTCCCTATGTGTTTAATTGTGAAACACTGTCAAACTGTAGCTGTGACTATACGGCAGTTATAAGCCGACATTGCTTGTAAGTCCTGATTTCTAATTGTAGATAAAATCAGATAAAATATACGTGTTCTTTAACAAAAGAATTTATAAACAAGTATTATATTTCATTTTGTCTACCTGCCTGATTGATTGAATCTTTTTATGTGCGTGCCGTAATAATATTGTATTGTGCACCATCGTTATCCTCGTATTGTATCCGATTAATGATTAAACTTTTCTAAGCCATCTTAGTGACTTTTTAAAGTATTTGTCGTTGCGATTCGATTGAAAAAGAAACTCAGTTTGACAGATTTCATGCCCTAAATGGAATTATCATTAATATTAACATAGTTTAGATTGATAAAACGAATAAGATTTTTGACCTTTTTTTATAGAAAATAAAACATAACAGTTCATAAATAAATTGCAACCAGACTAGGTTTTCAAAGTGGTTTAATTGACGGCAAAGATGTAAATAGTGTTAAGATAGAGCCTGCAGACATCAATCGCATGCGTGCCGATGCCAATGACAGTGAACATGCCTTTGCAGCCATAAATTTATTATGCAACGAGTGTATTGTACTTGAAAATACCTCAAGCTTTACCATAGGCCAAGGATGATGTTTTAGAGTGTTTATGCTTTTGTGCGTACATTTTGATAATAAGAATAAAAAGTTACTATTTTGCTTTTTCAGTTCTAAGAAGGAATAAACTGATACGAGGGATGATCAAAATTAATGTAGATTTTTTTTTCATATTTGTAGACATATAATTATTTTATAGCAAAAAAGTACATTAAAATAAACTGGAATATATATTGCATCAATTTACAAAATTTCAGCGATTTTACTCTTCTCTGTTAAAAATGGCAGCCATTTAAAATAAGACACTATATGCAACCCGGAGCACGTCAATTGGAATTCAATGACGTCGTTAACGGAAGATTTGGCACGAAAGGAATGATCTTGTTTCAATTTATTATTTCACTATTATTCAATATTTTCGGGTATTTCAATTACACTATCTTATCAATGATTCTTTTGTTGGGATCTCCGTAAAGAGGCATTTTTCATCATGGTCTTGAGGCAATATGATAACCAGTCGCATATACTTATAAACAATTGCCGTATAAGTATGTATGGAATTATGATTTTAAAACTGATTTCATTGAGTCATTGAATTGTGAAAATGTTAAACAAATGCTTGATAATCTTTGTTGTGATATTGAATCATCTCAGGCAAGAGATGATATGGATGACAATTTGATTTCTTTTTGTGATATAATTGAAGATGTATGTTCACCATTATTTAAAAAAAATTGTTAGGATAAAGGTACTAGGAATAAGGATTTGAAAAAAATGATGTGTATTTTGATGATGAATGTAGATATTTAAGACAGTGTTATTATACGAATTTAAATATTTATAGAAACTATCCTTGTGATATTAATAGAAAAAGCATGACTAAATCCAGGACTGTGTACAAAGGCATTGTTTGAAAAAAGAAATGTATATATGATGAAAAACAATGTATGAACTTAGAAAATGTTAGACAGTCAAATGCTATGCTTTATTGGAAAATGTTAAAAGGATATGTTGTTAGTGATAATAAAAAATGTTTATCATGCAGAGATTTTTTTGACTATTTTAAAGCTGTAAATGACCCAGATTCTCCATGTTATCAACCAGAGGAAGATATTTTGTATTTTAATGATAGATATATGAAAGGTGAAATAAACATTATGTTTGAAGAATTAAATGTACCCTTTACCTGTGATGAAATTGTTAATGTTTGTAAATAATTAAAGAATGGAAAGGCAGCTGGGCCTGATTATTTGTTGAATGAATTTTTTAAATATGGAGTTTATTGTAATAAGTTTTTTAACTGTTGTAAGTGCACTGTTCGATAATCTTTATCAAAGGGGACATTTTCCTGAGGCATGGTCAGAAGGCTGGATTGTTCCATTACATAAAAAGGGAGAAAAGGACAATGTCAATAACTACAGGGGTATTACACTGTTAAGCACTTAAGTAAATTGTTTATTAAATTGATAAATAGTAGGTTAAATAATTTAGGCTGAAAAATATGTGTATATAGAAGCTCAAGCTGGTTTTAGAAAACATATGGGGACTGTTGATAATATTTTAATTTCCCATGGCTTGATAAATAATTTGTTACAGAATAATAAGAAGTTATATGCAGCTTTTGTTGATTATACTAAAGCCTTCAATTTTTTGTTGATAGATATTATTTGGTACAAACTTATTAAACTTGGAATTAGAGGTAATATGTTGAACATAATTAAAGCTTTGTATATGAATGTTAAATCAAGAGTAAAGATGGGCAATGTAATTAGTAAAGAAGATTTTTCATGTCATGTTGGTGTACGACAAGGGGAGTCCTTATCACCATTTTTATTTTCTATGTACTTAAATGATATAGAAGAATACTATATATTGCATGGTTTTAATGGTATTGATTTAGGCATGTTGAAGTATCTGCTTTATGCAGATGATATTGTTATAATGACAGAAACCGAGGACGATTTGAAGAACAGATTGTTATTGTTAGAAAAGTATTGTGATAGATGGAAATTAAGTGTTAATTCTACCAAGACAAAGATAATGAATTTTAGGAAAGGTGGAAGATTAAGAAAAAATATATATTTCTCTTATAAAGGAGAGCAATTGGAAATTATCAGTACTTTTACATATTTAGGTATTGTTTTCACAACTGGTGGATCTTTTACATCTACCTTTGAAACCTTAGCAGGGCAGGCATCAAAGGCAATTTATAAACTAAACTCATGTTTTGTTAAATACGTTACAATGCCTGTTAAATGTAAACTTGATTTCTTTGATAAACTTATACTGCCTATATTAAATTATGGTTCTGAAGTTTGGGGGCTGGATGATGTTACTGTGTAAGAAAGGATTCAATTAAATTTTTGTAAAAGGTTACTTTATGTTAAGATACAAACTCAAAATAATTGTGTATATGGTGAACTAGGTAGAACCTCTCTCCGTACTAAAAGGGCTGTGAATGTAGTTAGATGTTGGCTAAAAGTTTTTCAATTAGAGGACTGTGTAAATATGTTAAATGTGTGTACAAAAATATGTGCAATGAAATGGAAAATAAGCCAAACGTTAAAAATTGGGCTAAATCTGTATGTTCTCTTTTACAAGCCCTTGGTTTTCAATATGCATGGCTAAATCAAAGTGTCAGTGATGATAAACTGTTTCTGTCTGAGATAAAGTTAAGATTGAACGAAGAATTTTTACAAAATTGGATGTCTGAGCTTAATAATTCGTCTAGAGCTAGAACTTATACAATGTTTTGTGATTTTAAAATGCAACCTTACTTGTCAAATGTTAAAACATGCAAGTTTAGAAGTGATCTTACTAGACTTAGAGTTTCTTCACATAGATTAAATGTTGAGGCTGGAAGATGGCATAAACCTGTTTCAATTCCATTTGATGAGAGACGATGTAATAGTTGTAATGTTCTGGAAGACGAGGATCACTTTGTAATTGAGTGTAATCTTTATACAGAAATTAGAAAATTGTGTATTGATATATATTATTGGAAAAGACCAAGTGTGTATAAATTTGTTGAGTTAATGAAGTCAGAAAATGATCGAACTAATAATAACCTTGCATTATATGTTAACAAGGCTATCAAACTCCGAACTTTGTTTAATCAGTACTATGAATAATTTTTCTTTTCTTAATAATCTTACAATATAATATATTTGATATACATAATGGTTTCATGTATAATGATAGACCTCTCGCTGCAATTCATATATGTGTAAATGTGTCTCTTGTGTACTTTATTTACATACTAATTACGTGACTGATTAATTGCAAATGTGTTTGTATAATATGTATTGTATACTCATGGACAGATGTCCAATGTATAAAGCAATAAACTCTAAAAAAAGCTCAACTGAATACCAATATATAAAATATATTTTAAAACATTCTGCATTTTAAGTATGCCTGATTACATTACGCATTTTCATATAAACGTCTATAATGTTAACATATGCATACATTATTTTACTGAATCAAGAAACGAAATACCTGTTAGAAATATTTAAATTAATATTTACGTCTTATTTTAAATCAGCATGTACTCTGAAAATTAAAATAATGATGCAATTTGTCAATGGAATTTTCTACTTATTTCTTACTTATCAACATGCATTAATCATGGAGAAATAAACCAAGCGAGACTTTTCGCATAGCTACCTGACCATTGACTGTCCGTGGTGATCAAGCTAATTTAAGCTGATTGACGTCCTGATTGATTTTCCTTATCCATTCATGTCTCAATGCTTACAATCCCATCTCAAAATTATATTGCACTATGTGAAAACACGTGCCCTATTCAAAAACTGTATTTTTTTGCGGCTTGTTGATAAAATCAAACGTCTGCATAGATGATTTACATATATCTTTACTCGATTTCATTAAAACTCGAATTTAGAGTTGATCTCACAATTACATTTTTTCTAAATTGACGTTGTGCATCACCGTCAAATCAATATTGTTTTTATTAATAGGCAATCTTAAAAATGAAGCCAACTTTTGGCACGATGTCAATGTATGTTTTTCTTACATTATACCAAAAACTTTTGAAGTAAGTATACTTATTTCGTACAGAATTTACGATCTATTTACTTTTTATAATGCAAATAAATGGCGTGCTTCGCTTAACGGTTACCATGGTTATGTTATCAAAAAGATCAGGTGCGTAACAAATTAATTTCACAATATTACTTATTAAATATGTTCCATTTGAATCCCGACTCATTTTGATATAGGTTTTATTCAATAAAGTTTATTTAGTTGTAAACAATATAAAAAGTCTACGTTATTTTTGAACAACCCTCGTATATGCCTACACATAGCAAATGTATCCAACTTAAATGCATACATAGACTATAAAAATATATTAATACTATAAATAGATATTAAAAAGTAATAAAACATGAATTATTAACACGTGACTGTACCAAATGAACTGACAACGTGTGAAATGCTTTACTGTCTTTATTTTAATTTTCAATACATTACAGTATTCAGTTTGCGCAATATAATAAATATTAATTTTAGGAAAATATTTCCGAATTATCTTATTATGATAGAATATATAACTCCGTAGGGTACATTAAGATAACATACATAGAAAAACATATCAGCAAATTGAAAATTGTAGTTTAATAGAAAATATTAATACAAGGTATTATAAAACCAAATATAAAACACACGTTTATCAAAAAAGACGCCACTTTCTGAATTAGATTAAGGAAAATATTAATGGATTGATACGTCTTATAAATTTATCTCTCGACATATCTAAAATTGGGGCTTATTTTCACAATTAACAGGCCGATTGCATTTGTTAGTGGTGTAGTCGACGAACCGATAGCATGGATATAACGTGCAATAGCTGTCAGAATTCAAGACGTCGGAATAAAACGTCATTGAAAAACGTCACTTAACGCACAGTTCTTGGTTGTGATAACTTTCCATACAATTTTAAACCTTGGAGGTCCTCTATTAAGTGCACTAGTAGGACTTAAGTCATGAAGTGTTTTAATAAATTGGTTTAAAACAGTACCGCTTTGCAAACACTTCTTCCAAACAGTTCGTTTTTTGACTTGCTCTAAGATGTGACGGATTTTTCCAATGTCAATAATTGAAATCGGCGTCAGTACAATAAATACACAGACTTTTATATGCTTTAATAGTTAAAATATTTCGGTGTGTTGATTCGATCAGAGTGAATCTGCAAAGTGCACATATTCCGCAAATGCCTTATTTATTCGATGAGCGTATTTGTATATATTTATGATATAAAATTAGTTTGCAAACATAATAAAACCATCAAGAATAAAAAAAAAATTAATAATTTGATATTTCAGTTTGAGGATGACTAAATAGAGAATATTAGGTGAGTCTTGGATAAAGATGAAATTTATAATGCGAGGCTTAGAAACAGATGAGCGCGAGGCAGTCTGGTTTGGTGCTGACCGTGACATTTCAGTTAATAATTAATATATAATTTTGATACAGTGACAAGTCTTTATAGGAATATTAGTTATAATTTTAAGCGCGGCATTTGGTTATTTTCTTGAATTTGTCAGAAATATCTCTAATTGTTTGTTTAATGCGTGATTTCTTTTATGGCAACACGTATAACAGTCAGCAATCTGACATGAAGGGATACCATAATCTTGCACCGCAGTATATTTGAGGAAGCAACATTTACATTGAGCGAAAACACACGGTATCAAAAGCAACTGCTGCCTATGTGTAGTGTTTTATTTCTAACTGAATACACACAAAGCAATTCAAATTGAAAATAATATTACAGAGCTTATCAAGTTAGGCGTCGACAGTTCCACTAATCAATGCAGAAAGCCATATGTCCGTATAATTTAGTTTGTACAAAGAAATTATTGCTACAATTACAATCATTTTGTGACAATTATTGCTATAATTTGGAAGAAAAGTCCTGGTGATTCTAATGATATTGGTTTATACTTGTCATTTATTTATACTGACACGTATGCAATGAAAAGCACTAAAAGTGTTTTAGGAACACCTAGAATATATCAATTCACTGATATACATACTATTTCCTCTACGTTATAATCGTTCACAAATGTCATTGTTATTAGAATAAATTGCGTATTTTCCTTATTGAATAAATTAACACCATATCTTCCTAACGGCAACTATATATGATCACTCGGAGACTATTATTGATAGCCTTATTTAATTCCAATTAAACTTGACTGAATTATTGTGATACAATATAGTGCACAGAATCAACCCCAACCCCAGATGTTCCAACAAACATAGCTTTTAAATTAAGTCCTGTCGGAAATATCAGTTAACGTGTTAATTGTACGGCAATGCATCAAACATTTAATGCAGTTTATTTCTGTTTATGCGAAATGCAATGCGGTGGCGATTAAAATGGTGCACGTTGCACAATTTGTGATATATCAATTAAGCATTTGCATTAAACGAAAAGAGTACTGATCATTAGTTGGAGATACAAAGAAAACGTACACGTGTAAGGCAATAATACCGATATACATATTGAAACAATTACAAGGTAGATGCGATTATAAAATATCGTAGGACATTTAAATTTGAATGACAATGTTATGTTGTAGACGTTGTTTAAAACAACAAAATAAATGACATATTTTTGCCTTTTTAAATGGCTTACAAAAATGACAGTTTACATGTCTTCTATAACTAAAGTATAAAATAGTTTTCGGTAATAAAGGATTTTCAATTCTTAATTATTTTATATATTATATAAGTATTAACTTAATGTCTACTGTTCGATGACCTAATACCACAATACAGATTATGCTTTCCATAGCTTTGTATGAATGTGGTTCAAAAAACATATTGAAATGTATATGAGAGTAGGAACAAGCTATCAGCTATACCAGCAACGTTTATAACAACGATGGCGTTTATAGAACGTCAAATACTTGTTGATTTACTTAAGCGTGTGTTTTTAACAGGTCTGATCTTATAAACAAATGTTATTACTCGTTCAGCACACCATCGCAACATCGCAATTCACACTACTATAGAGCTACATTTTAAAACAAAATCCAGATGGTTGTTAATTACAGTTTCGTTGACGCAACCTTTGAGTTATTCTTCTGAACTTTCGTTTTGTTGTCTGTCAGGTCTAGTATTTGAAATTCCCTTCTTTCATTAGAGTTTTGAAAAAAAAAAAAAATATGTGTCAATTAGTAAACGTATATTTTGACAAATGTTCTGTTCTATTATCTTGCTGGTATTTTGTTAATGAATCATTAATTAGGGCAATTACAGTACATGGTCGACTTTATGAATTGACCAAACTCAAGTACCCATAAGATTGAGACAGGCAAATCATAAACAGTGTTTAGTTTGAACAGTTATTTCAATTTGTGTCTGAAAAAAATTGTCCTGTATTAGTGCTAGTTATTACAATTACTTATTTATGCTTTTGTCAAAACGACACAAAACAGATTTATCCGGAACATGCGCGTAAACAGTATCTATTGTTGTACATAAACGTCAAAAACGTTAGACATGCACACAAAAAGAAATCGTCAGGAAAAATATCCGGAATATAATTTTCTATGTAGATATGACATTTTTTTAAGTGTGTTTGCAATGTGGTACTCTACTATTTCTGCAAATAATGCGCCAAACGACGCATGGAGCAACATAAATTAACGTTTATGCATGATTTAGGTAATGTATCTGACAGTTGTTTTACGGGTATACCAACAAAATAACGATGATCAAAGACATAAAGAAACTTTTTCTGCAGAACTGTTACATAAATGTTACGTACTGTTCATTGTATAACAGTATTTCATGCAACATTTGTGTGCAAGTTATGTTGATGTTAGCTATAATGTCATTATTATGAATAACTAAATTGTGCCATGGATTTGGTTTTTATATGCGTATTTGACTTAACCGTAATAAAATTTATTTCAAAGCAATAAGGACGTTTACGTTGCATGCATTCACTAATTCATTTGCTAATTATTTAAAAGTTAAGGGATTGTGTCTTATATTATCATTATATTGATGTTGTATAAAGGAAATAACATGACATAATATGAGCGTCATCATTTACAAACATTAGATTGCCGTTATAATATTTTAACAGGAAAGCTAATATTTTGCCACTGTGGAGAACACTGACGACTCTATAATCGTTAAATTGTTATATAATTTTATTATATTAATTATCTTGGATTGGAATTACAAATTTATCTAATTACAAGAAGAAACGTTGATTCAGTGAAAGACTAAATTGCACACGCAGTGTATGTTTGTCTTTGATATGTCACAACAATTTGAAATCTATAGAAATACTTTAATTGATTATAATATATTTCAAAATAGACATAACGAAGGAAATGTATACTATGTCTGTCATTCAATTTCACTGATTCACGTATTCATTACTTCATAATTTAAGGTCCTGATTTGTATTGTATTGTATTGTACTGTACTGTACTGTACTGTACTGTACTGTACTGTACTGTACTGTACTGTACTGTACTGTACTGTACTGTACTGTACTGTACTGTACTGTACTGTACTGTACTGTACTGTACTGTACTTTATTGTATTGTATTGTATCAAATCGTATCGTATCATGTCGTATCGTACGTGTCGTATCGTATCGTATCGTATCGTATCGTATCGTGTCGTGTCGTGTCGTATCATATCGTGAATAGCTTCATATGACAAAAACACTTTCTTCTGTACATTAAGGAGATAGAAATCCCAGCTTCATCAGACGTGAAATAAAAAAATCCCTGCATCTAGTGATGCAGCTGCAGCTTCATTTTCGCTTATATATATATATATATATAACTCGTTACTTTACGGCGAGATATAGCTCAAATTCACCACAGTGTGACAGAGCCTGAACAGAAAACGGACATTATTAACATAAAGGTTTTGATAAAAAATTCGATAAATATACATGTTTAAACTACTTTCTTCGAAGCGTATAGCAATACCGTAACGTTTATAGTAAGTAAAAGTATTGCATCTGCTTGGATTGCATACGTTGGTATTATACGTGCGTAATTGTCTGATTCCTGTAACAATATACATTTTAAAGTTTTATATAAACTAGTTTACATCGACGCAATATGATAAAAATATGTTATCTACTCAATTTTAACTCATCAGGTTTAAATATTTTTCTGCACATGCACTTTCATGTGGTGAAAATGTGCAATGTACATAAGTAAATGTAATTTTTTGAAATGGTTTATATATGATTCAAACAAGAAAAATATATTATACTCTTTGATAGATATGAAAAGAAAAGCATATACACAGAAAATAAAATATAAATTTAAATATAAGATACAAACAATTCCCGAGACTAATAGTAACCAAATGGCAACAATAATGTAAGTATTTTTTCCCTACCCCCCTGAAACCCTTTAAAACCTATATATGGTAGGTTGAGCTCTTTTTAAAGAACAACGGACACGTATACGCCGATGTTGCAGAGATATTATTAGTTACACCTTTAGTGGTTTCATGCCATACGAGAGCGCAGCTAATGTATGGTATGAAGCCATCTAGATTGCATATCCCATACACCCTCAGTTACTAACAGTATAACGAATATATCTCACCGGCTACCTTTCTCTGGTATCTTTTCATTAATTTTACTTGAAAATTACTGAAAGAAAAACTCACAAACTAACACAAGACCCCTACAATGACGTCACGAAAATAAACAAAATGCGTAATTAGATTTCTATTGGGTATTGAAATATACCCAGAATGTATGGAAAATACCCCATAGTCATGTGACCACTCTTAGCCAATCGGATCGCGTCATTTATGTAGGAGGTGAGATATAGTTAAATGCATACATGCAGATCCAGTGAGAGCAATGAAAATAACAGTGACACAACACTTCCACATTCTAGGCAGACAAATAACTTATTCTAATTATTTTGTTTTGTTTCCATTGCCTTGGTAAGCTTGACGTGATCATATTGCGCTCGACAAAGGGTTTTGAAATCATATGGCTTTAAAACTCTTCTACAAACGCAAGTTTAGCTAATTGCTTATATTGTGTGACAAAGCCATGCTCTAAATGAGTCCGATTTTTTTTTCATTTCAGTAATTACAATAGGAAATAAGATTTTAATAGCATTTAAAAGTATAATTATTTAGATATTTAGAAGAAGCAGAGCATCTGCATAATTCACAATCGTTAAATGCATTATTTATTGACAGAACGCATCTGTAGATCTGGATAATAGAAATAAAATCAAACGCAAACTTTCCTGACATTTGTAATTATATGTCACAACAATTTTAAATCTGAAGGATACATGCTTGTAACTAGTACACTATATTTACCAAAAATGTTCAAGTGTATATTCATTTTTTAAATTAAAATATCAGATGACTTTTACGTAATTTAATGTTTCGTTTACTTCGATTAATATGGGGTTATTATGTATCTTCAGCATAATCGTCTAGTAGGAACATGATTGTGAAATCTGGACAAGATATGTTTAAAAAGATGCAATTGCATTAACTGCTACATAGTTCGAAGAAAATGAAATATTTGCACTTGGACACAAACAAGCTGTCAACGTTTCTGTAAGAATTTGTTTTATATTTGTGTGATTTAAGCAATAAAAGTCTTCATTGCGACATATGACATACGTTTTGTTGGCATATAATTACAATTGGTGAAAGGAAATATGCGAATACGTTCAGTAGACTATTTAACGTTCTGTAAATATTTTATCTTGCCACTTCACCTTTATGGTGTAATACATGTTAGCGCTTCTAAAGAAGAAAATACTTATACAACTAAAATTTAGTAACATTTAATCCACATTGGTATTTGATCCAATCTCATTAAAATCATCTACAGTCTGACGCTACTATATTATCCGCTGACCGGATCTGATGACTTCGCATTAGTGGTCACGTTCAGATGACCTTCTTTAGGAGCCAATCAAACTGTTGCCTTCCAAATGTTGTGGTATACCTTAATATATAAGCCACAAATACTATGAACGAAATAAACGTGAACTTTGGATGTTTACTCGCCTAAGGTACCACTATATACATTGGTATCCACGTTTCAATTAACTGTAAATGATTTATTCCCGAGGATAAGCTAGAAATGCATCACTTTTCACAAACCGTAGCCAAACTTTGCTGTGCAACAAGCAATTTCATTGGGCGCAGCGGGGTTGATTTTTTTTTTCTTAAGGTCATTTGAACGTAACCTGTTATACGATGCCTTCAGATCCTAACAATGTCAGGATTAGATTTTAATGAGATTGGTATTTAATCACTTAATTCAAAGTGCGTTACAATAAACACAGAATTGTTATGTTCATTTAATGTTCATGTATTAATAAAAAAAAAAAAAAAAAAATAGGTTAAAACTTGCCATAAGAATGGATTCTTTATTTGCTGCATGATTACGTGATTACACTTCTTGCAATAACTTTATGTGGTAGTGTAGGCACTTATGGTCATACATGTCTATACACTAATATTATATATTTTTATACAATTTATCTTTCAAGTGCTAGATCTAAACCCATACTAGTATTGCGCAAATTCTAGTAGGTCGAACATAGTCTGCATAATAAAATAAAATATATTGTATGAATGTTTTGTACCACCCAAGATTGTTCGAATAAACATCAAACACCTTGTTAGAAATATATGTATCTAAAGAACGGAAATGCCAATTACCATGAAGAGGAAACCAATATTGGAAACATTTTACTGTAGTGTATATCAGCATATGTGAAGTGAAATGTGGTAGCACTTGAAATTAGACACGCGGTGGAATGGCTTCACCAGCTTTTCACAAGAAGCGCCTTTTTGCTGCAATAAATAAATTTAAGAATAAAATAATACATACATGTTAATCTATTGCGGTTTGAACATTATTTTCTCTCATGCACGCAATTAATGTATAGTCACAGTAAATTTTGCAATGAATATTCTTGTTAGTTGAACTTGTCAAAAACCGATGATACTATGTGAGGTTTGAGAAATACGCGATGCAATAATATACCTTATGATCTGGTTCAGAAGTACAGGGTTTTCATAGAGCGCTGCGCATTTTGAGAGTAGGCCTGAAATTTTTATAACACGTTTTGTGTGTATACCAACAAACCTGCAGTGCCAAACTCCTCGCAGTGGTTACTCCCCATTGATACTCATCTCAGTTACCACTGCCACCACGAGTTAAAAACGTTCAGATGTGGAAGTTTTCAGGGGAGAAGATGTTGAGGAGATTGAAGATTTATTTGTTTACAAAATTTTAATTGTATCATTATTATTTTATAACAATGACACAGACATGTTGCATTATTGGTCCAGATATATATATATATATATATATATATATTACGAGTGAAAATGAAAAGCAAAAAATATATGAATAACAAAGTAAACATAACAATCCAAGGATTTAACGTTGTCCACGTTTTTATCATGTGCTTGTCCAGGATTTTATTTCGCACAAAGTGTTTGTCTATGGTCACGTGGAACTTCGTGCCTGCAGGGATTTAAACCAGCTATGCTCAGACACAGTTCAATCTCTGCCAGGAGGTTGCTGCAGTGCAACTATATATCTTCTGTTAACCAGATTTCCAATCAACTTGTTTACAAGAAATGAAGACAACACTGGCACTAAATACGAGTAGTAAAGTATTATTATTAAATACGAAATTGATTACATGCGATTACAATATTATTTAGACAATATTCATTGTATATCGTATGACTCAAATGTCAAGTTATCATATTTGTGTCCTTTACTTTGCCTATGTGTTTAATTGTGAACATCTATCAAACTGAAGTTGTGAATATATGGGAGAGTTGATATTTTAATTTAAAAAAAATTCATACAAAATGTACTTTTGTTGATTAACATAATAATTGACATTGGTTAAATACTAAACAAACTGACAATTTTGGCAATGGTTTTCTGTCTTTATTTCAATTTTCAATAAATTACAATCTTGAGTTCGCACAATTTTATCTTAATTTTAAGCATCTCCAAATTGTAATAATTATTATAATAACTGAATATTAAACTCAGTATCTAGTGCTTTAAGATAAAATACATAAAAAACGTATCGGCAAATTGAAAATTGTAGTTTGACAGAACAAATTAATACAATGTATTACAAAATCAACTCTAAAAGACACGTTTATCAATAGACCCTTTTCACATTTCCGTTATCGAGTACTGTAGGAGTTGTCTACCTTGATATCGAGAACGAGGTTGACGATGTATTTGCTGTAATTGTCCATAAAGGAAAATAATGTTCAGTGGAGAAAATGTCGAATAAACTTATAAAATATTTTTTTTTTCATTAAATATGTCTCTGTTTTATTCACAAAATAATGTATACGTGGATATGTTTCAAATACTTAAATGATAATACAAATAATGTAACAATCACAACATAGCCACATCTGCTAACGAAACTATGTTTGACATCATGATTATTTTATTTCATAATCAGATCTGAATTTTGAATGATTGAAATAAGTCTATAATTGCTGAATTTATTGCAGTTTACATAATTAATTAATTAATATTTAATTAACAGAAGCAGTTTGGTTATTCCGGATCCAGTGTCGGCTGGGGTAATTATATACTAGCTTTACACTTACAAATAACATTATTATTATTATTATTATTATTATTATTATTATTATTATTATGCACTAAGAAAGTGATATCCCGGAGTATGCTTTTTTGTCCATTTGAGTGAAACAACTTAAGAATTCTACCGAGTTAACCAGAATTGATCAAAGACAAATGTTCTTTGTACTCTCTAATAAAATAGAGAACCAAAATAAACAAAACATATGTCTTAGAAATAAAACATCATTATTTAATATCAAAATGTTAAAAAGCAGTGTTGAGTATCGTTATATGTCTGCAAACTTTGTGTACGAACACATGTACATAAACTATCATGAGTTCAACGAAACGATCGGGATAATTGCCAATAAAATTACACCTTTTGTATTAAATAAAGTTGCTGTTTTTTTTTAATGATAGTTATTTCACTTGTTCTCAAGTAGATTCATTAAGTCAGCGGCATAGCTGCCGAGACAATGACCCGTGTATTACTTCACTAATTGGTATGCACTTTGATTACTTAATTGTGCCACATGTTATTTTAACAGAACATTAGGACCTATATAATATATATACACATTCTGGTTACATAATAATGGTCATATGTTTATACAAGATTATGATCTTATAATTTGGATAGTCCAGGTTTGAACAATACGAAGTCTGTCAGTCGCAGAGAAAGTACCTAAGTGTAAATTGCTTTTTTTTTTCCATTTTTATCGACGATATACTAATTAAACTGACACTCTCTTATCATATATCATAATTATATTATTTACCATGACATTTCTGTTTATTACGAAGTAAACTATGTGAATATTTATTACATTTTAAAAATAATAAACTGTAAATAACCGCTATTCAACCAGTATTAACCCCTATCAATACATCGCGAGCCTCGTTTTCGATTCGCCGATAAATTATTGTGTCGTGATAATCGCAAAAAAATGGGAATGTGAAACTCGTCTATTAGGTTATAATATACTAATTCCAATCCTTATGTAATTTAATGTAAAAGCGATAACTTTAACCAAAAATAAATGCAACATTTTGCACATAGGGACCCTCATAACCATACTTTTTCTTAAAGAGCATTCTATGCTGAATTGATTTAAGCAATAAAAAGGGTATGTCATGTAGTATCTAAGAAAGAACTCGACACAAAACAAAGTTGACTGTTTTATCACCATCTTTTTAGCGGCTACTTTCTAGTTGAATGTAGCCCGCCTCAGCGCAAGTGTCATACTGTAGTCTCCAATTCCAAAACATATCAGTGATCTATTTGTGCATACCAATGCTTACCCTACCAACATCTCCAAAAAGGAATATCAAAGCAAGTGTCCAAACCTACAAACATGTCTTCGAGTTAAACTTGTTGATTTATTTAGAGCGTACAGCCCTACACGACTTATTTATTTAGTGTATTGTGACCTAGAACACATCGTGGAATCATTGCGACCATACCGCGAGCGTCATGTGTAGAAAATGTCGCAATGCAGCTTTCTTGTGGTGTCAATATCAAGAAATGGACGTTAGTACGGAATGCCGTTAAAGCCATCCCCTATGAATGGGTTGATCTAAAACGCGATACTCGATAGTACGATGATGAAAACGCGAAATCACGATACTACGATAACGAAAACGCGACAACACGATGATGATAACGCGACATTACGAGAACGAACACGCGATGCTACGACAGTACGATGATGATAATGCGATATAATTTCGTGTTAACACCATCGTACTGTCGCATTTTCACCATCGTTATATCGTACTGTCGTGTTATCGCGTTTTCATTATCGTACTGTCACGTTATCATCATCGTACTGTCGCGCTATCATCATCGTTCTGTCGCATTATCATCATCGTACTTTCGCGTTATCATCATCGTACTGTCGCGTTATCACCATCGTACTGTCGCATTATCACCATCGTACTATCGCCTTCCGGTGCCCACGCACATATAATTTCTTGGGTTTGGGTAGGTGGGTCAAGGTCAATGTTACTTAAAATAGAAAAATGTTTTTTGTTCATTAACTTAACATGTTAATTAAGAATAAATTGAGATATTTTAATGCAGCTTCATATGCAGTTACCTTATGCTAAGACCTCGCTTGGAACTGCATATGGAGTGTGTGGGTCAAGATCAGTTTTACTAAGAATAGATAAGTGGTTTCCGTTCAATGCTCGAGACCAAATTGAGCGTTTGTAATGAAACTTCACATGCATACACCTTATATTGAGACCTCTCTTGGGATTGCATATGGGGTGGGTGCGATGAAGGTCACTGTCACAGTAATTAAAAAAGAAAAATAGTTTCGGCTTAGTAGATACAAAACAAATTGAGCTATTGTAATAAAACTGCATATTAGGATACCTGACCTTGCAAGGGTGGGTGGGGGTCAAGGTCAGAATTCTAAAAAAACATAAACAAAAAAAAACCAGTCCCAGCTCAATAACTTCAGAACGAATTGGGTTATTGCAATTAACCTTCATATCTAGATACCTTATATTGAGACCTTGCTTGAGATTGCATACTGGGTGTGGTGGATCAAGGATCTGTTACTACGATAAAAAAGAAAAAGATTTCCAATTAATTACTTGCAATCTAATTGAGTTTTTTTTGTCTTATGTAGGTCATTTTGTCACTCAAAACATTGTTCTGGGTCAAATTACCACAATTACAAACCTCCTTGATAACGCGATGGTACGATGATGATAACGCGACAAGACGATGATGATAACTCGACAGTACGATGATGATACGCGACAGTACGATGATGATAACGCGACAGTACGATGGCGATAACGCGACAGAACGATGATGATAAATCGACAGTACGATCATGATAGCGCAACAGTACGATGGTGATAACGCGGCAGTACGATAATGAACACGCAATAATACGACAATACGGTACTACGATTATGAAAATACTACAGTTCGATGGTGATAACACGAAATTATATCGCATTATCATCAAAGTACTGTCGTAGTATCGCGTTTTTGTTATAGTAATGTCGCGTTTTCATCATCGTGTTGTCGCGTTTTCGTTATCGTAGTATTGTGATTTCACGTTTTCAACATTGTACTATCGAGTATCGCATTTATGATCAATCCATTCATACGCGATGGCTCTAACGGGATTCCGTACATTAGCGGTGAGAACGACTCTGTACTTTTGCTTATTAAAAACTTGTGAGCGAGAATTTAGAAAATCGGAGAATGCCATTCGACACAAATATGTATATGCTTTACTCTTGTTACAAATACCTAGGGAACATTGCGAAATTGTATCCTGTAGAACTTTCAAAACGTTGACTACTTCAAAGTTGACAAAGAAAACAAATTTCAACGAATTTGGTACATGTAAACAAGTTTTCAACCAACAACCATCATTGTTAAAAGAATTTCCATCAACTGCTACACACAAATTGGCACCTTCGGTAAGGTGTTAGGTTAAATGTTCATTTTTGAAAATGTTATGGTCGCGACACACAAATTGTGGTGTCAATGCATAGTTGTGGTGCTGATGTCAAGCTAAAAGCTAAGAAGAAACTTTTGATAAAACCAAAGTTTAACCACAACCTGTTCATTATCTATCCAAAATGTACCTTGTTGTGTTTTAAAAATGGCATTCATCGAAATATATCGTTTATAATAAGATTTTAAAGAAAAAATAAAAATAAATTAAGTCTGTCTTGAATATCAACATTTTGTTACTTATCACTTTAAGTATACAGGGGTATATTGCTTTGCAAATGTTTGTTCGGTGGTATGTGTGTCTGTCGGTAGGTCGACAGACCAAACTTTTTCCGGATTTAAAATAGCCCTAATAATTGTAAACGTTTGTTCGTGTAACGACTTTTAAATCCTTGTGCATGTATGAATAATTTGTTTTGTTGAAATACATTCATGCTGTTTCTATAATTTACAGCAATAGACACATAATGACTTCGCGCCCGTGTGTCATAAAGTGAGTAGCTGTATAGGCCAAGTGTGAATCTCGGATCTTTACAAGAAAACAATAAATATGAGTTCAGTATGGCAACAAAAACAAGCACGGATTAGCTGAAGATGAACTATACAAATAGAATACATATCTTAATCGACATTGTAATAGTGAACACTAGTGTACGTAGTTATCAGTGCCATGTCTGTAGCTATGCCCTTGTTGAAAACATTTTAGACACTAAACTCACATCATGCTGGTGAAACTGAAGCTACTATATATGACATGATCTTGATGTAGTTCATTAATCATTCATATAATCGATTTTGATGTTTCTGACACTAACACTGATTTTAGTGAGTTCGAAACAACGTTACATTATAACCAGTAACTTTTTAGCAATGCCCTTTTAATCATAATTATTAGTGCTCACTTCAACTATTTAACATCTGATAAAAGTTTTTGCAACTACATGTATTTATATGTTAAAAAGAACATGCTAGTTGTGTTAATGGCCACTTGATAGGGATTTGATATTCGCTGTCCAAGTATTAATATTAATAACAATCGAGTTTCACACAACAGTATTACTTATTGATGATGTATTGCTGAATTATGCTATGGTACTGAAAATGTGCGCGTGTTATTCCAATTTAACTCCACATATTAGGCATAGCGTTTTATGTGAATGCCGTATTGTCAAATTGCAACAAGTGTCATCAACGAACTATGTATAATGAATAAAATATTAAAAAATAAGTAAACAATCAATTGACAAAACAAATTTACGTCTTCGTGTATTTTATTTCCATTGCTCTAAATAACAATTGAAAACATGTATGTATAAATAAATTATTGACGTCAATGTAAAGAACACACTTGATTTGGGCTTACTTTTAAGGGGATATAACACAGGTTTATTAAAGATCTGTGATATTGGCGCAATGAAATTTCCCACGTATTCTCGACTGTTGAGTTATATCAATAAAAGCTGAATGACTTTTCACTTCACATAAGTTTCATGTGAATCGTTTGTTTGAGACTGCCGACATCTCCAGAACTAGACCTGAAACAGAAAACAACAACAACATAATTTGGCATAAAAAAGTAACATTTGCCGTATGGTTTTAGACCCAAAATCTATTGCTATATATCCTACAGAGTAACCGTGCATCAGCACCACAACCATTCATTGACACCACAACATGTGCCTCGCGACCAAAACATTTTTTAAAAAAATCAACATTAAACCCAATTCCATGCCTAAGATGCCAATATGCGTGTAGAAGATGATGGTTATTCTATCAACAATGATGTCTGTATGTGAAAAACTTGTTCAAATGTACCAAATATCTTTGAAATTTGCAAAAATGTTAAGTTTTTCTTGTCAACATTGAAAAGTCGCTGTTTGGAAAGTTCTACAGGATACAATTTTCCCTAAGTATTTGTAACTAGAGTAAAGCATATACATATTTGTGTCGAATAGCATTCTTCGATTTTTTAAATTCTTACTCACAAGTTTTTAATAAGCAAAAATACAGAGTCGTACTCACCGCTAACGTCCATTTCTTGATATTGACACCACAACGGAAGCTGCATTGCGACATTTTCTACACATAACGGTCGCGTTATGGTCGCAATGATTCCACGGAGTGAATACTCCACATTCAGAATTATAAAATGAGGTTATAATGATTAAGTGGTTTGATATGTCAAATACGCGCATTCCTGTCTTTTGGAGTCGGATTACTCTCGAGATATCTAAAACTGGGGCCTATTTTCACAAGCAACTGACATTTGTTTGTTGAGTAGCTGACGAACTGATAGACTGGATATAACATGCAACAGCTCTTAGAATTTCAAGATGTCGGAAACAATTAGTCTGCTTATTGAACAATGTCACTTAACCCACAGATCTGGGGTGTGATAACGATAGCTTTCCACACAACTTTTCGTGCCGTTTACTTTTTTTGTTATTTCTAAAGGGTTCGCATATAACATTTTATCCTACCACTAAATGATTTTATAGAAGGAAACTCAACCTGTCAGATAAACTTTTGCTTTATCCGACAGGCAAGGTTTATCTGACACCCTCATGTATATACTTTTGACGGACTACTTTTTCCAGGAATGTGAGTGACGTCATAAACAAGTAATTTTAAAGGTTACGAAATGGGGCGATATTTAACAGTTCATCTATTGGTGGAAATAAGACACTAAACATTCAATAATTACATTTTATTATATACCTTACAATAAATACTACATTACAATAAATTAAATAGTAACAAATTTGCAGAGGAAAAAGAATCAATAACAGTTAGCTATCGACACAATACAGGTAGTTTCAGTTTAAAATAACTCGCCAAAATTCGCGTGCGCGCGTAATGACGAAATCAAATGTTTTACGTCATCCAGTTGAGTTTTAAGTTTACACAGTGTTGGAATTTAAAAAGAGCAATCAGATTACAATCTTTAGTGTTTCTGTATTTTTTGGATGGATTATGATAATAAGATGCATATCAAAAAGTGTATCCATGGAATATATGGCTCGAATGGAACCGATTCCGAGCTGGATTGTTGTGGGTGGAGAACAGAGTTGCCATGATAAGGTGTTAGATCTAGTAATTTGGATGCAGTCTTCGATTAGTTTACTTTTGAAAGGAAATTTACATAAAGGGTTATTTCTTTGATGAATAAACCGTTTGTTTGTTGGTTGATCAAAGAAAGTCTATCCACAAAGAATTACCCGCTTACACCAACTGTTTTAAAAGGAATAGAAGGATTATGTTTGCACCTTTATCGATCATGCCATGTGCGAATTAACAACTCACTATGGAAGCTAGAACCTCTGTAAAACTGGACTACACGACGTTTTTATCAATGAAAAAATCGGGTGAGTACGGTGTATTTCATTTTTAATTTTATGCTGTGTCATTCTGGAATAATTGAGTCACACGAGTTGTGTGTATATTTTGAAAGATAATAGAAATGGTATATAATAAACATCTCAACGAAGATAAATCCTGCATATACACTTTTGGAAAGTTAAAATTGCAGGCCATTTTGGTCTTTTGTTGTTGAACAGTTTGGTCGAAACACGGACTTGCATTTGAATAAAACCTTCTTTTATCTACTGTAGTGTGTAGCATTTGTCATGGTGAACATATTTGAAACAAAGCATATGGCGATATTTTATCTGGTTACACTGCGTTTTGCATTGAATTGTTTCGGACTATTTCGAGTGGCGGAAACATCATGAATATATTCCATATTACTACGCAAGGTTAGAATCAGTAAATTTAATGCGTTTTTGAGTATTGTTTCAAATAATTAAACGTTAATAATGTGTTTGTTAAACATAAAATAAATAAATAAAAATATGGTAGGATAAATAGAATATTAGGTTAGTGTCTTTGTGTACTTGAATTTATCCGACTCGTCTCCGAAAGGCTTACACGGCGAGGCAAGCCTCGCCGTGTAAACCTTTCTGTACCTCGTCGGATAAATTCAAGTACACAAAGACACTAACCTAATATTCTCTATATTTGCTAAATAAAATTACTTCGTTTATTTCCGTTAGACAGAATGATGCT
Organism: Congeria kusceri; assembly: GCA_027627225.1. Classification (NCBI taxonomy): domain Eukaryota; kingdom Metazoa; phylum Mollusca; class Bivalvia; order Myida; family Dreissenidae; genus Congeria; species Congeria kusceri. The sequence goes on along the minus strand of CM051032.1, from coordinate 25,226,982 downwards.
ACATAAAGCGCACAATGTGTTACATAAAGTATTTTCATATTTGTTTTTACAAATAAAGCGCTATACAGTGCAACTAAATACTTAAATACTTACGTCTGTAAAGGAGAACAAATTGCTACATGTGAAGTTTTTTCTTGAAATGATGTCGGGCATTTTGTGACCGTGTTTTTCTCAGATCTATCATTTTAAAACCTGTATTATTCACACCGTTGCACATATCAATGTAGAATCATTTATAGAATCAGTACCACTCAGGCATATAACATAACATAACATAACATAATCTTTATTAGGCATTAAACAGCATATTGCAAATTTATAGCCTATACATACAATATATAGGTGAGAAAGCAAAGACATATGTGAAAATTAGTTATAACCTAATGCATCTCGATGTTGATATCTCGATGTTGATATCTCGATGTTGATACACTCGGCGATTAAAGTGTGAATGTGTTGTATACTGTTGTTAACAATTCACATTTCTTTCAGTTGCATATTAAGTATGCAAAACAGCCATATTATTTATTATCCACCAGTAAGACATAGGCGGAAGTATTCATACAAAACTTTTCTACAAAACGGCAAAAGAGAATAAGCCAATCTGATGTAGAAACGCGCCAATTACTCAAAAAGTACACGTTTTATAATATCAGCAAAATTACTTATGACTTGTATTTAAAGACAGCTGTTAACAAGTTTCTTACATCGATTTATGTAAGACCCACTCATCGTAGACGTATCGCATGAAACATGATAAAAATATAGTTTAAAATTATTAACTAGCTTGTTTCGCTCCACAAAGGCCGTAGATGATGCATCGTGCGCGGGAAACATGTTTGCGTTGTGTGGTGTTTTAATTATTCAGCATATTTTGTTTCCTTTGCTTTTGTTTCGACATTTGCCCTTCTCTGGCGAAGAAACATACAACGTTATGTCAAACTGTCGACATTTATTGCATCGTACTTTTAAATATTGCAACAAATACAAATCTAAAAGAACGTTTCTGACAACACCGATGATTTGTGTGCGTCATAATTATACGGCAAAACACGATTTCATCTCCTAGTTGACATCATGTAATGTGTATTCAGCATGGATAAAGATACAGTACAATTAATATATTATTTTTTTAGATGAAAGTATTTTGAAAACCGTATATATAAATGGTTTCAGAAATTGCTACTTGAGAGCTAAAATAATTATATCATTCTCCTTGCACACTTGTTTTCAATGACATACACGGGACATCCTACTTATTTAAGAGATTGTCCCACAATTGAAGATTCGTACCCATTGTTCTAGATTGCCCAATTATAAAGATCTAACAGTTGACATTATAGAAAGATATTTAATAGATATAATAAAAATTGACAAGTACGTATTCACGCATCGATGTTTCAAAGGTTAAACTGAATTTGGAGGTCGCAAAAGTGTAATAGTTGATATGGTGTCCGCCCTGCGACCGGGAGGTCCCGGGTTCGATCCCCACTCGGGCAGCTTTCTCACGATCTTTCCAAAGACACCAAGTACTAGTTCTTCCCAAGCCTTTCAATGCAAACGAGCAAAAATAAAAAGGTTTAAACTAAATTAAACTGAATTCAAAACCCACCATAAAACCAGAAAGAACAGAGGGGGCAAACAAGATAAATGTGCAATAATGTACATAGATTATTTAATGCAAAAATAGTTGAAAGATGTCGGCGTGTTGAATATACTGCTTCTGCAAAACGCACATATCCAACAAATGCATTATTAATTGAAAGAGCGTATCTGTGGATCTGGTTAATAGAAGCCAACGGCAAACACGAGGCGATCCATTAAACATACAATTCTTTTATTAAGTTTATTCCTTTAGACGTTGATAACACTTTAATTAATATCTTATTTTTTTGTTTAAAACAATCAAACGAACGTTTTGCTATCGTCATATATTTTTGTTTACAATGTTTAAATTGAAATTTCACTAAATTCATATACATGTAGTATACTGTAGAAAATATATCGAACTTTATTTATTCAAAATCTATTGTTATTGTAATTAATAATAATTACAATGTGTGTAATGTATACATTTCGACCAGATGACAGGAATAAATGAATTTCAGATTTGCATTTATTGATCTGATTAATATATAAACATCTACACTTATTAAATTACTCATTACATAATCTTTTCAAGTATGTGTTCAATTTTCTGTTAAATTTTAAAATTAAATTTCAGATGAAATGTAGTGCCTTTAGTATTTCGTTTAATTTGAATAACGTGGGGGTCCTTGATATAATCGTCTAGTATAAACGTTCGTTTCAAATGCATTAGAACGTGAAATCTGCAAGAAATATGTCTGTAAAAGTTAAAATGTAATAAATGCAAATATATCACATATTTAAAGACATTTACTGACGTTTTGACACTCACAAATGCAACGCTTTGTGTCAGGCATTGTTTAAATGTGTAAATATAGCAATACAAGCAATCAAAGTCGTCATTGTGGCATAAAGACATAAGTTTGTTATGAATAAAGTTACGCTTGGTGAAATAAAAAATACAAATGCTTTGAATAGACCTCACAACATTATGTAAATACTTTATCTATCCAATTTATCTTTATCTTCTTGTTTCATCAAATATTTATTTATTCCTTTTGGTTTTTTCGTTTGTTTGTTCGTTATATCGTTCGTTCATTTACTAATTTATAACTGCATTTATTTATTTATATGTTACAACTTACAGTTGAAATGAAACGTGTTTTTTTATTTACAACGTAATACATTGATAATACACACGTTCAAATAAAATTATACCAGTAGAGCTCAAATACGTCGAAATTACTGATGGGAATAATAAAATGAAATATATGTCTGCTTGGTAACACCCAAGGTTGTTCGAATAAATGTCAACCATCTTGTAAGACTAATCTGTATGTACCAACGGACTTCTCAGTTACTTTGACGACGAAACCGAAATTGGAAACATTTTAAATAAGTTGTGAAGTGCAAGATTAGTAAACTTTAAACCAGAAACGTGGCGGAATTTGCTCTGCAGGTGGTCATTAGACACATGGCTACCGTGGATATATTTGAAATTAAATGTGTATAATTATACATGTGTATCGATGCTCGTTAACATTGATAGTATTGTTCCCAAATACTGTTATTCACTTAATGATCGCAATGTCTTGCTAGTAAACGCCGATGCTACTACATGTATTTGATGTTATGGTTTTCAACATAAGTAAAACTTGTGAATTTCGTTACCAGTGATGTGTTCGTCTCAATCAGTTTATTGCAATTATCAACCCCGTTCTGTGATGTTTTCGTTAAACTGTTCAGTTTTGATGATATTGCATCGTTCAAATACATGTATCTTAACATTTTAGAGACAGCAGTTTGTTGGTAGTTACTAAATATTACCGCCCCCTATTACTCAAAATCCCGCCCCATCTAACTCATAATCCTGTATCTGCGCCTGTATTGTCTTCATCATTCATATTTTTTCGGTACTGGTACTGTTTACAATGAAGCTTTTATCCTATTCTAATTTTACAACAGGAACGTCAGCGAAAATATACGTGTTTTTAAATAAAACGAATTTACAAATGAAAACTCTTTACTCTATGTCGGATATCTGTCTGCCAGGCATAAGCATCTTTTGCATGTTGCTTATCTCGTGATTCGAGTAAATGAACGTAAGTTAACAGATCCAGTGGGTAAAATTGAACAACCATTTATGTTTTAATTAGATTCTATTTATTAGAGCTGCAAGAACAGTTCGAATATATTGAATTGCAAAATGTGTTTTCTATATTGTGTTGCAATATGTGTTTGCAATATTTTATTGCAATATGTGCTTTGGCATGACAAGTTATTGGATAAACAGAGGATGAATATCAATGAAACTAAAGACAGTCCCTATATGTCCAATAATACAATAGTTCTTTTGTAAAACACTAAACAATACACTCAAAGTTTAACTTTCAGTTTTACATATCATTTAGTTGAATATTTCGAATCGATTCATTTTCCTTTATACAGGAACTATTTATATTTATTATTATTAATGGCATTGTATTGGTTAATGTGAACGTATGTGCCTTATATATCAATTTATCATACCAGTATGTTGATATCGACCTGATACAAAGGTGCCTGATATATTTTCTTTTATATCAGGTCACTAGCGTTTATATCAGTCAATAATGGAGGTACGTCATATTACTCGGAATCAGCTCTAAAGTCAACATGTTCAGTATAAATGTATCAGATTCAACAAAACAAACAATTTGATACCAAGAACGTATACAGTTTATTATTTTGATCGTCATAAGTCTCAAAAACTATATTTTTTAAATATTCACATAAACCCGCACTTTCGTAGTGGTATGACGTCATCAATGGAACAATAAATCATTCATACACAGTTAGGCCAATGTCAATACATTTCAAATAAATGCACTAAAAGTCGCTACAAAGGATCAGTTTATGTTGTGCCTCTAACATTTTTTACCAAAAAAAAAATAAACACGCTATAGTCATTATTGACACGATCTTGAAAATGTGTCACTTTCAAATTCAATACACAACTCCAAAATGGCGTCTCCAGACAATCCGTCGATGCGTGTTGTCCGATGAAATTGACCTTTACAATCCATTACAGTTTGCGTTTTCAATATCACATTAATAGAAATGTGTGTCATCTATGTAGTCGTAGTGAAAACAGCTCATTTATCTTTACGAAATGCTAATGATAAGGTCATCTTTTAGAAATCCCTAGCTACATATACGTGAACGTGTAAAAGCCGGCTCAGCAAAATCAGCGCGGCTCTTAGTTTTTAATTATGTAAAAAAAATCAGCTCGTTTGGTGTAATTTTAAGAAAACCGTGGTATGATAAATATAAAAACAGGTTACTGCCTGGTCTTGTGTATTATATCAGTTTCGGCACGAATAAAATAACGGTTATTCTCTATATAAAGTAGAGCAGTGGTAAATGGTAATAATGTTTAAGGTAACTAGTTCAGTATTTAAAACAGCAACCATGATGCCATGATCAATATATATGATTAATCTACACAAAACCATAATTGTCATTAATAGTTTTATGACAAATCATCTATAAATGAGGCGTGTCGTGGGAAACCTGAGGCTTAATGCATGTGCGTAAAGTGTCGTCCCGGATTAACCTGTGCAATTCGCACAGGCTAATCCAGGGCGGTACTTTCGGGCAACAGTGGATTTATGTCTAGAAGCGACTTTCTTGAAACAGAAAATACCATAAAAGCGGAAAGTGTCGTCCTGGATTAGCCTGTGCGGACTGCACAGTCTAATCCGGGACGACACTTAACGTTCATGCATTAAGCCCGGTTTTCCCACGACACGCCTCAAATATATAAAAGAGAATCAAATTGAAATTGGCTGGTTTAGTATCTACAATCGATTCGGGTCATTTACAATCGATTGATCGATCCATCGAAAGATTCGTTGCAGCTCTAGTTTTCTGACGTTACTGAAATTGAACATGCCTATACAATGCCACTAATTGAATGTGCAACGTGTGCATTGTTCTTGAATATACCTCACCCTGTGCCAACATTGATTCTTTTAGTTTTATTGCACAACACGGAATCTCTTTAACCTGAAAGTCGCTTATCCCGCGGTACACTAAATAAACCCAATCTAAAGATAACGAGATATCTAAACAGATACACTGGGTTACATTCAATAAACGTAATTATGGATAGGCATCGTCATTTTGGGAAAAAAATAAAATAGACATTTAAAATTGAACAAATAGATCAACATATTCATTGCGTTACATTAAATATACTTCTGTACGTATGCATAGCATTTCTAAGGATATATACATAATATTGTGTCCACATGCGATTTTGAAAGGGAACACAACTACAACTATGCTAATGCGCAGTAATTTGGAAAAGTATAAATATGCGTTTGCTATGTACATTTAAGAACTGATATTACGTATACAAAATTAGTTGTGAATGTATTATATAACTTGAAAATAGAATAAAAGAATAAAAAAATGTATGAAAACATAGTAGATATTGAACACGATTTCAAGCAATATAAATATGAGTATACATAGTAAGTTTTGATAAAGAAGAAGAACAAATATTTATTTGTTTATGCATAATAAATATTAAGAAGGCATAAATACAAATAAGCACAATAATGCCATAGTTTTCCAAACATAACATTAAAATTTGAAAAAAATAAATATAGAAAATATTAATATACGTACATTTTGAACATGAATGAGACAGAAATAATTATGTTTATGCTTAGTGTAAGATCAGGAATAAAACATACGTAGATATGTGTGGAAATATCCCATTATAAAGATAAAGGGTTAATACACATAAATAGCCATTTCAATTGAACATATAGATTGAATAGAGTAGTACTAAACTTTACTTCCAATAAATTGCAGTTTGTTAGAAGTTTTTTTGTTAGTGTTAGGGTAATATTTCAAACTAATAACATAATAATTGACTGTTAAATAGATAAGATGAAAGACATAAAACACTTATCAGTCAATTTAAAATTAGATATTCATAGAAAATACTAATAATAATAAGGATTATAAACCATCTATAAAACACATGTCTATCAGCAATCACTCAACATTCTACATTATAATGAAGAAAATATTAACTGTTTGATACGCAAGATAAGTTTATCTCCTCTATTTATTTCTAATTAATCTCAACATGTCTAGAATGAGTGCTTATTTTCACAATTAACTTGTAAATGGCATTTACTTTTGGAATAGCTGACGAACTGATTGTGATGATAATACGTGCAGAATTGAAGCTGTCGGAAACAATTATTCTGCTTATGGTATAACGTCACATAACCCACAGATCTGGGGCGTGATAACGCTTGTTTTTCAAACAACTGTTCGTGTCTTTCACTTGCGTTTACAAGTTCGCTCTAGTTCGCAAATGAGATTATTTACTTATTAAAGTAACGTATTTTTCGGAAGACAGCATGCCGTATGCATAACATACGTTAAATGAAGCCTTTTAACACGTAATAAGTGTTTTGTACTAAATTTGGCGTACATCAGTGTGTCAGTATACAGTGTTATTAAACAAGAACATAACTGCTATATTTACTCTGAATTTACAGTATGCATAATTGTGGTCTGACATTTGATTGTAATGGCGCTTCTCTCGGATCTGTTTATTAAACTCGTATGTTTATCCACGCCATTTGTTATAGCAAAACGTTATTAATTCTTATCTAGATTTCAGACCATTTATGACATTGTTCCTAAATGCAACTACTTGGTATCAAAACAAATTGATTGACGTATGAATGTATTGTGTTACTGTGGTCTTAAGCATAAGCTGCAGTTTAAGTATTTGCCAAGTACATGTCACAGCTATAACTAGTTCGGAGCATACATGTACATACGAATTGCTATACAAACAGAACAAGAAAACAAGTAGTAGAAACGCATACCTTACACAGAAAATATCACGTTTTAGTAGAACATGTATTGGCACAATTTTTTAGGGTTTGTATTTTAAGACAAAACATTTAAACATAATATTTTTTCCTACAACTCACTAATCATATACGTATCACATTAAACATGATACCAATTTAGTTTAAATTTTTTAACTAGCTTGTTCTCTTCCAAAGAGGTAATTAATGATGCAACTTGCGCGGAAGACACTTTTTGCGTCGTTTGGTCGTTTTATCAAAGTGCATATTTTGTTTCCGTATTTTTTGTTTCTTTGTATGTACTTCCCTACCAAAGAAATGTTCAATGGCATGTCAAACTTTCGACATTTATTGCATTGTACCTTAAAATATTGCTACAATTACAAATCTAAACAAATGTTTCTGACAAATCCGATGTTGCTCTCGCGCGTCAAAAAAGTGCAAAACTGGATTTCAATTCCTACATGATTATCTGCAATTAACACTTATACTGCATGGCAAATCTAACGTAGCATTAGATTTATGTCGGTTTATGCTTATCTTGAAAGCGATAAATATTTTGTTTCACAAATTGTCATTCTTCAATATAGGAATAATGAATCAAGACATTTCAGGCAAAGGTATGATCATCTTTTCGCGAAAGGTATAAATCATTAAGTCTATCACAAACTTAAAGATTATTGCAGATTTTTTTGCTTCACATACAGCAAATAACTAACAGTTCGCATTTTTGTCCGAATGTCTAAAAACAAAATGGGTAGTTGTCCCGAATGTAAGCAGTTTAATTATTATTTATCGCATGCTATACCTTGTTTTCCGTGTAATACAGCCATTACGAAAATGTTTATCTTATACATGTGTAAGATAAAATTTTGAGCGTTTTCATTGTCTACATATTCTTTGACTGACCAATCTGACCAATAACATGACGTTATTGTGGTGAAATGACGTCGTTAAAATGAAATGACGTCACGTTAGTACACAACTTTTAGGATTAATTAACATCTTTTGGTAAAATTTGAAGGATTTTGTTTCATTTCAAAGCATGTAATAAAAAAGATCTGACACTCGTTGTCATTTCATACCATATTTAATTGTATTAAACTCGTCCAGAAAATTCGTTACTCAGCTCGCTTACACACACAATTTCTGAACTCGTTTAATAAAATAAGGAATGAACTCAACTCGTGTCAGATCCTCTATATCCAATTATTGTCGCTTTTACAAAAATCTTTATTATTTAGGTCGCTGTAGTGTGTGTGTAAATATATGGTGTCCGCCTTGCGATCGGGATATCTTTAGTTCGATACCTCCTTAGAGAGCGTTCTAGCAATCTTTCATGAAGACAACAAATACTTGTTCTAAAGATACATGACTTGAAAGTGTCTTCAAAGTTTATATGATTTCAACGCAAGATAAAAAATAATACATGTAGGTTTAAACTTAGTAGTATTCTAGTCATTTTCGGGTGTCTTGATCAGATCTGTGGTTTCTAGGCGATTGTTAAACAAGCAAACTTAGTTGTTTGAAGTCCGTACATGCTGTTGTCGTGCCAAAGCTGCTGTTGCAAAAATGATTGTCTCGCAACATTTGTGTTTACGGGATTCGCGATGCATACAGACTAAGACTAGTCAGAACCCGTTGGTCACTCAACGACAGCACCAACAACTTTCTAGAGCCAGTTGAACAATCAATTGATATAAAAAAAATTACCGACAAAGGAACGTTTTTCAATTTATTAAAGACATATACAACAAACCATCAACAAGAATATGTTTCGTACTCAATAACGCAATGTTCACATTTGTTAGGCATATGCACCAGACATAAAAACGAAACAAAAAACAACTGACACGAAGTAGATCTACACGAATTTAAATCTCAATATTACAATTTATAAGCTTGATGATCAAATCTACAGTAATGTTTAGATACGTGGTAGCCAAAATATTTTTAATAAAGTAGAAACTACCATTTTGCCATGTCAACAATATCGCATTTGAAGCAAAAAAAAAGACGAGCCTATCTCGACTAATGTGCATTTGTTCCATACATAAAGTACCAATCATGTTACAGAACGCTTAATACAGTTCAGTATTTTATACGAATATGGTCGGAAACATGAAGTTCCCAATCAGAGCTACGACCGCCGCATCTGCGGCCAATTATTCTTGTGACATAGTTTGCTCAGAAACAACAGCACCGGGTTGCTACGAGTGTGTGATTTTGGGTTTCGCCAAAGACGGCAAACGTGGCAAAACCACAATGACGCTTAAGGTCCAATCAAATAACTACCCTAGTAGCACATGTAGACCGTGCTACACTAGTAAGGACAATCGACACAGTTCACAAGGTGATAATATCAAACTAATTCTTGTTGGTGAGATAATTTAACTGGCGTAGACATAGGACGGCGTACGTGTGGGTTGACTTTCAGCCTCAGCGACGTGTGCCTGCCAATGGATATTGTGTTGGGGACATCGTTGAAGTACTCGTTAGGTAGCAACGGAGCAGGAGTCTGAGGTTCGACGTTAGAGGGTTGTGTCGCTGCGCATGCGCAACATAAGTCATGTAATACTGATGATGATGACGTGGAGGATTCACTGACGTCATCATCTGATGACGCGGAGAGCAGGTTTTCCGCTAGGAGCTTGAACTATAAAAGAAGCGTACATGGTTTTTGTGGTGTATCTAGATCTGTGAATTTATATATGAATAATGTATTATAAAGTTAATATGAGCACAAAAGCAGAGAAGTCGCTTGAATATATTTGATCTCATGTGAATGTTATTTTTGTCGTCATTTTTGCGTGTAAACGCAATGTGTCAACTATACATGATTAAACAGTGTATGCTTGACAAAAAGAATACTTTACAGAAAATGTACTTGTTTCAAAGGCTGTATTTGAAACATAAAATGTACTTAGTTAATCCATGGTATACATGTATACGTATACATGTATAATTTTATAAGGTGTTCCTACCACAAAGACGGCGACAGCCACACCGACGATAAATCCGGCGATGACATCAGAGGCATGATGTTTGTGGTCCCTGATACGACTCAGGCCGCAGATAGAAGCTGTGAAGATGAGTGCTGCTTGAAGGAATAACTTCAGAATTCGTGAGAAACTGATGTGCAAACGCCTCTGGATGTAAAACTAGAAAACATATTTCAAAACTACATGTATTAAATGTTTGTTGCAAATGCAAAGAAGAAGATGAAGAAGAAAAAGAAGAAGGAAATCTTAGCGCAGGCTTTTTGTTTTGCAACTTTTCTGCTGCATGTATCATCGACGATTTAATCAAAAGCAGGAACTAACCTCAAGGCCTCAAGAGAACAGACATAGCATACGTCAAATATGAAATTTTCACTTAATTTTACATGCATCGATGATTAATTTCTGCAGGGACTATCCTCAAGGTCTCCATTGCACAGACATAACATACGTCTATTATGAAAATGTCACTCTATACACATTATTTTTCCCAAATATTGCAAAGGAAAACGTACGCAGAGGAAGACGGCGATATACATGGAGAACGCAGAATGTCCGGACGGAAACGACTGTCGGCTGTCACGAATCTCGTCTGCATCGTGCTCACTTCCGTTGCACGAGTAGTCTGTTATGTAACTGCGGATACAGAAAACAACATATGACGTCATAATCCATAATCATAATGTGAAATAATAATAATGGACAGCTATTGCTATACTTATATTTACTGTGCGAGATGCAGAAAACTTCCAATGCCAAAACAATCACAGCTTTAAACTTTTTAGAAAGTTATTGATGTTCAGGCTTGTTCGGGAGTTCTTATTTTGTTGTGATTTATTTTCCAATAAGGAAATCATTTCAAGTAAGAATAAATCACGTAGCATTTCAACATGTTTAGAAACTAGTTAAAACTGCATTGGTCAATTAATCAGGGATGAACGTTTATGAAGCTGGACCGTGTAGTACAAAAGTCCCATAATTCAACTTACGCGGGGCAAAGCGACCTGTTAAACTGCGGCCGACACACGTCCAAGAAGTTGGGTCTCAATAATCCCAGCTGGTTTTTCACAGACTCCACGAACAGTTGCTGGATCACGAACCCGATGATGAACACCGAGTAGCCTTTGGCGCAGAACCAAAAGTCTTCACAGGTGTGACATGCGCGCAGACACTTCCGGTTGATGGAGTTCAATACCTCGATGATAAAGACCTATTCAATAAAAAAAATACAAAAGGTATGAATACAAAATTGAATGTTTAATTCGTGAATGGATAAACTTGATTTTTTTACTGTGTTATCACATTTTGATTAGCTATTCGTTCGTTCGTTTGTTAATTGATTCCTATGTTTAATGGCTTATGTATTATAATCATTGTAAGCTATATGATAATCCGGACAATAACATTACAATATAATAAAGTTATTCGGACCGCGTTAGACTTCTTTTACGCTTAATGAAAACAGAAGCCCTTGACAAGATTAATAATAAATTGAAGTGCCGATTGCTATTTTGACGTTCGCCAGCGAAAATAGGACAAGTTGTGTCCATACACTATGCATTCGTATTTGGGTTTATGGATAATTTGTACATGTATTGCTATTAATTTGAATAAAGTCTTAATTTACTATAAAAATGACAAATGCCACCTATAATTATATTAAAATAAATTGAACTAAGTGTCTTAATTCAGTTGAAAAATGACAAATTTCACCGATATTTATGATAAAATATATTCCTTTGTATCCAGCTAAACGTATACATTTGTTGCCAATCAAGTTCAGTAATACTCACACAGAACATAGAGATCCCAAAGCCGGCGACGATAAGAATAGGTGTACTGATGGTGTCGGGCCGATAGGGGAATGAGATCGAGGGGTCATCGCAGTAGAAACCCCTTGCAATGGGCTGGCCCTGTAGAAACAGATACAGCACGGGGATACCCACTGTAATAAAGAAAGGAAACCCTGATGTCATGCAATTTACTTATTTTTTATAAATTGTGGGACAGATTGTTTGCCTACATAAAAATATCCGTTTTACAATCCAACAAGTGTAAGTATTTTTAAACAGACGACAATGTAAATATAAGAACTGCAAAGAAAGTTTAACAGCTTTGCTGTTTCAGGCTTTAGATATGCATACACATGGTCTTAACCAATTGGTCTATATAATGGCAAACTGTGTCAAGCTAACAAAAGCAATAGAAATTTCGTAAATATAATAACTAGTGTTTCAGATACCTTTATTGACTGCTTAATCTCATTGTTCAGTAAACCACTATTTAAAGGAGTACTAAAGCCGAAAGAAATTCATCGAAATTTACAAACGGCCTTGTAAGTACGACACTTATTCATCTGTATAATGATGCGCACGTTACCTCGGTCCGATCGAGTTAATTTCGACTAAATCATCTGGGGAGCATGCCTCAAATTGGTAAAACGTTGTAATGGCACGCCTATCGGGTTACAACAAATTGCATGGCATACTCGACAATAGCACTTTCAGGATACCTGTATATTATGTTGCAAAATAACAACCAAGACCCGTTTAACACGCTTAAGCATTATTTAGTTTAATGCTTATCGATCATGTCAAGTTTTATTTATAATGGATGGTAAATTTGAAGTTATTTATATGACTAATTTAAGAAAATTGCTTTCATTATTGCAAGACATTAAAATCTTCACTCGTTGTAAATTTGCGAAAATGACAGAAAGTGGCGTTTCAGTGATGTATAAAAAGAATTATCCTCTTCATTTAAAACAATTGCAAAAAACTGCAACATTAAAGGCAAGCATAATTTGATGAATGTGCAGCATCCATTATATTGTACGTAACTAATTTTCGAGCAGAGAGGCGTTTCTGTTTTTTTTGTCATGTTGGTTAAAAAACAAAACGCTCAATAGGAAAATAGCGCAGCGTGATACATACAGCTCACAATTTTGTTAAAGCGTTCTGCTTATTTGAAGTTCATGTCAGCCATGGTTATACAGGTAAATTTGGTTGATATTTGGAGACAATGAAATAATAATTATGTCTATTATAAATACGAAGACTCGAGAAAGTGAACAACTTTCTAATGAAGCGTATCTGTAAATTCCAGGAATGCAGTCTTTGCTAATTATCGAAATATCTTGTATTGTAAGAACTGCATACACTTGCAGCATGTGATGGTGCAACGCGTAAAGGTATGTCGGTACTGTAATATATCAATCAATGCACAGAAGAGACATATAAAAACATGCAGTTGTTTTTTACAACTTAGAATTGTGATGCATCGGGCATGCTTAAAAGCTTAACAGACCTGCATCTATTGCAAAAAGCTACTGTCATGAACGACACATTGGCCAAGTATCATCTCCCGAATATCAATCTCAGCTATCAATAAATGTATTTGGAAATGTATACCTAAAACCCAACATATCTGACACCATCATTTAAACATGAAGCGATATAGTCAGAACGTGTCAAATAACATATCATTTCAGACATACGAACGAAACAACTTCGATCCTCGAAATTGGAACCGGTCTATTACGCGCATGTTCAAATCTTCAGGTCGGATTATTGAAAAATGGCCTGCATAAATGATTAATTGGCGCTGTTAAGACAAAAGATGTGCGATATTGGTAGCTAATTGGGTCTAATATTTACTGGGAGTTCCCGAATCAGCGCCGTATCTTATGTGCGATTCGCAAGATATAGCCAAGAAAGCCTCAACAGCCGCCAATCGTAGATGTGAATCGGTATTACTATATCACAATCTCTCGCTTGTTGGCGGCACCACGTAAAGTCACGTCTACACCACAGCGACCGTTCTAGCAAATCAAGTATCAATATATTTCCCAAAACACCGTTGATACTGAACTAGATGTACAGTACTACTCAAACCAAACACAAATATTTAACTCGCCGTCGCGAAGTCCGAATTTTCTATTCGCGCAATTACTTTTCTATTCGCGGTGTCTGATATCTGCCACGAAATTACACGGCGTAAGTCCGTTGGCTCTTACGACAGCTTGATGCCTAGCCTAAATAGCCACCAACCGTTGGTGCGAATCGCTTTTTCTATATCACACTTACTCGCGTGTTGGTGGCACCACGCAAAGTCACGGTTGCGAAATAAGCAACAACATTTCTCAAAACACCGTTGATACTAAAATACATGTACAGTACTAATCAAACCTAACAAAAATATTTTGCCGCCGTCGCCGCCATGTAATTACATAAAGTTAAGCAGAGTGACACCTTATTTCCGCCACGAACTTGCACGCAGTAAAACGCACTGTGCGTTGGCTCTGATGCAAGGTTGATCCCTAGTGACTCCAAGTAAGTTGTGCTCTATCCCGAGTCCTCTCGCGTCTGACTCGATCACAAAACTCCGCGATTCACGAAGTATGTTTGTTTTGCTGGAGCCATACTGTATGATAGTGAACCCTCTATATATGAGTACCTCGCTAAGGCTAAACTTCATTAAATTACAAGGCATTATACACATTGCGTAAATTAGAGGGCTGCTGAGGTGTTTGCTGAAATTATTAGATACACGTGTTCCTTTCATCTTAATAAAATAAAACTTTCGAAATAGGTCTATTAAGGCTGTGACGCAAGTGTGTTGTGCCTTTTGCTCCATGTGGTCTGAAAATCGCTTTACGGCGCGTCAACATTTTGTTGTTGTTGTTTTTTTCTCCCCGCGTTCGTTGACTTTATTTAATTTTGTATATACCAATAATATGACACTGATAAAAAGATTAGGGACACTGAAATATTTTTTTTTAATGTAACACGATTAGGTCCAGTAAGTATTAGGAGGTAATGTAAGAATATATAGTGTCATATTAAAACATATAGACGCGAATCACAAAACTATGAAGAATGTATGAGTATTTAGATTTAATAGAAAATGCGATAGCATCGTGCCTAACGGGTTTGATTATGCGTCTTACAATTTACAGTGAAATGTAATCTTCGAATCATTGTGTGCATATATTAAGTGATTTATTGTTCCGTTTCTGCAGGTTATTTCATATCTCTCACCCTCATTGCAGTTAAAATTGCAAATTACAGTCTCTTATTACAGGTTTTACACACGTATTCACAACACTAATATCTGTGATGAAGTTCTAAATTATATTTTATTACTTTATTATCCTAAATATGTATAACCTAAAATACTGCATATAAGGCACAGGTAAGCCAATTGTCACTACATGCATGACAATAGCAATGCAGTGACGGGAGATTTTACTGGCATAATTTGGGTGCATTGACCCATATATAAATATGTTCAATGGCTTAACGCGGAGTTTGTAATGCCTTTATTTTAATATATGCCATGTGCTTGATGTGGAGGCAACTGGGGTGTAATAATCGCTACGCTTATATTTTACATATTCATTTTTAATATCTGTATGATGTATCTCTAAAACAGTGTTACAAAAAAGAAATGAAGTTAGATTATTGATTTGTTAATATAAATCAGTCTTGAGACTTGACGCTTCAAGCCTAATAGCGTGCAGTCACCGAGCTTTATTATGAGTTTATTCTATACACAATATAATGATAAGGATCTGCATATAAAAATAATTTCGTCTGAACGTCTACGGTAAGTCTGGAGATGGTTTTAGATTCTTTAAATATCTTCTTGTTGGAACAAGATGTGCCATTTATTTTCGTTAAATCCTTGAGAAACAGTTATGATTAGCCCGCGTGTCCTGAATTTACGATTCGTTTCATAAAAAGCACATAAAACAGATCATCAATAAATCATGAAAGATAGAAAGAATGAAATCAATAAGAACGCATGACTCTGTTGGTAGGATAGCCAGATTCTGCCAATAAATCATTTAAATACATATTGAAAGTTTTATGTTTGCGACCTATTTATGTCAGCGATAAGTTTTGCTTAATATTAGCCAGCTTTGCATCTTTTGTATTGGCAATGCAATCAAAATATTTGACAAGTAGACCAAACCAATGAGAAAAAATATACGGTCATCATGAAGTTATAGGTGTAGTGTCCGTATTTCTATCGAACCCGTGTTCGAGCCTAGTACAGTGTTATTGTCCAAGGTACCTGTCTAAAAAGTTGAACCCTTTCAAACGTCGTTTTTGGCAAGAAAGAGCTCGTATATATGCAACAATCGATAGGCCCTAACATGATAATAAAATCAATCAAACATAGGACTCGGTATCTATTAAGTTGGGGAAAACACAGAATAAGTAACAGAAAATCATAACGAGATTCGCCAAAAACATTGTTACTACCAGCTCCTTTCTTTGTGTGGATCTTTCTTTGTATGTTTCTTACTTTTTCTTTCATTACATTTTTCTTTTATCGTTATTTTTTTCTTTCATAATTTTTTTAATATTCTGGTCCCATTGACCCATAATTTGAAATCTTCAAACTGATCTTATGCCATTAAACAGGGACGACGTGTAAACAGAAGCGAATTGCATAAATTGACACTTGATTGTTATTTCGCGCGATGTGGTTATTGCACTGATTATCTCTGAATAGAGACAAATGCACTGATAAAAGGCTAATCAAAACCACAAATGCACTGATAAAATACATATTTATCTTGTCTAATCATTTAAATCAATATTTGTCTTTCCTATTGCATTTGTCGAAAGGATGATGTAAAACATTAGGATGGGTGGTGGACTGGCATGCATTTGCAGCAAAGCACTGCAGTGAACAGTGAAAACGATTATGAACTAATACATATTTTATAATTTCTCGTTTAAATTCTTAAGTTTTTGGCAAAAACCAAGGTTATCAAAATTGCATCTTTAATTGTCGCAAATGAACTCTTGCCAAAAACTCAGAGAAAGTAAAATAAATTTACATTTTAACGATTTACTACGAGTATATAAATTATGCATACCATCAAGTTGATTCAATGTAACATTCACAGTGAAAGCGATTGCCCTGCGTGTCAAATGTTGCAAACAATTGCTTTGGCAGGTCGTGCTAATGTCATTTAATCGGTGATATGATAGAAATCAGATTGCAATACTTGTGATAATGGATGTAAAAATAAGGCTGAGGAAAAAATGTCCTCAATTTCCAACCTTGGTGGCCTTTAAATTATTTGATAAGATGTAAATTACGAAAAAAAAAACATCGTAATTTATCTAAAATGTTGCAGGAAACACCGATACGAGGGAGTACATAAATTATCAGGTTTACGAATCAGGAAAAACAAACATTAGTGTGAAACTTTGAACGCCATTATCATAACGGGAAAGTGTAAATCATAACATTGTTCATTGAAACAAGTGTATCTAAATAATTTGGGTTCTTTGCAGCACGACTATGTACCGGTATGTGGTACTATGAAACACGTGTTTTAACGTTACGACAAGCACGGCAAAACTGACGTACGGTTGTCATCATTAAAGATGTAATGTCAGTTTCGGTACTTTTAATCATAAGTGTCTAAATGTATTTATAATTTTTGTTTATAATTTAACAATGTTTCTGTATGTATTATATACTAGAATAGACGTTTACGGCGTTTATTGAACACAAACATTGCTTTTGTTCAATTTAACTATCATACATAGTCTCATGTCATAGTTTCGTTAAACACGTGTACCGATAATTGTGATTGTAATGATGACAACTTTTAAACTTGTGCAAATAATGAGTTTAAAAAAATAAATAACCATAAACGTAAGAATTAGGCCCCACGACTACCAGCGTTCACAGACTGGCAGTAACTTTAACTTTAATCTTAAATATTGGTCAATCAAGCTCTGATATAAAACGTTAGTATATAAAGTGAAGATTATGTTTAAGAGTTGGAGAGTTTTCGAAGTCATAGGGCGAAGTGCCGGGTTTAATTTGTAACATATGTAAGTAAATTACTACTTTGGAAACTCTCAGCATGCCAAAAAACTTGACACCAGCTAATGGCCTCATTATGCAAATTAGTACACGTATATAGGTATTTTACATATGTACCAGGTTTGACCGACTTAGTAATTAAGGTCTTACCATTTGAAAGATAGTTGCGCCCCAAATATGGTACTGAGACTAAAAACAGTAATAAAAAGGTTATCACCATACGTCGAAATGGAGAATGCCGTCTCAATATTTGTTGAGATACGGTTATCACTCCTAATGCAACTTAAATGCGTTCGCTTGATCTTGTACACTTCATTCGTGTCCTCATGTTTGAGATTTGCCTGCCAGATGTCTTGTTGTAATTTATTCACGCTTTCGTATTTGTTAACATTAAGATTATGTCTCATGATTATAACAGTTCGCAAATCAAACCTAGTGTCATCGCAAAATATATTGACCCTATAAAAACGGATTGTATACTCGTATATAAGAGTGTTTAATTTTTTTAAGCGTTTAGTTAAAAGCTATACAATTATACATGTCACTTCAATGCTTTTCATTAATTAATAACAATAAATTGTATATTTAATTGATATAGAAGGTAAAAGATTTTAATTATGATATTTTAAACCACTAAAACTACTTTCTATTTTAGAATTGTAAGCACCGGAATTATTATTTGTCGTTTTAAACATCTTAATATTTCAAAGTTGTAGATTTTACTTAAGTTTCAATAAAAATGGAGAGATGTGTGTAATAGTTTTGTTAAGTGTATTGCGATAACCATTAATGACATAATATATGATCGGAATTAAATTTGAAATAAGTTAAAGAACTAATATTTTATTTTTAATATTGAATATTAACTCACCAATAAGGAAAATGATAACATCCACTATTAACGCCAATGTGAGGCGTCTGCGACTGACGCGTCTATTATCCGGACACTTTTCCATATTGCAGTAGCTCCACAGGACCATCTAGACCGGATAAGTGCAGTTGAAACGTCTCGAGCTCCGGGTTTTATACTCGTGTAACAGTAACTCCAGGCGAATAAGCTGCCGCGGTTTAAATCCACTTTTTTTCTCGTCGATTACAGTCCTGATGCGATGTAAACTTTCAATAAGGCACACACTTCACTCACATTGTTAACCATAGGTAATCACGCTGTATCAACTTGCTTGCACTAGCAGCTATCGCAGGAGTTTCACTCTCGATTTGTATTAAAATAAGTTTATATTAGGTTTCGAACAAAATCAGATTGTTGATAAACATTAAACGTTACGTCATTTACGTCACTTTTGCAAGGCTATACCTTTGGCGTCAAATATGTAAATCTTCACAACGTCCTCAACCTGCAACTATACAATGATAACAATATAGTCAGATTATGTTAGATTTGTATAAATGTTCATAGTCACCCCACACTCCATAGTCCGTGTTTCGGCCTAATCAGCGCTTCTGTCTTCTTTTTGTTTTGCTTCGTCATGAATTATAAAATGTGTGGGGATTGGTCATGCAATAATGTGTACGGCCATTCGCTTCTACCCCTCACTCAACAATCCAAACAAACAAAACAGCAATGGCCGGTAGCTCTTACTGTCCAATCAGCTATTGTATAATTGCAGTGTATGAAACCGCAAAGAAAGTAATTTCTAGTATAACTTGCCTTGCCTGTAATATTTCATAATAGTTATGATCGTTATTTATTATATAGAATTTTTAAACGTTATAAATCATTACTGTTGGAAGTTCTATATTAATAAGCATTGGCAATAGCTATTACTTTCTTTTCAACAGGTTCTTCAATCTTATTTTTCTCAGTATATAAATTTAAAAGTCATGAATTTAACAAATGGCGCATGATGCACTGTATTCGACAATTGCGTCCGCAATGTTCGCATTCTTTAAAGAGCAATAAAATGTCACCAACAAAACTAAACAATTAACAACTCCCAATTATATACATGTACATCATTAATTGTGTACATGTATCATCAATACCATAGACAAACATTTATTAGTTTCTTATAAGGCAACAATAATATTTTATTACATACATTTAATATAAATATTTATGGGGAAACAAGACATAAGTGTTGAGTTAAATATTAATGATGTGTACATTTTTGTAATATATGTCAGAATTGAAAAACTACTCATTTTCCAATAGAGTGTCACCGTATGTTATGAAAGATTCGGTTTTGATGTGCAAATATTATTTATATTTGTTAAAAAATATTCCCTAGATTCATTTGTTCATGTTTGATTTGCATGTGAGTTTTTTTACTCCAACATTAAATATGCCGCCAGCGTATTCACCACCGTCGTTCAACAACTCTATCCATCAGTCTATTTTCTCTATTTGCACCGCGTGTAGCGGAAAAAAGCATCTAAGAAATTTACTGAGTTTCTACCGGGACATCAGGCACAGAACAAACATGGCAAAAACTCCTCAGTCTATTCGAAGACTACCGCGAGACAGCGGGATCGAAGTTTTTTGCCTTTCCTTGACGTGCCTATTCGATGAGACGTGCTGTTTCACTTTGCAGCCATCAACGCCCTTTAATCACAGAGAACGTTGTCGTTTGCAGCAACTCAACTTAACGCCGTATCAGATCGTGAGTTTTCTTGATTTTAAAAAATTAAAGCATATGCTTGCATAAATGTATGATTAATCACGTTATATGTATTTAATCATAGAAATGATTAAATCAAGAAATTAATCAATGTCGTCTTTTGCATCAAACATGACAATGCGCAGTTTAAATAAAAAAGATTCCGCGATTTAATTTTCGACACATATACAATACTGATAGCATTCAGAAAAAGTTTAATTTCTTCTTTCTCAACATCAACAATAATAATTATTATAATTCGTAGTATTAATAATAATCAGCAATAATAGCAACAACAACAACGACGTCGACGACAACAATGATGACGGCGACGACGAGGACGACGATGAAAGACTACAGTAAGAATAATAAAAGTAACAATAATCACCTCACATATCTGTTAATCCGACACCCTGAGAACGTAAGTTAATATTCCTCTACTAAAATGGCCGAGTAGTTCCAACAGAAATGCATGAGTGGGTCGATATGCACAGTTAAGCCTCAACTGATGATGATGAACTAAACAGAGCGTCATCCGCTGAGAAATACATGCTCTAATAACATTCGTTGTATCGCCGAGGAAATTATTCAAAGATTTTTGTGTGTGACGCGAGCTACGGATGCGTGATTTGTTTCGTTATGATTGGGAATAGGTTTCGATTAGTGTCACGCTTGGCAAGATAATTGAAAAAAATTTGGCGAAATGTTCACAGAAACGTTGGTATTGACGCATTTTGCAATTGCTTTTCATCGAATGGATTATAAATATTGTAAGAATTTAATGAAATTTAAAGCAAATCGACGGACAGATTATTGAATATTGTATTACCGGTATATATATATATATATTTATTTATCCTGCTACTAACGCAAACAGTGACCTAATAAAGCGGTGACCGTATAAACTTGTTGATATCCGGCAGTAGATCACGTGACTGTGATATACCGTCAATAGGTATTCCTAATCGCCGGATAACAACATTGTCGAGAATGACACAGCATAGTCTACTTAAAAGTTTTTTATCGATACAAACTTTGTGTTGCCTAGTTTAACAGAGTTAAACAACAAATGAGTTGTTTGTCCTCACATTCCATTTGACTGGTTAACAACAACTTCCTTCCAGTTCCATTCCATTTCAACACACTTGAATCTGATGCAAGCGGGTTATTCTTTGTGGATAGACTTTCTTTGGTCAGCCAACAGAGCATATTCATTAAAGAAATAACCTTGTATATTAATTTCCGATGAAAAGAAATGAAAAAAAGTTATCAAAATTTTAACGTATAACTAAACATTTTATGATTTATTTCACTTTCAGTTACACTGTCCTCCACCCACAACTAATACTATCCGAGTCAATCGTAGAAAATTGAAAAGGGATTAATCTCCCCGTTTCCATTCGAGGCAAATATTCGATACACATTTTATCTGAATGCTATTGCATAATATAATCCATCCAAAACACAGAAACACTAAATATTTATTCCGATTTAATGTATTTTAAACTGCAAAACACTCGCGTTCTGGTTTGACTACATTGCGTAAACTTACAACTCAAAATGAATGACGTAGTTGGTGTGACGTAATTTAACTCTTTAAAAACCAATATAATCTGGTTTAAAACAAAAGCAGATTTACTACGTCATTTTCGTATCGTGCTGACATCAGCAAATAAGATGTATTAATATTTTACTTTTGCTTTTTGAAAAAGGTGATTAAGAAATAGAGAACTATTTTTTCCAGGTAGTACGCATTCATGCAAGCGAGTTATTAGGTCGAGGCCCGTCTAGAATGTTTTTTTAATTTAAAACTTTAGTGTTTGGTGTTTTTAAATTTAATTGAATAGAAATCAGGATAAATAGAATACACGGTAGGTGCCGGGAGGGAGAAAGTTTATCCGGTTCGGCCCGAAAACAAAAACAGGGCTCGCTAAAGCTCGCCCTATTTTCATTTTCTAAGCCTCACCGGATAAACTTTCTCCATCCCGACACCAACCATGTATTCTCTATATATGTGACCTGTGCTGCAAAAATGGGTCCTATGGATGAAAAATCAAATTTTTAGTTTTTTTACATTTTCATTTAGTACTATCTTTAGCAAATAAAACACTGAACAAATTATGCTTCTATCATTTTTATTTTTGGAGATATTGCCAGAAACGTTATACCACCGTATAATACAAAATGTCATATTTTGTGCAAAAATAAGAACAAAAAAGTACACTTTATATTACTTATATTGATATACAAACAATACACAATGACAACAGTATGATCAAAGACTATACTACAGTTGTATAAAATAATTAATTTTCATTTTGTCCTCACATTGTTACAAAAAATGTTTCAAAACGCAGTTTCCATGGTAACCAAAATAGAAAATTAGTTATTTAGATAACAAACTGAGTGCACATTACCAATTTCAATTGTTTTACCAAAATCTTGGTGAACACATTGTATTTGCATATTAGTATCTTATTAAGAAGTTATAAAAGTACATTTTTTGTTATAATTGCACTGCCATGAAATATCTTTACAAACCTGTTGGAATCAATTTACATGTATGTAGGTTTAAGAATAATAAACTGTGTTACTTATATGATATCCATAATATTTGTTTCTATCGGCCAATATACTTCTTTTAAATATGCACACTACAGCTGATGCATAAAAGATTCATTTCATCGAAAGCACACATTGTTGAAGACAGTAACTGTCTCCATAGCAAAAGCATTTTAGATGCTAATGGGGCAGTATAACAAACAAACATGCAATAATGATTTAAGTATGCATGTCACATGTGTTTGTAAAAATAACCTTTATAGTTTTAGCACACACACTGGTATTGTTTAATTGAATATTAAACACATGAACAAAATTAACAATATAATTTTGTGTTACTTGCATCCTTAAACGGTAGGTTAACAAATCAAACAAACAGTTACTAGTATCATTTATTCAAACTTGACAACACTAGAACAATTACCCATAACATAATACTTAAACATTATAGTTTGTAACAAACAAAGAAACATAATTCTTCATCGTTACAAATAACAACTAAAACTTATCCAGTTTTAGAATACTTAGGTTTTGTCCACATGAAAACAAGATACATGTAATAGAGTATAATATGATACTGGTAAATGTACTGGGCCAGTATTAAAAATATTTCCTAAGGGAAATCTTAAATATACTTATGTGTTATACATGTGTTAATTATTTCTGTTTACAAAATCCTAAAATACTAAAAACATAAGCAATTATTACAAGTTTAAGACATTTAAATATAAAAATACTTCTTCATGAAACCTCCATAGACTTAAAGAATATTGTGATTTAAAAAAACTTAGGTTTTCCCTATAGAGCTTTGTGAATAGGTCCCTGGTCAACTTAAAACGAATTTTAGAGCTTTTGTTAAGTTTAACAGTTATGGCAAAACACATTTTTTGTCCAGTTATGATCAAACATTATTAAATGTGTACACATTAAAACAAACATTCAACACGTTCATTTTTGTCTCTGATGATCCCATGTAGGAACTAGAGGTAATTGGCAGATTAGCAACAGTTGTACGAAAAAACTGTCAGATTTCATCATGAAGATACCACTGCCTTTCTGAAGACAAATGGTAAAACCTGGTCCAAATATTTGGTTTGCCATTGCATCAGACTGACGGTTGACACCGGGCCTCCCCACATTTTACTTTTACCTCGGGACTATCAGTAAGCTTTCAACACAACGTGCATCTACATTCTACTGAAGAAACCAGATGTGGCATATTATGGTCATACCGGCACGACTTCATGACTGTTGTGGCTGTGTCCTGTATCAATAGTACAGTACAAGTATCGGTATTCTTTTGTAAACAATAATCATGGTTTTTTGTAATTATAGGTCATAAATTTAAACTTAATATAATTTAATGTCATTCATTAACTATAAAGTCCTTAATAGATGTGTTTTTTAATTAAAATGTACATATAGTAGGGATTTCTTACGGCATTCATCATCAGATTAATCTCTCAAGCTTGGTATGGTTTCTGTAATTTGGTGACATGATCATCTCATATCATGTGGAATAATACTCGGTTTATAGTTCATAATACCTGCATGGTTACAGCATCCATATGTCGCTATTTTTTTTCCCACAGCCAAAAATGCCAGTCACTTGATTACTTGGTGTGGCCTGCCAGCATCAAGGAGTATTCGATCCCCTCGTGTATTCCTTCAAAATATAAATTTAAGATAGCAATTTTAAGATAGTGTATCTAACAAATGAAGATATTCTGTTAAATACATTAGGCTTTGGGACTGGTTTTTAAACAATGTGGAAACTATGCACATTTTCCATGGTAAAAAATTAAATCATCCCAGTGTCAAAGAAAATAACATGTGAATGGTATATGAATTATGTATAACTATAAGCATTTTAAGGCAGACTGCTTACCAGTCAATTTCCTCCACACAGCATAGACCAGGACGGTATTATATTTATTCTGTCCATCACAGTTGCTGAAGTGGAATTTAGCATACCTCTCACCAAGACCATAGTATTTAAGGTAATAGTGGTGGAAGCTTATTGCTGGAGGGGCCCCTTTTCCTGGTGCCAGCCCTTCATATGCAAGATAAAACACTTGCTTCTCTAAAAAACAAATAAAACAAATATAGTTTTTGCTGTTGCATCTCAGACACCTTAAATCTGGTGGATTCAGTCAACCTAAAAGTTTTCTGAACATTACATTAACCTAATTTCTAAACACAGCACATATCAAAATTTTGTACAACTTCCACCGGAAGTTTTGACAAATATATTTGATGACAAAATTGCAACAAAACAAAATATTAACAAGTTCAATTTTATTTTTAACAAAGTTTCTGTACTCATGTTATGATTAAATACTATTTCAATTAGTAAAAACTCCTGCAGACATGTGCATTGTCAGATATTTTTTGGTCAAATGACCTTACAGTTACAGAGCAATGAGGCGGGTCAATCAGGCCATGCCTTAAATGCATTCAATGCTCATAAAAAACAAACGGCCTATGATATAAGAAACAGTGGAACTGTCTGGGCTTCTTAGGGTACCTGCTATGAGCCAGCCGATCAGAATTCATAAACCATAAGAAACATCTAGAAGAATACAACTTGGTTTTTTAAAGTTTTTTTATGCAGTAAAGTTTCTTTACCAATTGTTATTGCTAATACTAATAAGTAGAAATGTTTATATGACAATTTTAAAAATTTCTCATGCAAAAACATTATTTTTAAGTGCGATCAATGCACAGGCATGAGTTCAACATAAAAGACGGACAAACCACAAGTCTATATGAAAAAAATGCAAAACACATTAATAATGTCTTTAAGACTTCCATTAACATTTAATGGCATAATTATGTTCGCATTTTAGAAATAAAAAATAACAGCCTTTGCAAAATTTTCTTATCAAAACTAGTACACTTATAATATGTTTATTCGTTCTTAACGTTATTTTATTAAGAAATTACAATTTGAAATTGCCGCCACTTGAATATATTGTCTAACAAGATTACTTCCGGGTCAAAATCGGCTGATAATTTTTACAAGGAAAAGGCAAATAATTCAATTGATAAACAATGACAACAACAGAAAATGCCATACGTACCTGCTGAACTTGGTTTGCCATATATAAAGTCCAACAATACAGCTTTTATGTTAAAATTAACCGAAAAAACAAGGATATTTCCGATATCAAAACGAAATTTTTTCACACGAAATGGCGACTAGCGACACCTTCCGATCAGGGGAAATTACCCTAATAAACTGGTTACAAAACAGTCACATTTATTGATTTCAAAATATTTAATGGCTAAAAGATTAAGTTTGTTACTTATGACATTTTCTTTCGAAATATCTGCATATTAATGACATACACGCTTAATTAAGCAAGGAAATAATTGGAGAAAATCGTGTAGGAATTTTAATCTCGTTTTTCTCGATAACGTCGTTACCGCCACAGGACTCATTTTCGCTGACCGCGTCACATATACTGCAGTATATGTATGTGCGATTTATATCTACATGTGAATTGAAAAAAACAACAACAAAAACAAGTATATATATTACTTTATCCTATTAGAAAGATATATACTTTTCGTACTATCATCAACGACCACATAGTCGAATCATTAAAAAAATGCACATTACCACGATATTCAGTTTTAAACATCCATGCCTACATAAAACATAAATCATTTGCGATAACCAAACTTACCTTTGCCACAAAAGTAACAGCGCCCGCAAAAAATTTCAACGTAGACAACTTTTTTTATAATAGAATTTCATATTTTTCTTTACTTCTCTACCTTTTATAATTAGACTTTTAGAAATAAACAATGTGCCCTGAATATTATACCAGTTAAACCCACGCAATTTACCGACCACACTAGAGCGATACATAGAGAATAACAGTTTACTGCCTGGTCTTGTGTAATATATGAGGTGAGGCTTAGAATAATATAACGGCGAGGCTTGCCGAGCCGTTATTTTATTCGTGTCGAACCTGATATATTACAAAAGACCAGGTAGTAACCTGTTTATCATACCACGTTTTTCTCAAAATTACACAAAACGAGCTGATATTTATACATTTAAAAACTAACAACAGCGCTGATTTTCTGAGCCGGCTTTTACACGTTTACGTGCATGTAGTTACTGATTTCTAAAAGCTGACTGGATAATACATTGTTTTTAACATTCCGTAATTATAAATTAGCTGTTTTCACTACGAATACATTGATTACACACACGTTCATTCATATAATATTGAAAATGCAAACAGAAATGGATTGCAACGATCAATTTTATTGGAAAACACACGTCACCAAATTTTTTGGAGACGCCATTTTGGAGTTGTGTATTGAAATTGACATTTTCAAAATCGTGTCAATATTGAATATAGCGTGTTAAATGTTTGGTAAAATGTTTAAGGCTTGAAACATAAACTGATCATGTGTAGTAACTTTCAGTTCATTTATAATGCATTGAAATACTTGTGTATGGATGATTTATTGTTGATTTAATGAAGTCATACAAGTACCAAAGTGCGGGTTTATGTAAATATTTCAAAAATTTAAGTTTTTGTTATTTATGACGATTAAAAATAATAAACTGTATACGTTCTTGGTATCAAATTGTTTGTTTTGTTGATTCTGATTTATTTTTAATGAACATGTTGACTTAGGAGTTGTTTTCGAGTAATATGACGTACATCCAAACATTGACTGATATAAACGCTACTGACCTGATATAAAACAGTTGATATCAGCATAGTGGTATGATAAAGAGAATATTTGTTGATATCGGTGAATGATCAAATTTTATTTCAAGAGTGGTCATAGAAAACAATATGTTAACGAGTGGCTACCATTCGAACTTTACTGAAAATCAACAAAGTTTCTTTTTATTTTATGCTTTAGAACAATAAATAAAAAAAAATGCGCGAGACAAGCTTAAACGTCACATATGCGTGTATTCTGACGTCATTAAAATGACGACATAAATTATTCCAAAATTGTTTATAATAAGTATGGTGGGTAAAAAGTGCCATAATGTGTGCGTCGTTGTGGCTAAATTATATTTTTGTTGAATTTTATCATGTGTGTAACAAATGTATGTTAATACTGTACATGTATATACATTTGCCAAGGGAGGGAATCCTATACTGGTAGATCGATGCTATTGAAAGAAAACTAGTGCGTTTTATGTTATCTTTTCACTGCAGTGAAAATATAAAATCTTATGTTTTCAATGCTCAAACAGTGAAAATATACGATTGTATTTCACTAATAAAATGAATTCGATATTTCACTGAAAAGCGTATATAAAAAACGTCGTTATACGCCCGAATGAGATAATTTCAAAAATGAAAAACGAACCAATCAGTTTTATGTACTATTAACGTATGCCCTTGTTATTATTAGTATTGTTGTCAAATAATAAGTAATGGATTGAATTAAATATGTTTATCTGCCCCTGAATTTACACAACCACGTATAGGTTTGATAGCTACTGGTAATTTTGTTCAATTTAAAACATGTACTAAACGCTCCGAGGTGACTAATAAGTATAAATTTCCTTTTGGATGAAGATGATCATCATAATGATGGCTAGAAGATGATGCTGTGCTGCTGATGATGATGAACATGCTGTCGATGAGGGTAATGAAAACGATGATAAAATAATAACTAAGACGATGATGATGATAATAATAATGATGTTGATGATGATTGTGATGGTGAAGAAGAAGAAGAAGATGATGATGATAATGATGATGGTAGTGATAATGATGATGATGATGATGATGATGATGACGATGATGATGATGATGACCACCATTATGATAATTAGTATTATATTGTTGAGGCTGATTATGATGATGATTATGGTCATGTTGATGATAACTAGGAAGAGGGGAACGAGGAATATGTTATGATTATGATTCTGCTGCTGTTAACTGCAACTGCCGTTATATGTAATTAGCTTGCAGCGCATGTGCATTATATTATAATCAATAATGTTCAATAAAACCTCTGTCAAGCTGTGCTGTGTACGACCCCCATCTCTATCAATCAGACGCCTGCATCATCTAGTTCCCGATCTGGTATACGATATATGAGACCCTTACACGGTGTACATTCGCTTTAACGGGCGTAGCTTCAGATAAACTGAAGCCCCTTTTTGTTATAATAATGTGTTCTTATTTGTAAAGTGTTTTAAACGTTCGGATTTTCCGTTTGTGCAACGCTGAAACAATTTAACCGAAATGAAATTCATTTACTTGATAAAAAAAGAAAACAAAAGCCAGGACTTAGTTGTTCAAAACTTCATATACTTATTAAACTTGTGCCAATCTTTTGATAAGGTCAGTTATATCAATATTGCATTTATTTGTTTAAGAGATAATTTTCTGGTGATATTTACCAAGTTGCATAGAATTGAAACAATATACTCAGTTGAAACAATATACGTGCCTTTTATACCTGACAAGAGTAAGCACTTGACGCGTTAGCTTACATAATCTACGCTGCTGGTCGTTGATATCCAGCCCAGCTAAACAAAGCGTTTTCGAATTGCTTGAATTTAAATCAACAATATTAAACAATAATGGATGTCTCTGTTTTTCATAATTATTATCAATTATATTTTTCAAGATTTCAGAACTGTGAACAGAAAACACATGCGGAAATGTTGTAACTTTGTGCACGATAATATTGATAGATGTGCAAGAATTGATAAAATGAATAAGACATGTACTATAACAAAATTTATAGAT
This sequence comes from Congeria kusceri, assembly GCA_027627225.1. Lineage (NCBI taxonomy): Eukaryota > Metazoa > Mollusca > Bivalvia > Myida > Dreissenidae > Congeria > Congeria kusceri. Next base: position 25,196,722 of record CM051032.1, on the reverse strand, counting down.
ATCCATAAAGACTTTTAGTCCGACTAAATCAATATATTCGATTGATAAATAGAATATACATAATTTATATTGTACATAGAGAGTAATGGACAATAGCTGGATAAATTGGGATATACATGTATACAAATTTTGACGTTCCGTTCTTTCATTCAATTGATCACAATACGATATCAGATGAATGAAATACAATGTGACCTAAATTAATATTTGATATAAATAGGCTAAAATTTTATTTATGTTTCCAATAGACACTTTTAGAAAGGATCAATTAAATTTTATTTGAATGAGGTAATTAAATTGCTTTTTTGTTCGATCTTGATTGCATAACTACAATAAATATAAATACGTACATTAAGAATACTGAATGCAAGACCAAAACACGTGGTGAGGTCAAGAACCACACTTAGTTCTGTTTTGAAAGGCTTAAGTATGGAAGTTGAAATAAACTACATGTAGAAACTGGCGATTCTTTGCAACTGTCAGCTTAAATTAATATTTGTTATTATATGCTTTTCAGTGAAATATCGAATTTTATTAGTGAAATAAAATCTTATATGTTCACTGTTTGAGCAGTAAAAATATAAGATTTTATATTTTCATTGCAGTGAAAATATAACATAAAACGCACTATTTTTCTTTCAATAGCATCGATCTACCAGTATAAGGTTACCTCCCTTGGCAAATGTATATACATGTACATATTTACATAGATTTTTTACAGAAAAAAACATGATACAATGCAAGAAAAATATAATTTAGCGACAACCACGCACAAATTATGGCACTTTTTCCCACCATACTTATTATAACTAAATGTTGGAATCATTGGGAATCATCATACAGAAACATGTGACGTTTAAGCTTGTTTCGCGCGATTTTATTTATTTGGTCCAAAAGCATAAAATAAAAAGAAAATTTGTTGAAGTTCGAATATTTATTTCACTCGTGGTCATAGAAAACTATATTTTCACTAAGCCACTCGTGAAAATATTTTTTTCTATGACCACTCTTGGAATAAAATTCGATCATTCACCGAAATCAACAATATCGTGTCTATATATATCGACGATCTTCGCTGTTACGTTCGTAAATCATTTCTGGAACGCGCAAGTTTAAAGATTACGTCAGTATGATGTACCGTGCATTGCCAATTGCCGTTTCCTGCATATTCCGCTAGAACCGGTGTCACGACTAATTACTGACAACATGTTTTTTACTCACATCTTCCAACACCAGAGCGAACAAACTCTTCCCTCCCAAACAAAAAATTCTATCCCGCGAATTGCATAATCGTCTGCATCGCTGAGAGTCAAGATATTGTTCAGAGTTTTTGTTCACCACTGCGAAACCTCGCTGCATCATTTCGAACCAGGCGCTGATAAGCACTTTGACGCTTAGTAAGTTTTCAGAATTGACTATAAATCAGTTTTGAGTGAAAAGATCTCCTGTTGTAATTTTCATAGTTTTTTGTTGCTAGCTATTTAAGAAGGCGCCTGTATTAATTCCCGTCACGCGGTATTTCGAAATGCCTGCATGCGAGCGTTGCATCCATACCTAACATCTGAGGCCACGGTATATATGCCGCTACCACTAGTCCACTACATTATCTATTATCTCGATCAAGAAGCATAGCGTATTAATTTGAGCGAACGTGGGTTTCGACGGTGACCCATACCATGTCATTATTCATTCATTTATTTATTTGCAAACAATTTTTATCTTTCCAGATACAGATCATACGCACGAACATAAATGTGGGGATTTCTAAATATCTGACGACCGACTAAAGTACAAATTTCGCATTGGTGATTTTAAATAAAAGTCCAAATTGTGTATATACGTATTATTCCATCGTATTCATGATAAAAATGTTTTATAATATTAACTTAGTGTTGGCTTTAATTTAAATAAATTATAACTTTTAATGCATACAAACTGCTAACCTCTAAGCCTGAAATCAATTACACCTCATGTTTACAAGAGAAGTTTACAATGCACGACTACATTGTCGGTTTCATACATTTCCATAGAAAGTATTGGTTGATCACCTACGCTACTCTAAAGACTATGCACCTCTATTGTTAATTGTAAACTTCCAATGAAATCGACCAGTGTAAGATCATCTTACCAGTACAGGTACTTCATATTAAATTATAATTTCATATCAAAAGTGATTTGACAATTTTCGACAATGAGCTAAGAGATTCAACTAAATTGTTTTCAGAAAGCATAATGTGTGACCGTATAATGTTTCACGGATAGGGTCAGGGTTTAAGTGCTGCTTGAAATTCATTGTCTCCTCTGAGTACTGATGACGCATATTTATTGGTGTAACGTACATTGCTAAATGAAAGTAAAGTATATATAAATTCACAATAGTGTAATGACTTTGGTGCTTAAGCATCGGATCAAGGGTCGCAGGTTCGAGCCCACTATTCACTTTAGCCCACTATCTTGTCATTTGGCATGAGGCGTTATACTTGACTGTACTGGTAGTGGTGGCGATGGAGTTGATGATGAGGAGTGTGATGTTGCTGCTGTTGCTGCTGCTGATGATGATCAAGGTGGTGACGACGACGATGCTGCTGATGATGATGCTTCTACTTGGTGCTGCTGCTTTTGATGATGATAACGATGATGATGATGTTAATGCTGACTGTAGTGGTGGTCATGGTGATTATTGTGATGATGATAACGATAATGAATGTCGAATTAATTATTACTGTTAATCAAACATGAACATGTGACTACTTATTTTATACTCGAACTTTGAAGTAAACATTTAATTTCGGCATAAATTATAAAGAACATTACAGGAAGTGCGAGATAAATGAAGCGAGACCAGTGTCAATGACGATAAACCGTCGTTATAATAGTTTTAATGATATCTTGTGTACATACATTTACTACTTCAAACAGTGATGGGCAAACCACTGACGTCAATTGCGTGGTTTTGATCGTACTAGTAGAAAAACAACAGCAATCATCTCAATTGTTTAACTTTCAGCTCGCCAACATATAACAAATATACACGTGGCTAAAACGAATTACAATTTGATGGTATAATGTAGTTCGTATTGAAAAAATAAATTTCTAAAATAATCTTAATAATAATAATAATAATAGGCGATATTCATACAAAAGTAAATTAAAAAAACAACAACAACAAGATCTCGAAATAACACTAAAACTCTATATTTCTCGTAAAATTATGTAACAAAAATACGTTTTCCTGCATAATTGAAAAACAATTAGTGATTATTTGAACTTTTCAATATGAAATTCAGTAATCAATTGAGTACAGTGAGGATAGGTCTATGTATATCAGGTATTTTCTTGATTAAGATCGGCTAATTAAATTTACAGGGTATATAAATACATATAGGCATACTGACAGGGTTTTTTTTCCCAACCGATATCGATATCTAGAACGTGCTGATTATATTGAACTTGCCGTACATTTGTTAAACTAGTATAACTACATTATAATTTGTATTCCTCTTACAACGTAATTAACTTGTTTATTAGGTTTTTTTTTATATTTTAAAAGCTAAAAGATTATCATATTATGTAAAAATCTTTTAAATTGTTACATTATAATTTGTATGTATTGAACAACGTTAAATATCGTAGATTAGTTTTATACACAACAAGCTTAAAGATTAGTTGTAAAACAAACTTACTTGCAAATAACACGAATTCAAGTATCTCCTCTGTTCACCATCATATACTCTACGCCAATATAAATGATTCTATTACCAGTTTATCATATTATCACTTTATCATAACGCAAAATAAAGATACCCTATCTATCTCATCTTACAATGTATATCTGTACACGGTATATTTTCCAACCATAAAAAACGAATGCCCTTTGGTATACGTATATCGCCGTACACTCTTATATTGAAAACTAACAAGTCCAATTGAGAATTGCGAAGATTAAGTGCCTAGTACGTTAGAAGTCACAAGTACCTCTTTCCGATCACCGATTGAGTGCCAATGAAAGTATCCAGACGAAGACCAATTACCCATTGACACAAATCCTATTTCCGTAAACATGGTTTCTAATTCCAACACGATTGCTAGAGCAGTGGTTAAACGTTAAACCAGACACGTGACGGAATTTGTTCACAAGATTGTAATTTGCAACCAAGGGTATATTTGAAAAGTGTATATTCATGTTCATCAGTGATGTTAACATTTTCATATACTAATTGAACACATTCAATTATGTCATCGCAATGAATGATCGTAAAAGTCTTACTAGTCAACACCGAAGCTACTTTTGATGTTACAGTATTAAACATTCGCGATGGAATGCGAATACTTTTGTTACGCTTCTGAAGTATGGGGTTTTCAGAGAGCTCTGGGTGATTAGAGAGTTTGGCCTAAATCTTAAAGACACTTTCCGCAGTAATTTTGAAAAGTAATAAAGGTGCGTTTGCATAATACATTCAAGATGTGACATTACGTATACAACTGTTTCTGTGAATGTATACTGTACATTGAAATCGAACTATAGATTATAAACAAATGTATGAAAACACAATAAATGTTGAAAAGGATTTCAAACAATATAAGTATGCCTATGCATAGTAAGTTTTGAAAGGAAAAAGCAAAAAAATGTATATTTCTATGTATATACATATTAAATACTATGTCAGACTAAACACGGATATGCATAAACATGACATGTTTTTTCAAAGCTTTAATTTGTAGGCAAGAATATTTTTAAAACAAAGAAAATATATATAAGCGTTTGCACAGTAAATATTGAAAATGAATGAAACATAAATATTTATTATATATGCTTAGAGTAAGAGCATGAATAAAACATAAATATATATATAGAGTGAATAAAGTACACTTAATTATTGCAGTAAATAACAGTATTTTTTTCAATTTTTTTGGTTAGTGGGAAATATTTCAAACTAATAACATAATAATTGACTGTTGAAAAGGTAAGATAAAATACATAAAACACGTATCAGGAAATTTAAAATTTAATATTAATGTAAAAATTATGAAAAGAATTATAAACCAAATATAAAACACTAGTTTATCAACAATCACTCAACATTCTGAATTATAATTAGTAAAATATTAATAGTTTGCTACATCAGATAGGTCCATGTTATTATAATAACTCTGACATATCTAAAGTAAGGGCCTATTTTCACAATTAACAAGCAAATAACATTTAATTTTAGAATAGCTGACGAATTGATTAAGAAGATATAACGTGCAGAATTGAAACTGTCGGAAACATTACTTGGTTATTAAATAACGTCACTTAACCCACAGATCTGGGGCGTGATTACATATGTGTTTCAAACAACTGTTCGTGTTTTTCACTCGCGTTCGCAAGTTTGCTCTAGTTAGCAGATGATATTATTTGCTAATTAAAGTAACGTATTTTTTTTTTTGACAGAAACTTGCCTATCTTACCGAATGCTTAAAATATATTAAATGAAGCCTTTTAACATGTAATGAGTGGCTTGTACTAAATTTGGCGTACACCAGTGTGGCAGTATACAGTGTTATTAAATGAGAGCATAATGCTATATTTACTCTGAATTTGTATGTATTATCCACACCCTTAGTAAGAACAAAACATTACAAATTCTTATCTAGGTTTCGGACCACTTATAACAAATGCAATGACCTGTTATCAAAACAAATTAATTGACGTGTGAATGTATTATGTTACTTTGGTCATAAACCACAGCTGCAGTTAAAGTATTTGCCAAGTATATGTCACAGCATCAACTATTTCGGAGCATACATGTACATACCAACTGTTATACGAGTACAAACAGAACGAGGAACAAGCAATAGAAACGCATACCTGACACAGAAAATATAATGTTTCAATAGAACATGTATCGGCACAATTATGTAGGGCTTGTATTTAATGACAAAACATTTGAACATATGGTTTCCTACAACGATATATGTAAGACTCACTAATCGTAGACATATCCCATCAAGCATGATAAAATGTTAACTAGCTTGTTCTTCTTCAAAGAAGTATTTAATGATGCATTTTGTGCGGAAGACACTTTTTGCGTCGTTTGGTCGTTTTATCATAGTGAATATTTTGTTTTCGAATTTTTTGTTTCTTTGTATGTCCTTCCTTACCAAAGAAACGTTCAATGGCATGTCAAACTTTCGACATTTATTGCATTGTACCTTAAAATATTGCTACAAGTACAAATCTAAACACATTTTTCTGACAAATCCTATGTTGCTTTCGCGCGTCAAAAAAAGTGCAAAAGTGGATTTCAATTCCTACATGATTATCTGCAATGCACAATTTTATACTGCATGGTAAATCTAACGGAGCATTAGATTTATATGCTTATCTTGGAAGCGATAAATATTTTGCTTCACAAATTGCCATTCTTCAATATAAGAATAATGAATCAAGACATTTCAGGCAAAGGTATGATCATCTTTTCGCGAAAGGTAACAATAATTAAGTCTATCACAAACTTAAAGATCCTTGCCTATGTTGTTGCTTGACCTATAGCAAATAACTAACAGTTCGCATTTTTGCAAGGTGTCCGAATTTCTAAAATTAAGATGGTTTGTTGTTCCGAATGTAACCAGTGTAACAATTATTTATCATAGTCTATACCTTGTTTTCCGTTAAATACAGTCATTACGAATATTTTTGATCTTATACACGTGTAATATAACATTTTGAGCGTTTTAATTGGCTACATATTCTTTGACTGACCATTTGTCTGACTAATAGCATGACGTTATTTTGGTGAAATGAAGTCGTCAACATGAAATGACGTCACGTCAGTACACAACTTTTAGGATTTATTAACATCTTTTGGTTAAATTAGAAGGCTTTTGTTTCATTTAAAAAGCATGTGACAAAATAGATCTGACACTCGTTGTCATTTCATACCATATTTAATTTTATTAAACTCGTCAAGGAAATTCGGTACTCAGCTCGCCAAAGGCTCGCTTACACACAAAATTTCTGAACTCGTTTAATAAAATAAGCTATGAAATGACAACTCGTGTCAGATCCTATATATCCAATTCTTATCGATTTTACAAAAATCTTTGTTATTTAGGTCGCAGTAGTGTGTGTGTGTGTGTGTGTAAATATATGGTGTGCGTCTTGCGATCGGGTGATCTGTAGTTCGATCCCTCCTTAGAGAGCGTTCGAGCGTTTCATGAAGACAACATATACTCGTTCATAAGATACCTGACTTGAAATGGTCTTCAAAATTTATATAATTTCGACACAAGATAAAAAATAATACATGTAGATTTTAACTTAGGTCTTTGGAAGTTTAATAACTCTCTGTTGCATGATATTGATTACTTAACCTGTATAAATAGTAAAATTGAAGAAATTAAAAAACAGTACTGTCTGCCAATATATAACGTAGAAAATATTCATACAATAAATAATAATGAATTATGTTTTACAATAAATGATCAGCTTTTCTTGGAAACTTTATTAATGGAAATAAGGGGAAAAACTATTTCTTATTCGAGTTTTAAAAATAAACAAACAAAATCAAACAAAATCAAACGAACAACGATTGTTAAATAAAATTGAATTTCTAGAACAAAACCTTAATGAATCAAACAAAGAAACACTTGCACAACTAAATGCGGAGTTAAACAGCATAAGAGATGCTAAACTTAAAGGGTATATTATCCGATTCAAAGGTCAGTGGATTGAAGAAGGCGAAAAAAAAAACAAAATATTTTTGCTCACTTGAAAAGCAACATTACGTTAATAAGAACATACCTTTTATTCAAAAAGAAGACGGGGAGATAATATATCATCAATCTGACATTTTAAAGGAAACGTGTGATTTTTACAAAAAACTATATGAAAAAGTTGAGCCAAAAGAAAACTATATACTAAATGATTTACAAAATATTAATATAAATAAAGTAAGTTCAGCATAATCAATCGAAATTGAAGGTTTGTTAAATATGAAGAGATAACAAATACCCTAAAATATATGAAGAATGATAAAAGCCCAGGATCGGACGGTTTTACAACAAATTTCTTTAAAGTCTTCTGGAATAGAATTGGTGTTTTTGTTATGAGAAGTATTAATTTTGCATATGCAAATAATTCATTTTCAATAACTCAAAAACAGGGCATTATAACGTGTATACCAAAAGATAACAAACCGAGACAGTTCTTAAAAAATTGGAGACCTATTACGCTTCTTAATACCGTCTATAAACTAGCTTCTGGATCAATTGCAAACAGACTGAAACCTCTTTTACAAAATCTTATATCGAGGGATCAAACTGGTTTTGTTGCAGGTAGATACATTGGAGAAAATACCCGCCTCATATACGACATAATGAATTATACTGAAAACAATAAAATACCGGGCTTAATAATGATGATAGACTTTGAAAAGGCCTTCGATACCTTGTCATTCGATTGCATTGAAAAAACGTTGGACTTTTTTAATTTTGGACCAAGCTTTAAGCTTTGGGTATCGATTTTTCTAAAGGATACTCGGACATGTGTTCAGTTAAACGGATTTTTGTCCGATAACTTCACAGTAGGCCGCGGCTGTAGACAGGGAGACCCGATTTCACCATATATTTTTATTCTATGTGCAGAGATTTTAGCAATCAAAATTAAGAATAATAATAATATAAAAGGAATATGTATTAACGGCATAGAATACAAAATTCCTCAGTTTGCAGACGGTACTTCTTTATTGTTGGATGGTTCTGAAAATTCTTTAAATTCCGCTCTAGACACACTCCAAGATTTTGCATACTTTTCCGGATTAAATGTAAACTTCGATAAAACTAATGTAATTTGGATAGGATCTTTAAAGTACAGCACCCGAGCGATTAAAACAAAATACAAACTAACATGGGAAACAACAAGATTTAAATTGTTGGGAATCATTTTTGATGTCGATCTCAATCTGATTGTTGATTTAAACTTTTCCGACAAATTTATTAAAACTAGTAATATTATTAACCAATGGAAAAAGAGAAAACTAACACCTATTGGTAGAATTACCATTGTTAAATCCCTTATGCTACCTCTTTGTACTCATTGTTTCTTTGCAATACCTACTCCAAAAAGAGATATTCTTGATAAATTGAATAAAATGTTATTCGACTTTGTGTGGGATGATGCGCCTTACAAAATTAAGAGTTCGACCCTTACACAAAGCTACGAAAATGGTAGATTACAAATGGTAGACATCTTTGCTTATTGTAAAAAAATTAAAGTGTCATGGATTAGAAAATTACATACATGTTCAGAAAGCAAATGTGTTATTCTTATGAGGTCTATTATTGATGTATGTAAACTCTTCAACACTGGAAAACAATATATTGCTATAATTAAGAGCGCTGTTAAAAATGATTTCTGGTATGAGGTATTTACGTATTATGAACAATTTCTAGATGTGTTAAAAATTATTGATGTTGAACATGTTCTTAGCATGCCATTATTTTATAATGACAATTTTACCGTTGGTAATGAACCCCTGTTTTTAAAAGCACTGTACGATAGAGGCATACGATTTGTGAGAGATATTGTCATTGATTCAACAATTTTTTAAACAAAATTTCAAATGGAAAGTATAACGGGGAAACCTATTAATTTCCTCCAATATGAGGGACTAGTTAAAACAATAAAATTATTTTTTCGGAAAGTAAATATACATTTTAACTTCAATGATGTTTTAAAATACGGCCCGTCTCTGTCATGCTATACAAAATATTTTATATGCCTGGACAGCAAAGATAAGACAATATATAACTGTTTTATCCAAACTGAAATTGAACCCGTTTGTAAAAGCAAATGGACTGACTTTGTTACTACTAACGAGGAATGGAAACATATTTTCAAAATAGTTTTTGACATAACACGTGATAGTTACATACAGTGGTTTCAAACAAGAATTATTTATAATATATTGGGTACAAACTCCCTTATGTATAAAATGAAACTGGTAAATGATAATATGTGTACTTTTTGCCATGAATTCGAAGAAACGATTCGACACCTTTTCTGGTTTTGCAAAAATGTCCAATGCTTGATCAAGAAATTAAACGAATCTCTGTTAAATAATAGAAGTTATACGACAGAAATTGATTACAAAACATTGATGTTAGGCAATTCAGACAAAAACAAGCAAAATCTAAACATACTTTGCCTCGAAGTTAAAAAATACATATTTACGTGTAAAAAAGGTAACATAATACCAACCTATACAGGTCGTATAAATAGTTTAACTTTTACCTACAAAATATACAATTCATTTAAACTCACAGAAAAGGAAACGAGGGGTTGGTCGCTGGTAAAATTAATATGTCAACCAAATATTTTTGTGGAATATAACATTGAGTGAAAATTTCTATAGAATCGAGAAAAGGAAAAAGAAGTGATATTTCCTTAAATATGTAATTATTAATTGCCAATAGAAAAGTACCTTATATATGCTTTTTGCTCATATTTTTTTGCCATTTTGCGTTTCTTGTACATTTAAAAATGTAACGGTCTGTATGATACTTCATTTTGCTAACATTGCTTTATGCATGTATGCATGTTTAATCATATTTTCCCTTTCCATCATTTGTTAAAAAAAGTTTTTTACTTAGTTACTAATGCTATTTGCATGTATTGCATGTACAATTCAATATACTGTATTTTGTGTGTAAAGGTGTATGCATATATGCGATTGTACACTTAAAATGCAAATAAACAGAAGTTACAAAAAAAAACAAAAAAAAAAAAAAAACAACAACTTAGTATTGTAGTTCTTTTCGGGTGTCCTGATCAGATCTCGTGGTTGCTTTTTGATTTTGGAGACAAGCCAGGGCCCGTATTCACAAAGCTCCTTATGGAAAACTTAAGTAAATTCCTTAAATTCATAAAATTCCTTAAGTCTCTTGCTGTTTCGTGTATAGGTATTTTTACATTAAAATTTGATCTGGAATTTTCGCTTACGTTCAATTTAAGTTAAGATTTCCCTTAGGAGCTTTGTGAATACCAGCCCAGCTTAGTTGTTTGAAGTATGTGAATACTGTTGACCTGACAAAGCTGCAGTTGCAAATAAGAGTGTATCGCAATATTTGTGTTTTCGGCATCGGCGATGCAATAAGACTAGGACTAGTAAGAACCCGTTGGCCACTCAACGAGAGCACCAACAACTTTCTAGAGCCAGTTGAACAATTGATTTAAAAATCTATAACCAACAATGGAACGCTTGTCAATTTATTAAAGACATATGCAACAAAACATCAATAAACATATGTTTCGTACTCAATAACGAAATGTTCACATTGGTTAGGCATATGCACCAGACATGAAAACGAAAAAAAAAAACTGACACGTAGTACACGAATTTAAAATACCAATATTAAAATTAATAAGCTTGATGATCATATCTACAGTAATTTTTAGTTATGTGATAGCCAAAATATTTTTAATAAACTAGAAACTATCATTTTGCCTTGTCAACCATATTGCATTTGAAAGAAAAAAAGGACGAGCCTATCTCGACTAATGTTTCAAGTTATAGAAAATTATACAAGTTGACAATGTGTATTAAAACCTCTAAGGATCTTTACAATGCATTTGTTCCATACATAAATTACCAATCATGTTACAGAACGCTTTAATACAGTTCAGTATTTTATCCAAAGTGGTCGGAAACATGAAGTTCCCTATCCGAGCGACGACCGCCGCATCTGCTGCCAGTGTTCTTGTGACATAGTTCGCTCAGAAACAAAAGCACCGGGATGCTACGAGTGTATGATTTTTGGTTTGTCAAAAGACGGAAAACGTGGAAAAAATCACAATGACGTATAAGGTCCAATCCAACTACCCACGTTAGCACATGCACACCATGTTACTACACTAGTAAGGACAATCGACAAAGTTCACAAGATGATAATATCAAACTAATTCTTGTTGGTGAGATAATGTAACTGGCTTAGACATAGGACTGTGTGCGTGTGGGTTGACTTTCAGCTTCAGCGACGTGTTCCTGCCAGTGGAGATTGTGTTGGGGACATCGTTGAAGTACTCGTTAGGTAGCAACGGAGCGGGAGTCTGAGGTTCGACGTTCGAGGGTTGTGTCGCTGCGCATGCGCAACATAAGTCATGAGACGCTGTTGATGATGACGTGGAGGATTCACTGACGTCATCATCTAATGACGCGGAGAGAAGGTATTCCGCGATAAGCTTGAACTAAAATAGAAGTGTGTACCTGGTTGTTTGTGGTGCATCTAGATCTGTGAATTTATATATGAATAATGTATAAGAAAAAAAAAATGAGCACAACAGCAGAGAAGTCACTTGAATATATTTTATCTCGTGGGAATGTTATTTTTGTCGTCATATTTGCATGTAAACGCGATGTTCATTTTGTCAACTATACATGATTATAAATTGTATGCTTGACAAAAAGAATACTTTACAGGAAATGTACTTGTTTCAAAGGCTGTATTTGTAGTATATAATGTACTTATTTAATCCATGGTATACATGTATAATTTTATAAGGTGTTCCTACCACAAAGACGGCGACAGCTGCACCAACGACAAATCCGACGATGACATCAGAGCCATGGTGTTTGTGGTCCCTGATACGACTCAGGCCGCAGATGGAAGCTGTGAAGATGAGTGCTGCTTGAAGGAATAACTTCAGAATTCGTGAGAAACTGATGTGCAGACGCCTCTGGATGTAAAACTAGAAAATTTCAAAACTACGTGTTTCAAATGTTTGTTGCACATGCGAAGAAGATGAAGAAGAAAAAAAAGGAAATCTATTGGCAGGCGATTTTCTTGCAAATTGTCTGCTGCATGTATCATCGACGATTTAATCAAAAGCTGGGACTAACCTCAAGGCGTCAAGAGAACAGACATAACATACGTCAAATATGAAATGTTCACTTAATTTTACATGCATCGATGATTAATTTCAGCAGGGACTATCCTCAAGGTCTCCAGTGCACAGACATAACATACGTCTATTATGAAAATGTCACTCTATACGCATTATTTTCCCCGTAATATTGTAAAGGAAAACGTACGCAGAAGAAGACGGCGATATACATGGACAACGCAGAATGTCCGGACGGAAACGACTGTCGGCTGTCACGAATCTCGTCTGCATCGTGCTCACTTCCGGTGCACGAGTAGTCTGTTATGTAACTGCGGATACAGAAAACAACATATGACGTCATAATCAATAATCATTAGGTGAAATAATAATAATGGACAGCTATTGCTATACTTATATTTCCTGTGTGAGATGCAGAAAACTTTAAGTGCCTAAACAATCACAACAGTAAACTCTTTACGAAAGTTGGTGTTCTGGAGTTCTTCTTGTTTTGTTGTGATTTTATTTCCCAATAAGGAAATCATTTCAATTAAGAATAAACCACATAGCATTCAAACATGTGTTAGAAACTAGTTAAAACTACATTGGTCTATTAATCAGGGATGAACGTTTATGAAGTTGGACCGTGTAGAACAAAAGTCCCCTCATTCAACTTACGCGGGGCAAAGCGACCTGTTAAACTGTGGCCGGCACACGTCCAAGAAGTTGGGTCTCAATGATCCCAGCTGTTTTTTCACGAACTCCACGAACAGTTGTTGGATCACAAACCCGATGATAAACACCGAGTAGCCTTTGGCGCAGAACCAAAAGTCTTCCCACGTGTGACATGCGCGCAGACACTTCCGGCTGATAGAGTTCAATACCTCGATGATTACGACCTAGTCAATAAAAAGAATACAAAAGGTATGAAAATAAAAGTGAATTTTAATTCGTAAATGGATAAATGTGATTTTTTTCTGTGTTGTCAAATTGTTGTTACCTATTCATTCGTTCGTTCGTTTGTTCATTCATTGTTATATTTAATGGATTATGTATTATAAAAATTCTAGTTATATGATAATCCGGACAATACCATTATAATATAATACAGTAATTTGGACCCCGTTCGACTTCATTTTTACGCTTAATAAAAAACAGAAGCCCTTGACAATACACTGTGCATTCGTATTTAGGTTTATGGGCACATTCATATCCATTAATTTTACATTTACTCAAATATACAAGAATTTTAATAAGTATATGTATATCTAATAATTTGAATAAAGTCTTAATTTACTGTAATAATGACAAATGTCACCGATAATTATATTAAAATAAATTGAATTAAGTGTCTTAATTCACTTCAATAATGACAAATAATACTCACACAGACGACAGAGATCCCAAAGCCGGCGCCGATAAGAATAGGTGTACTAATGGTGTCGGGCCTATAGGGGAATGAGATCGAGGGGTCATCGCAGCAGAAACCCCTTGCAAAGGGCTGGCCCTGTAGAAACAGATACAGCACGGGGATACCCACTGTAACAGAGAAAGGAAAACCTGATGTCATGCAATTTATTAATTTTTATAAATGGTTGGAAAGATAGTTTGGCAAAATAAAAATATCCGTTTTACAATCTAACAAGTGTAAGTATTTTTAAATAAATGACAATGTAAATATAAGAGCTGAAAAAAAAAGTTTAACATTGATATAAGCTTTGCTGTTTCTGGCTTTAGATATGCATAGAAATGGTCTTAATTAATTGTCTACATAATGGCAAACTGTGTCAAGCTAACAAAAGCAATATAAATTCCGTAAATATAATAACTAGTGTTACAAATACCTTTATTAACTGCTTAACCTCATTGTTCAGTAAACCACTATTTATAGGACTACTAAAGCCGAAAGAAAGTCATCGAAATTTAGAAACGGCATTGTAAGTTAGTGTATGACATTTAATCACCTGTATAATTATTCGCACGTAACCTCGGTAACCTCGGTCAGATCGAATAAATTTCAACTACTACCTATCGACAGCATGCCCAAATTGGCCATCATTGTAATAGCACGCCTATCGGGTTACAGCACATTGCATGGCATACTCGACAATGGCACATTATGTTTATACACCCTGACCTCAATGTTTCAATATGGATACCTGTATATTGTGTTGCAATATAACAACCAATACCAGTTTAACACGCTAAGCATTATTTAGTTTAATGTTGCCCATCATGCGAGTTTTGCTTCTCGATCATGTCAAGTTTTATTTTCCATGGATGGTAATTTTGTAGTTATTTATATGACTAATGTTAAAAAAGTACTTTCGTTATTGCAAGACTTTACAATCTTCAATCGTTGTAAATTTGCGAAAATGACAGAAAGTGGCGTTTCAGTGATGCATGAAAATAATTATCCTCTTCATTTAAAACAATTGCGAGAACTGAAACATTAAAGGCAAGTATAATCTGATGAATGTGCAGCATCCATTATAGTGTACGTAAGCAATTTTTTCTCGAGCACAGAGACGTTTCTGTTTTTTGTTGATGTTTTTTTGTAATTTTGGTTAAAAAGCAAAACGCTCAGTAGGAAAATAGTGCAGCGTGATACATACAGCTCACATTTTTGTTAAAGCGTTTTGTTTATTTGAAGTGCATGTGAGCCATGGTTGTACCGTTGGATGATATTTGGAGACAATTAAAAAATAATTATTTCTATCAAAAATAGGAAGATACGAGAAAGTGAAAAACTTCTAATGAATCGTATATGTAAATTTCAGGAATGCAGTTTTTACTAATTATCGAAATATCTTTTATTGCAAGAACTGCATTAACTTGCAGAAACTGATACTGCAACTCGTCAATGTATTTCGGCACTGTTATATATTTATCAATGAACAGAAGAGACATATAAAACATGCCGTTGTTTTTACAGCTTAGAATTGTGATGCATCGGGCATGCTTAAAAGCTAAACAGATCTGCATCTACTGCAAAAAGCTACTGCCATGAACGACACTTAGGCCAAGTATCATCTCCCGAATATCAATCACAGTTGTGTGGGTTTGCGCGGATGCCAGTTTGATGCAGAGTGCCGCCAAGTAAGTTGTGCTCTACTCCGAGTCCACTCGCGTCTGATTCGATCACAAAACTCCGCGAATCGCTATATACTAATATGTTGTTTTTTTCTGGATGGTGAACCCTGTACATATGAGTACCTCGCTAAGGCTTACCTCCATTAAAAATACATTGCATAATACGCATTGTGTAAATTGGAAGGCGTGTGAGATTTTTGCTGAAATTATTCAACACACGTGTTTCTTTAATAAACTGATCCAATAGGACTATTATGGTGTAATTGTGATGCAAGTTTGGTGTGATTTTATTGATCGAGGGGTCCGTAGTTCGCTTCACTGCAATTTAAACTTTTGTTGTTGTTTTTTTTTTCTTACCAGCGTTCGTTGAGTTTAATTAATTTGGTATATACCGCATTTTTTTTATTCAATTGTAAACGTAAAAATAAAAAATTTGTGCTCACGTCACATTTGATTTAAATATAACGTCAAAGCACTCTCAAAAGAATGAAAACTGATCACCGTCATGGTTTTAAATTACTGTCGTCATTTTAGAACAATTATTTTCGTGATTAGGTAAACATCCTACAAGCTGTGTTTATAACGGAACTCTCCCCTACAGATTAACCCAGTGTCAAGAACAAAATACTCGACAAATGACCGGAAATAACGGTTAGGATTTGAATGTTGACTGCTTTTGTATCGTTCACGGGCTTGGATATTTTGAAAATCACGTTCCACAATATACGCTTTGAGTATTTTTTCCAAAACTTCTTGCGTTCTTGTTTATACGTACTTGTTAACTGAAGTGACTTATCAAATACTAAATCAAACAGAAATTTAGCCGTTTTGTTTTGTTTCACGTACGATGTTATGCACATTAAACTGCAGTAAAAGTCATAGCCTTCGCCGGCTTAAAAGCCTATCCGGCCCGGTGCTTTGATACGATTGAACTCTTACGGTTGCTTTCTATCAGTATAAACATGTATCGCTGTAATAAACAGAGCAAAACCGGCACATAGATCGACACAGATCGACATAGAAAGCTCATTAAATCATTATATTTATTTATAGGAATAATTCAAGTACATGAGCTTGATTGACCTCATATTTTAGCAACGGCAAAATTGTGTCCATTAAAAACATTATATTATGCAAATCAATGCATGAGAGTAACCCCGTATATTATGTAAATTCGGTTAATGCTCATTAAGCAAGAAATATTGGAATGAGACAAACGTACTAGTCCATGCTGTCATGTTTGCATGTTCACATTTAATCCGTAGCCCGATTATTTATATTGAGTTCGTTTAGATTAACCTGGATATATTGTCGCCCATTTGCGGTGTAGTTCAACGCTTATCTGCGCGAAAACTCTGATATGAAAATAGTTTGCTCTTATTAACCATAAGAAGAACGTTTATGAAATCGGATTGATACATGGTTTTAATGCAGCGGAGATTTGTAGCGCGCACGGACTTCCAGACCTCAATCAAGATTGATGGTCAAAGGCGGATTATCTATTAATGAAGTGATACAAAGATTTGGGACACTGAACTATTTTTTTAATTTAACACGATTAGGTCCAGTAAGTATTAGGGGGTAATTGTAAGAATCTATAGTGTCATATTAAAACACATAGATGCGAATCACACAACAATGAAGAATTTATGAATATTTAGATATAGAAAAAATGCGCCAACATCGTGCCAAACTGCTTTTATTATTCGACTTACCATTATAGTATATATTGTAGGTAACATAAAATAGAAATGTGTACAGTGAAATGTAATGTTCGAATAATTGTGTGCATATATTAAATGATTTATGGTTCCGTTTCTGCAGGTTATTTATCTCTGACGCACATTGCAGTTAAAATTGCAAATTACAATCTTTTATGACACGTTGTTCACTCGTATTCACAACACTAATATATGTGTTAAAGTTCTAAATCTTTTATTACTTTATTATCCTAAATAATGTATAACCTAAAATACTGCATACTAGGCACGGGTAAGCCAATTGTCACTCCATGCATGACAATAGCAATGCAGTGACGGAAGATTTTAATGGCATAATTTGTGTGCATTTACCCATAAATAATTATTTTAAAGGCTTAACACGGAATTTGTAATACCTTTATTTTAATATATGCCATGTGCTTGATGTGGAGGCAACTGGGGTTTTATAATCGCTACGCTTATATTTTACATATTCATTTCTAATATCTGTAAGATGTATCTCTAAAATATTGTTACAGAAAAGAAGTGAAGTTAGATTTTTGATTTGTAAATATAAATCGTTCTTGAGACTTTACGCTTCAAGCCTAATAGCGTGCAGTCACCGAGCTTTATTATGAGTTTATTCTATACATAATATAATGATAAGGATCTGCATATAAAAATAATTTCGTCTGAACGTCTACGATAAGTCTGGAGATGGGTTTAGATTCTTCAAATATCTTCATGTAAGAACAAGATGTGCCATTTATTTTCGTTAAATGCTTAAAATACAGTTATGATTAGCCCGCGTGTCCTGAATTTACGATTCGTTTGATGAGAAGCCCATAAAACAGATCATCAATAAAGCATGAAAGATAGAAATAATGCCTTCAATAAGGAACTCTGTTGAAATGAATGCCAGATTCTGCCTATAAATCATTTAAATACATATTGAAAGTTGTATGGTTGCGACCTATTTATGTCAGCGATAGGTTTTGCTTAATATTTGCCAGCTTTGCATCTTTTGTATGGGCAATGTACTCAAATTTTTTTACAAGTAGATCAAATCAATGAGAACAAATATAAGGTAGTCATGAAGTTTGAGGTGTAGTGTCCGTATGTCTATCGAACCCGTGTTCGTGCCTAGTACAGTGTTATTGTCAAAGATACCTTCCTAAAAATTGCACCCTTTCAAACGTCGCTTTTGGCAAGAAAGAGCTCGTATATATGCAACAATCGATAGGCCCTAACATGATAATCAAATCAATGAAACACATGACTCGGTATCTGTTAAGTTGTGGAAAACACATAATAAGTAACAGAAAATCATAACGAGACTTGCCAAAAACATTGTTACTACCAGCTCCTTTCTATGTGTGGATCTTTCTTTGTATGTTTTTTTTTTTCTTTCATTACATTTTTCTGTCTTCGTTATTTTTTTCTTTCTTAATTTGTTCTATTCTGGTTCCATTGACCCATAATTTTAAACTGATCTTATGCCATTAAACACGGACGGAGCGTAAACAGAAGCGAATTGCATAAATTGACACTTACTTGATTGTTATTTCGCGCGATGCGGTTATTGCACTGATTATCTCTGAATAGAGACATATGGGCTAATCAAAACCATAAATGCACTGATAGCATTCATATCTATCTTGTCTAATCATTTAAATCAATATTTGTCTTTCCTCGTCCATTTGTCGAAAGGATGATGTAAAACATCAGGATGGGTGGTGGACTGACATGCATTTGCAGCAAAGCACAGCAGTGAACAGTGAAAACGATTATGAACTAATACATATTTTATAATTTCTCGTTTAAATTCTTTACTTTTTTGCGAAAATCAAGGTTATCAAAATTGTATCTTTAATTGTCAAAAACTCAGTGAAGGAAACATAAATTTACATTTTAACGATTTATCACGAGTATACAAATTATGCATACCATCAAGTTGATTCAATGTAACATTCACAGTAAAAGCGATTGGCCTTCGTGTCAGATGTTGCAGAAAATTAGTTTGGCAGGTCGTGCTAATGTCGTTTAATCGGTGATATGATCCGTGAAAGGAATCAGATTGCACAACTTATGATAATGGATGCAGAAATAAGGCTGAGGAAAACTGTCCTCAACTCCCCACCTTGGTGGTTTCTCAATAATTTGATAAGATTTAAATTACGAAACAAAAAACATCATAATTTATATAAAATGTTGAATGAAACACCGATACGAGGGAGTACATACATTATCGGGTTTACGAATCAGGAAAAACAAATATAAGTGTAAAACTTTGTTCGATATTATGATAACGGGGAAGTGTAAATCACAACATTTTTCATTGAAACAAGTGTATGTAAATAATTTGGGTTCTTTACAGCACGAGTATATACCGGTATATTTAACTATGAAACACGTGTTTTTAACGTTATAAAAGCACGGCGTAACTGACGTACGGTTTTCATCATTAATGATTTAATGTCAGTTTCGGTACTTATAATCAAAAGTGTCTAAATTTATTTATAATTGATTAATAAATTAACAATGCTATGTAGTATATACTTGAATAGATTTTTACAGCGTTTATTGAACACAAACATTGCTTTTGTACAATTTTACTATAATACATAGTCTCATGTCTTAGTTTCGTTCAACACGTGTACCGGTAACTAGGATTGAAATGATGACAACATTTAAACTGGTACAAATAAATAACCGTAAACGTAAGAATCAACACCAGAACTACCAGCTTTCACAGACTGCCGGTAATCTTAACTTTAATCTTAAATATTGGTCAATCAAGCTCTGATATAAAACGCAGTTTCTTTTCATTAGTTAGTATTTAAAGTGAAGATTATGTTTAAGAGTTGGAGAATTTTCGAAGTCATAGGGCAAAGTGCCGGGTTAGTTTGTAACATATGTAAGTCAATTACTACTTTGGAAACTCTCAGCACGCCAAAAAACTTGACACCAGCTAATGTCCTTCATATGCAAATTAGTACAAGTATATAGGTATTTCACATATGTCCCAGGTTTGACCGACTTAGTAATTAAGTTCTTACCATTTCAAAGATAGTTGCGCCCCAAATATGGTTAAGATCAAAATAACACTGAGACTAAAAGGATGCATAAAAAGGTTATCACCATACGTCGAAATGGAGATTGCCGTCCCAGTATTTATTGAGATACGGTTATCACTCCTACTGCAACTTAAATGCGTTCGCTTGACCTTGTACACTGTTTTCGTGTCCTCATGTTAGAGATTTGAGCGCCAGATGTCTTGTTGTAATTTATTGCACGCTTTCGTATTTGTTAACATTAGGATTATGTCTCATGATTATAAAAGTTCGCAAATCAAACCTAGTATCATCGCAAAATACGGTATATTGATTCTATGAAAAAGGATGTTATACTCGTATATAATAGTGTTTAATTTTTTAGCGTTTAGCTAAAAGCTATACAATTACACGTGTAACTTAAATGCTTTTCATTAACTAATTGCAATCAATTGTATATTTAATTGATGTATCAGGTAATATATTTAAATTATTATATTTTAAACCACTTAAACTACTTTTTATTTTAGAATTGTAAGCACCGGAATTATTACTTTTCGAATTAAACATCTAAATATTTCAAGGTTGTAGATTCTACTTAAGTTTCAATAAAAATGGAGAGATGTGTGTAATAGTTTTGTTAAGTGTATTGCGATAACCATTAAATACATAATATTTGATCGCAATTAAATTTGAAAAGAACTAATATTTTATTTTTAATATTGAATATTAACTCACCAATAAGGAAAAGGATAACGTCCACTATTAATGCCAATGTGAGGCGTCTGCGACTGACGCGTCTATTATCCGGACACTTTTCCATAATACAGTAGCTCCACAGGACCATCTAGACCGGAGAGGTGCAGTGGAAACGTCTCTGGCTCCGGGTTTTATACTCGTGTCACAGTAACTCCGGACGAATGAGCTGCCGCGGTTTAAATCCACTTTTTTATCGTCGATTACGGACCTGATGCGATGTAAACTTTCAATAAGGCACACACTTCACTCACATTGTTAACCAGAGGTAATCACGCTGTATCAACTTTCTTGTACTAGCAGATATTAAAGGAGTGTAAACTCTCGATTTGTAATTTAATAAGTTTATATTAGATTTCGAACAAGAGCAGGTAGATTGTTGATAAAAAGTAAACTATACGTCGTTTACGTCACTTTTCGACGCAATACATTTGGCGTCAAATATGTAAATCTTCACAACGTTCTCAATCTGCAAATATACAATGATAACAATATTGCCATATGTGTTATATTTATAAAAAGTTAATAGTCACTCCCATATAACCATATTCCGTGTTTTGACCGTGTCCGTGTTTCAGTTTGTTGTTGCGTCGTCATGCAATGGGCGGTACTTCTTACTGCCCACCTGTCCAGTATTGTGCACCCAATTAGTTGTATGATGTTAAATTGCCTTGTTTAAAACCACAACGAAACAAATACCTCGCGTAACTACCTGTAATATTTCATAACACTACTTGGGATGAATACATTATATAGTATGTTTAAACGTTATAACTCATTAATTTTGATTGGCATATAAATGCTTGGTGAACAAAACAACGTTCGATAAGCTCTATAAAATCATTGAAAATAGCTATTTGCATGATACAAACTTAGTACAATGTGTTACACAAGTATGCCGGGATGCATTTGCGGTGTCTTATTAAATACCATTTAAAGCCAGACGATTCAATTTCTACACAGCCGAACTCAAAACCTTTGTGTATTGGCCGTTAAACAACGGTCACGCGTTTTTTTTCGTAAATTTAAAAATAATATATGTGTATTTTTTCTATGTAATATAACAAAATATATCGTAATTTTATTTTGCAACAAATTACGGGCGTAAAATAGTTCCAATGCTGTTCAAAGTCATTCGTTTAAAGTTTACAATCACGAAACTGTTATCACAATGAATGTGTAAATGTGCATGATCCACATGGAAATGTCAAATATCTTCTTAAATATATTCTGCCTCAACCCCTGCTTCCATCAATACCCTGTACATTTGTTTGATCCTATATTGGTACTTAATATGTGCTCATAAATTATCAATATCACCAATTATGTATATGTATTATGTACATGTATTATCAGAACCATAGACAAGCATTTTTTTTCTAATAGTGCTATACTAATATTTTTTAATATATGACAGTCTTGAAAAACTACGTATTTTTAAATACGGTGTCACGATATCTTATGACAATAACGAAAGCGTTAGTTCTGATGTGCATATGTAAATAATATCGGTTACAACAAACCCTACATATATGTATCGATGTCTGATTTGAGGTATTTTATCCAAATTACGTCTGTCACCAGCGTATTCACCTTACACCTACTTACAACAATATTTTAACAAGACTATCCATTTCTAAAATTATAGCAAACCTTGAAGCGTTTGCCCCAAAACCATGATCAACTTTTTTGCTCAAGAAGGACATGCACCGCATGCAGCGGAAAAAACGCATCTAAGAAATTTACTGAGTTTCCACAGGGACATCATGCGCAGAACAAACATGGCAAAAAACTCCTCATTCTATTCGAAGGCTAGCGCGAGATAGCGGGATCGAAGTTTCTTCCTTTCCTTGAGATGAGAGGAAAAAATTCGATGAGACGTTCATTTTTGCTTTGCAGCCATCAACGCCCTTTATCGCAAGAGAACGCTGCCGCTTGCATCAACTTTAACGCCGTATCCGATCGTACGTTACCTTGATTAAAAATATTAAAGCATGTGCTCACATAAATATATGATTAATCACGTTATATGTATTTAATCCTATACAAATGATAAAATCAACTAATTAATCAATGTCGTTTTTGAATTAAACGTGACAGATTAGTTGTTGAAATAAACAAGACATGTATTCATTTTCAATATCAATAATAATATTATTAGTAATAATAATAATAATAATCAGCAATAATAGCAACAACAACAACGACGCCGCCGCCGACGATAATGGTGGTGATGACGATAAAAGTAGTAGTGTTATAACGATGATGGCGACGACGAGGACGACGATGAAAGACTACAGCAAGAATAATAAAAGTAACAATAATCACCTCACATATCTGTTAATCCGACACTCTGAGAACGTAAGTTAATATTCCTCTACTAAAATGGCCGAGTAGTTCCAACAGAAATGCATGAGTGGGTCGATATGCACAATTAAACCTCAGCTGATGATGATGAACAACACAGAGCGTAATCCGCTGAGAAATACATGCTCTAATGACATTCGTTGTATCGCAGTGGAAATCATTTAAAACATTTTGTGACGCAAGCTACGGAAGCGTAATCTTTGTGTTATGACTGGGAATTGGTTCCGATTAGTGTCACGTTTTCAAGTTAATTGAAAAGGGTTTGGCGCAATGGAGGATTGTTCACAGGAACGTGCTATTTTTCGATCTGATTTTAGATATATCGTTAGTATTCAGAAAAATTAAAGGAACATTTCGACAGTATAAGCAGATTATTAATATTGTTAATTAATATAAATATATGAATAAGATTGTGCGATTTGTATCTTTCTGTGGATGAAAAAAAAGCATGTGAAAAAAATAATTATTATAAACTAGCATGAGCAGAATCATTATAATTTTTTTACTATCATCAACGAGCACATAGTCGAATCATAAAAAATAATGCATCGTCTTCGTTATTATTTTATCATCGTTTTCGTTGCCCTCATCGACAGCATGGTCATCAGCAGCAGCAGCAGCACATCATCATCGCCTAATCATCATTATGATGATGATCATCATCATCATCCAAAAGGCTTTGTATACTTATTAATCACATCGGCGCGTTAAGCTCATGTTTTACATTGAACAAAATTACCAGTAGCTGTCAAACCTATACGTGGTTGTGTAACATGAGGTGCAGATAAGAATTTAAATTCAATCCATTACTCGTACGTTATTATTTAACAATAAAACTAAAAATAACAAAGGCGTATATTAATAGTACACACAACTGATTGGGTGCGTTTTTCATTTTTGAAATTATCTCATGCGGGCGTATAACGACGTTATCGCTAAAGTGTGGTCGCTAAATTGCGTGGGTATAACTGGTATAATATTTAGCGCACACTATTGATGTCAAACAGTCTACGTTAAAAAGTTGTAAATTTAAGGCCAATAACTTGATAAGTAGGGATATAAAGATTTTGACGGCTTTTTCTTTCAATCAATTTATTACAATAAAATATACAATGATAGATTACACTGTTAAGTGCCCTGAATCAATATTTGATATAAATACGCCAAAAGTTTATATCTGTTTTCAAAAGACACTTTTAAATGGGATCAATAGATTTTCGTTTGAATACGGTAATTAAATTGCTTTCTTGTTCGATCTTTATTGGATTAGAACAATACATATAAATACGTATATTAAGAATACTGAACGAGACACAAACAGCGTGGTGAGATCAAGAACCACACTTAATTTTGTTTTCAGAGGATTGTATGGAAGTTGAAATAAAATGCATGTAGACAGATGTCCGTCGTGTTTAGCGCATACAGTTATTTCTACAATATTAACAATAAAGATACCGGTAATAAATGAATATTTGTATCTACGATATTCGCTGTTACGTCAGTAAATCATTTCTGGAACGCGCAAGTTTAACAGATGTCCGTCGTGTATAGCGCATATAGTTATTTCTACAATATTAACAATAAAGATACCGGTAATAAATGAATATTTGTATCTGCGATATTCGCTGTTACGTCAGTAAATCATTTCTGGAACGCGCAAGTTTAAAGATTACGTCACGAATATAATGTACTTTAAATTGCCAATTCCGCTTAATGCTATGTTTCGCCAGTACCAGTGTCACGATTAATTAGTGATAACATGTTTCCACTAACATCTTCCAAAACTCCAGGAACCCCCCCCCCCCCCCCCCGACAAAAAAGAAACGTTAAAAAACCATATTAGTCTGCGTCGCTGGAAGTCAAGATAGCGTTGATAGTTTTTCTTCACCGCTGTGAAACATCGTTGCATCATTTTGAACAAGGTGCTGATAAGCACTTTGACGCTTAGTAAGTTTTCAGACGTGACTATAAATCAGTTGAGTGAAACGCTCTACTGTTGTAACTTTGTTGCTAGCTATTTAAGAAGGCGCCTGTTTTAATTTCGGCGCGCGGTATTTCGAAATGCCTGCATGCGAGCGTTGTATCTATAGCGGTATTTTGAAATGCCTGCATGCGAGCGTTGTAACCATACCTATCTTCTGAACCCACGATAAATATACCGTTGCCACTAGTCCACTTCATGATCTATTATCTCGATCAAGAAGCATAGCATATACATTTTAGCGATCTTGGGTTCCGGATGTGATCCATGCCCTGTCATTATTCATTTATTTATTAATTATTATTTTTGCAAACAATTTCCAGATACAGATCATGCGCACGAACAGAAATGTGGGGACCGACTAAACTTACAAATTGCGCATTGAAGTTTGTTTAATAAAGGTCCAAGTGTTTATACGTATAATTCTATTGTATTCATCATAAAAATGGCTTACGAATACATGTACTTATTGCTTACAAAAGCTAACGCATGATTCAAAGCCTGTTTGTATATTACATTCTTCACCTAGCTGTGGCTTTAACTTGAATACATTTTTATAGATACAATAATGCTGACCCCCCATTATAATGTACAACCCATGATTATAGTCGGTTTTACAAATTTCCAACGAAAATCCGTTGTTCACCCTATGCCACTCTAAAGATTGTTCACCCCTTTGATCTGTTGTAAACTTCCTATGAAATGTACCGGTATTTTATTGGATCATCTTACCTATGCAATTAATATCAGATTTAAATATACTTATATCAAAATGAATGTGACAATTTTCTGCAATGGGTTAAGAGACTGAACTAAATTGTTTTCTGAGAACTTAATTATGTGAACATATTAGGTTTTCCGGTTAGGGTCAGGGTTTAAGTGCTGATTGAAATTGCTTGTCTCCTCTGTGTTCTAAAAACGTTGATGTATCGGTGAATCCTAAATTGTGAAACGGAAGTAAAGTATACATAAAGTCACAGCGGTGCAATGATTAGCAACAGACCTGTTAAGTTTCAAGGATCGAAGGCTCAACTCATCTATTCGTTTTCGCCCACTAGCTTGTTTTTGGCACGGGTCGTTATACTTGATGATGCTTGTGATGGTAGTGGTGGCGATGATGATGATGATGATGATGATGATCATGATAATGATGATGATGATGAGAATGATGATGGGAATGATGATGATGATGATGACAATGATGACAATGATGACAATGATGATGATGATGATGATGATAAGAATGATGATGATGTTGATGGTGATGATAAAGACGACCACGATAACAATGATGCTGATCGTGTTGGTGGTGATTATAATGATGATGATACTGATAGGTTCGAGTCATCTATTCGTTTTCGCCCACTAGCTTGTTTTTGGCACGGGTCGTTATACTTGATGATGCTTGTGATGGTAGTGATTGATGATGCTGATGATGATAAAGACGACGATGACAATGGTGCTGATGGTGGTGGCGGTGATTATAATGATGATGATAATGATAATGAATGTCAATTTCATT